>BLFK01000449.1:223334-266040 GCA_014634185.1 Astreopora myriophthalma | reverse complement strand
GACATTAAGACCAAGGATCAAGGCGAAGCTGCACGAGTCGCATATCGGCGTGCAAGGTTGCTTAAGAAGAGCACGAGAAACACTGTACTGGTCCAGCATGAATGCAGAAATTACTGACTTCATCCAGAAGTGTGACACCTGCATGGCTTACCAGAGCAATCAACCTAAAGAACCACTAATCTGCCATGAAGTTCCTTCTAGACCGTGGGAGAAATAGGAACTGATATTTTTACAGTTGATGACAAGAGCTACCTGTGCACGGCAGACTACTATTCAGGTTATTTTGAGGTGGACCAACTGTACAGCAAGACAGGAACTGTTATTATTAACAAGTTGAAGAAGCACTTTGCCGCACATGGAATCCCAAATCAGTTGCACAGTGATAATGAACCACCGTACAATTCTGCAGAGTTGAGCAGTTTTCTTAAATGCTCTGGAACTGAACACAGAACCAGCTCACCCGGATACCCACAGAGCAATGGATGGGTGGAAAATCCTGTGAAAACTGCCAGTACTCTGATCAAGAAAGCCAAAGAGTCCGATTCAGAATTCTTCCTCTCCTTGCTAAGCTGGAGAAACAATCCCACTGAGGGAATGAATTCTTCACCAGTGCAACGAATGTTCGGTTGGCACACCCGAATTCAGCTGCCAACAGCTAAAGTACTGCTGAAACCACAGTCCACAGATACAGGGGCAACAAGAGATCAAATACTGAAGAGGAAAGAAAAGCAAACCTATCATTATAACCAACATGCTAAAAAGCTTCCAAGCCTGCTGAAAGGAGAGAGTGCGAGTTGCACTTCAACCTGACAATAGGTCACAGAAATGGTTCTAGGCAGTGGTACAGGACCAAACAGATGTGAGATCCTGCAATGTGAGAACCGAAGATGGTAGAATGTTCCGCAGAAATCGCAGACACCTTTGCAGCAGCAAGGAGCCATTCTATCCCTTCGAATGCAATGAGTCAGAAATCAGTCCATCACCTCAGCCGCAAAAAGTTACTTCAGTGAGCTCTCAGGACTCCTGTGCAACAGAGCTTCATCTACAAGAGCCTAGCACTGAAACTGTACAACCTGATCAGTCAAGCAAACCGGAAGTTGTAGTGTCTGTCCCCAGCCAGGCCAGCACAGGATCACACGGGCTGGACGTGTTTCAAAGCCACCAAGCTATTTAAAGGACTATGCTTGAAAGTTAAGGTCTATCAGTTGAGAGAACTGTTGTTGAAACCAACTGGACTTTGAAAGAAAGGAACTTTATTTGAGAGCCATGTTGTAATCAATCTTATAGTTGTTGTTATTACTGGCTAAATTTTCATTTAGTGCCAACTTGTTCTAAGATTTCAAGAGCCATGGTTATCTGCAACTCATGTAGATTTCTTTTATGAAAGGAAAGGTGTAGTGGTCTCCCTGTGCTATTGTACTTAGGTCACGTGACTAGCAAAACCATGTACTGGAGAGCGACCATTGTTGAATAAACCGTGTAAGAGTTTAATTGAAGCGGCTCATCTGTTTTCCTTCGTGGTTTGGAGCCAAGAACGTGAGTGTCTTTTTTCCATGTGCCAGAAGTGACCGATTCCTAAACCAAAACAGGCATCTACACTCAATTCGCTTCAGTTGATTACATTGAGACATGTAAAGGAAACGTCCTTTTCACGAGTGAATACCCGTTCCTTTTTTTTTGTGTTTGTTTGTTTCTTTTTTAAACTGTTATTACTATCCAAAATATTTGAAATTGACACTGGGAATTAATGGCATATCGCGAAGTGTGACCAAATCCACATTCTTTTGTGTGCTGCATTATCCTATCAGATGCCACAAAAACGTATCTTTGGCTCCTGATTGGATAGTGCGCAGGAATGAAAAAAATGTAAATTAATTAAAAGGGGTCACACTTTTGTGGTGATTGTTGGAAAACCCGGAATGAAACCACAGATTCGTAAGTGTAGACCACTCATTTATCTTCTTGAGTTACAAAAGGGTGCTGACAAAAGTTGCAAACATTTACAGTGTACAACTGACCCAGCAAATTGCAGGCCTATCTCTGTACTTTCTGTAATAGCCAAACGTTTTGAAAAAGCCATTTTCCATAAGTACATACATATTTAAATGAGAATAAGCTACTTGCAAAATATCACTCTGGCTTTAGACCCATGCACTCTACCCTTATGGCTCTTATTGACATTGACAGACAATTGGTATCTTAACATCGACGATGGTTTAACAAATTCTGTTTATTGATTTAAAAAAAGGCATTTGATACTATTGACCACGAGATCTTTCTGTCAAAATTGGAGCTGTACGGTTTAAAGGTGCAAGTCTTAGTCTTTTTCGAGACCACCTCTCTGATAGAACTCAGGTTACAGTTATAAACAACATAAGTTCTGAAAGTAGCTAGATACGTTGTGGGGTGCCTCAAGGCTCAATCCCTTGCCCACTATTTTTCCTAGTATACATTAATGACCTCCCAAACTGTAACCTTCTATCAGATGTGAGGATGTATGCCGATGACACTAATCTTACTTATGCATCCAAAAACTCGGAAGAGATGTTTTCATCCCTGACTCACCATCTAGGCAATCTCAAACAATGGCTTGACGCTAACCGTCTGAGTCTTAATGTCCTCAAGACCAAGTGTCTGTTTACAGGGACAAGACAAAAAATCTCTCTGCTGCCTAGTGAACCTTACATCTGCTTTGAGGGGCATTCAATTGAAAGAGTCATTATGTTCAAATGCCCAGGCATTCAGGTGGATGAAACACTTTTGTGGGAGGCTCATATCTCTGAAGTTGTCATTAAAGTTGCAAAAGTACTTGCTGCCCTGAGGAGGCTAAAACTGATATGTCCCCAAAGCTCCCTGCTCACAATTTATAAGTCATTGATTCTACCACATCTTGATTATTGCAGCTCTGTGTGGGGCTGTATCGGCAATCGCCTCAGCCAAAAACTAGAGAAATTACAACACAGAGCAGCACGCATAATAACGGGGTCTGATTGGGATGTCAGATCTGCCCAGATTCTTTCCACCCTTAAATGGAAAAGCCTCGCTGACAGATGTGAAAAACAATTGAAATCTTTAATGTTCAAATCAGTAAATAACCTTCTACCCGAATACCTGTCTGAAAACTTAACCAACATGAATACATGAGCCCAGCAAATTGACCAGCTCTCAACTGTGTGGCTTCATAGCTCAGTTGGTAAGAGCACTGCACCGGCATCGCAGAGGTCGTGGGTTCGAATCCCGTTGGAGTCACTTGAATTTTTCAAGTGCATATGAGGCAATTGCTTAAATTGTCCAGCAAGTGTGAGGATCATTCCGTCAGTTGATTTCTAAAACCACACTTCATAATCATTTCTTTCATGAATACTATTCACAGCCATAATCTTCGCGGCACCGATCATAACCTGTTTAAAAATGGCCTATACCGGTACAACTGATTGTTTTTTGGAGTCAATATGGCAACTGAGAAGTTCCAACAGCTGATATGGCAAATCCTAAAGGACCGTCCTGGGGTTCACAACCTACACGATGATATCAGAGTTGTATGGCGTGACCTAGAGGAGCACAGCAAAAACCTTGAAAGAGTTATGAGCAAATTGTGTCAGAATGATGACAAGTGTGTCAGAATATGCCTATAGCGTTGCAAGTGAAGCCATACCAGCAGCATTTACAGCTCAGGAAGTTGAACAGGCATCAGCACAGCATCAGCATCAGTTAGTATGTGACACTGTTGCATCATGAGATTGGGGTCGAGGTCTGTCAGGTACTATGTACAAAGCCTTATCTGAGGAAATCTGGGTCCTGGGACAGCTTGTTCTCCAAGGAAACCACATCTGCTGCAGCTGCTCTTGAAGCGCACTATCAAGCTTGCACATGAGGGCCATCAAGGGATGGTATGCATGAAGGTGCAGCTTAGAGAGAAGGTATGGTGGCCTCACATGGACAAGCAGGTTGATAAGTTCATAACAGCATGCCAACCCTGCCAGCTGGTTGGTCCAAGAAGTAAACCTGAGCCCAACTATTTCTTTCTTTCTTTCTTTCTTTATTTATTTATTTAGTAACTTCCATTTAGTGAAAATGACATTACAACGAAAGAAAAAAGACACTAAATGAGGGACTAATGTACGGACTCGAAGTCCCAGCGAGGTCAGCCCCCATAAATATATACTTATACTAAAACATATACGTAAACAAAAACTAATAATTAACAACAGTTCATTCTATTAATTGAGCGACAATGAGGGCAGACTGTTTTCCATGTTTGAATTCTAGAGGTGTCAAAATTGGCGATAAATTTGTTGAAGAAGTAGTTCAATAGACGGTCTTTGAAGGTAGAGAGCTTTAGTTTCACGAATACCTAACGAAATATTGTTCCATAAAGGAACAACGCGATTAAAAAATGAGTCACAAAATAAGGAAGTACGCACACGATTAGGTCAACAATTAGAGTTATTGGCATTCATAGTACAACCAGTGATTATATTGATATATTCATGAACATTAATATTGTAGTACTTATGCATACACTTGTAGAAGAAGCAGATATCTCGAAATTCGGCATAATGGTAACAATTTTAGCATTTTTAAGCGGGACTTATAGCTTATAGTTGGGTCTTTCCAACACTTTATAACTACACCTCAAAATGAAACGAGTTGCCGGACGTTGAACACCCTCTAAAATATGTAACCATCCAATCAAACACCACTCCCAAGGGTCCATGGACCGACATTGCCATTGACCTCCTGGAGATTCCCGGTGGGAATCATCTCCTTGTCGCAGTAGACAACTACTCATGCTGGCCTGAAGTTAATCTCTTAAAGAAAACAGATGCAGCGAATGTTACACGGGCCATGGAGGGTATGTTCCAAACACATGGTCTACCTGTCACTGTCCGAACAGACAATGAACCACCCTTTTCCTCTGTACAATTTGAGGATTTTCTCCGAATACCTGGGAATAACTCACAAAAGGGGAATCCCATACTGGCCCCAGAGCAATGGCGAGGTTGAACGTGCTAATGAAACTCTGCTCACGATCATACGAATTGGAGACTTAGAGAATAGGGACTGGAAGAAAGCCGTGCAAGATTTCCTTTTCCACTACCGAATGACACCCCACACTTCAACAGGGTTATCCGCTTCTAAACTACTAATGGGTAGAAGACTTAATGACAAACTTCCAAGAGTCACCATCCCACTAAGATGAGAAATTCGAGCCACATGAAAAAAGTTTGTTCAGCCAGAGCCCTGCCCTCAAACCCCTTGAAGAGATGGACAACTCTGAAGAGGGAAGTCTTCATTCTGCTGTGACCAGTTATGTTTCTAAACAAACATTTGAAAGCTGAATAAAAGGCTTGAAAGACAGTCAAAGGACTAAGAAATCTTCAGTTAATGTATTTGTTGATGAAGATTTCTATCATCAGGTGAAGAAGTATCTCAAAAGCCATAAGCAAACAACACTTTGGCATTGCACCATCTATCAAAAGACCGGAGCTTTCGAAGACAGAAAGCAACACCATCAACTGAAAAAAAGTGGAAATATGCGGATGGAAAGCTGTTAACCGCAGAATGAAAAGAAGTTGCACATCAAGGAATGCTCTATGATATTCTTTGTGAGTGTCACCACAGAATAGCTTACAGAGGACGCCAGAAAACATAGAAATGGATTGCTAAAAATTATTCAGAAGTAACACAAAAAGTCGTAAACATTTTTGTCTCTTTGCCGCTTTCATGCAGAGCAAAAACCAATAACAACAAGAGTGAAACTAGTGGTTAGTCCTCTCCAATCTGAATCGTTCTTATCACTGATAGCAGTTGATCTGATGGATTTCAGAAACTGTCCATGTGAATGTGAAGCACAGCACAAGTGGACTATAAATATCATTGATCACCACACAAAGTTTGTTACGTTCACCCCATTCATAACAAATTAGCTGATGATGTATTAAGTGAAGTTCAAAAGTATTGTCTGGTGTCTGGCTATCCTAAAAAGAGATTAACAGATAATGGAGGAGAATTTGAAAATAAAAAGATGAAAACATTTTGCAGCAACACTCAAATCCAACTTCTCCATGGAGCAGCCAAGACACCAACTACCCAAGGGCTGGTCGAAAGATCAAATCACACATTCACAGAAGACATGAGAGCCCTGATAATGAGCACAAGTGGGCTTGAAATTGCCAAGTGGTGCAAATACAAAATGCAAGCATCATACATCATAAATATTACTTATCATCGTGCAATTAAGATGTCACCATATGAAGCAGTGTTTCACATGAAGGCAAAAAGAGAGTTGTTACATAATTCCCCTGAGGAGGAAAATGCTCTTCAAGAACACTCCATTCCTGTTGGAAAACAAACTCCTCAAGAAGACCATGTCATCCTCACCACTGAAACCACATCCCAAGCATCCAGAAAAATAAAAGGAAATATTCAAGAAGTACAGAAAATCTACAATGCCAAAATGATAAAACAGACTGAAGCAAATCCTAGAAAGAGATTGTATAAAATTGAAGAAATGGTTTCAAATAAAATTGACAGAGTCGATTAAAAAAAATCTCCTTTCCAGCCAAACTCACTTATGGGAAAAGTGATTGAGGTTGAAAATAATAATGTTCAAGTTTTCACACTGTTTGGTTGCATAAAAGGCCTCATTGCACCTTGCAGACTTTTCCCATGTACAGCAACAAATGTTAACTGGATTATGAAAAAGACATTTGCTTCACTGGTGCTTGTAAATCAGCAGAAAAATGTTCTATACAAGTAAACATTTGGGATATTGAAAAAGTTTTTTTCCCAATATGAATAGTATTGTCTTATTATTAAATTGTTACTTACCACAAAAATGCCATTTTTTCCTGAATCTGAATTGTTATTAACAGAAGATGCTGAACAAATAAATGTTCACACATTTTGTTGTCACAAAAGCTTTATTTCTTGACAAACCTCTATAATACATGCAATACATTCAAGTTATGCTCACATACTTGTAAGACAGTATCATTAACAATAAATTACAGAGTAGCCCCAACATATAAATAAATACTACCTACAAGCAAAATGATTGCCAAAAAAGTCGTCATTGAAAAAAGGTGAATGATAAATGAAGAATGGAACTGGTTAGAAATTTCAAACCAGTTTGAAAAATTGAAACTGTTTTGAAAATTTTAAACCTCAGATTAAATTCAAACCACAACATATGCACAAGAAGAAATTGTGAGCCCCAAAGACACTGCAAACTAGGGGGTTCTGGTGGCATGCCCACTCCCACAGAAAATAATATTTTGAAATTTAAGGTCTTGGAAATGCCATTTCCTGCTTTTTCCACGGGACATTTTCGATACATAAATACAAAAAAAATGCAGTTGTTGTTTATTCGTAAAAACTATTATTTTATTTCTTTACTCGTTTATTCGTATTTTTTAGTTGTTTCTTCATAACAACTATTATTTTAGTTGTTTATATGTAACACTGTAGCTTACCAAAAACACTAGAGATGGGTGAAATAAACAACTAACTATTGCTTGTAACACTATAAAAATTACAATTACTCTAGTTACGTAGCGGAATAAAAAGAAGTGGCTCTTTCAGGCAATGTTTAAAGGTCACACCTCAAGCTGATTCAAGCTTACCTGCAAGTTTCGACTTACTGTCACAACCATTTCTGATGTCATACCCCCAGCAGATTGCTGTTTCATTTCCCCTTTGGCTGTTCCATTTGAGTTTTGCATTTCTGGTGGTTTCGGTGTCACCAGCCGTGATGTCACAGTATGCCAATTCATATCAAGCTAAGCCATTCCAGCACACTTTTCTACTATGATTTCACATTGCTGTCAACAGGCCATCATGCTATTCCATTTGACATTTTTAACCCTGTGCTATTTCACGCAATCTTGGGACACTTGTTATTGTTCTCGACCATTTGACACAAAGCTAAGCTATTTCACACATCGCTGCACCGTTTGATGTTAGCCTGTACTACTCGACATTACAGTTGTTGGTCAGTGGTTATATGCAACACTGTATGTAGGAGACACGTTGTTGTAGTCAGCCACCTTGAGTACACAACTTGCCAATGAAGGAAGTTCTGTTGCTAGTGCTGCCTTCTAAACTTGGTGTGCTGTTTGAACAATGAGAACTAGCCCATCTTCCGTTTGACTGGACCATTTAGTTTTGGTCTATGCTATTTTGCAAAGGAAAGCTGGACTATTCGCATTTTGACTGGACTGTTTGACCATTTCATGTTCCTTTTCATCATTTGGTGCTATTCCATTTATGTTTTGGCCAGACTGTTTACATTTATAAATATGTAGTCATCAATAATAGAGGGACATAGACTGGCCAACAGCATGTTGGCAGAGAAACCAAGATAAAAACAGTCCCATAACGCCGCAAAGCGCCAAAGGGCCAGCAGCACATTTCCTCATTCCAAGAGTGGCAGTATGGGGTTTCATGCCAATGCTCGCAACTTGATAAAATGGTGGCAGAAGAGGAAGGTGAAGATTACAGGAGTTGACAAGTAGTGGGCAAACCTCAGATGGAAAATGTACAGGTCTGAGTTCATCTTCGACCAGTCCATCAAAGCTGTCATGGCAGCATCCTTCCTAAAGGCCAAATCATACTCAAGCCATGCTTGACCTGGGAACTGCCTTGCCCTTTGGATGATGAGGAGCTTGTACTGCATCAAGTCAGCCCACCAGTTTGGATAAGTTGAACACAAGACCATCTGATAAATAGTAAATGCCTCCACCCATGTCAAAATATCGTGTATCTCAACCTGCCTCCATTTTGTAGTAGAGACGACCAGTTTCCCATCAAAAGGTTCACAGCTCACTCTCCACGGCATGCAGATTTACTGATAGGAGGTTCGCCAGATCAATAAATCAATAATCCCAATATAGTCCTAAAGGTTTTGCCTTCGAGTTAGCACCCATCGTAGCCGACATTTACAACTCGTCGCTAAAGGAGGGCTATATTCCGCTGTTGCTCAAAAGTGCTATTATCCACCACCTCCCCAAGGTGTCTCCACCCAGCTCTGAGGATGACATCCGGCCGATATCCCTGACATGCTTGCTGGCTAAGATCTTTGAAGGTTTCACTTTGTGCAGATCATTACCATCAATTATACCCCAGTTAGATAGACAGTTTGCCACCGCTGGCAAATCAACCAAACAAGCCTTAGTTTATTTGCTCCATCTCGCTTTTGAAGCGCTAGACAAAGGAAACTGTCACCTACGCCTGTTTTTTGCGGATTTCCGCAAAGGGTTTGATCTAATTGACCATAGAATTCTTCTGCGTAAGCTTTCGAAATTTGGCGTTCACAGTAGTATTGTTAGGTGGGTGGCCTCATTTCTGGAAGAGAGGTCGCACGTCATGCGCATAGGTTCAGCAGTATCCAGCCCGCTATGCCCCTGGGGCGGCATTCCTCAGGGTACCAAACTTGGTCCGCTGCTTTTCGCTATAATGGTTAACGACCCCCTCCCGAAATGGGAGTACGTCCCCGCATTAAATACGTTGATGACCTGACAGTGATGGAGATCATCCCCAGGAACTCTCCTTCACTGTTGAATATCCCGGTTCAAGAGGTCAACTCTTTTGCCAATACCAACGATATGCGCTTAAGCCCGTGCAAATGTAAATCTATGCATATTGACTTTCTTCAATATAACAGTTGCGTGCCCAAACCTATAGCAATCAACGGAACATATATAGAAGAGGTCCCAGCATTTAAGCTGCTCGGAGTTTTTATTTCGGACGATCTCTCTTGGGTTGCGCACGTAGACTATATAGTGAAGAAAGCCAATAAGCACCTCTTTGCCCTACGCCAGCTAAGAAAATGTCGAGTTCCACCTAAAGATATTGTCCCGGTGTACTGTGCCCTTGTTCGCTCCATCCTAGAGTATGCCTCGGTAGTTTTTAGTGCCCTCCCTAAATACTTGTCTGACACATTAGAAAACATCCAGAAGAGAGTGCTAAAAATAATTTGGCCTGGTGTAAAATATCATGAGGCACTTGAAAAGGCAGGCATCCCACCTCTTTCTGAGCGTCGTGCGGACTCGTGTGGTCGCTTTATTCGCAAGATCACTGAAGATAACCCTTGCGAAATAACTTTGAGAATTCCTAGGAATTCCTAGGAATATCCCAGGAATTCCTACGAAAGATTTCCTAGGAATTCATTACGTTCTTCACGCGTGTATATACAGCCGGTTGCGCACAACACCTGTCACCACGACGCTCAGTTTGAGGTCGGGAGCCACTCACAGGCCAATGCCCGTTAAAACGGATAGATTCAAAAACTTCATCACAGTAAAGTATGCTTAATGCGTGTATGTGTGTAAATGTAAAGTGGAAATTTAGTGTCACACAAACAATTCTCCTTATCCTTCAGCTGCTTTGGACTCTACGCAGTTATTTCCGCTTTATCACATTATGAGGCTGACCACAAACAACCTAGTGGAGCGTTGGGTGAGCGATCACCTTTAGAAATATAAAAGTTGCATTTTAGGATCTGAGGTATGTTAGGATTCATTTTCAGTGCTTTGCAATTCAGCAGGACAAAATCAAATCATTAGAGTGAATGAAAATTTTGAACGAGCAATGTCAAGAGGAATTTGCCCTTTTTGGTCCATTCTGTGCTAATATAATTAGTGCCTTAACCTATACAAATTTTATCAGGGAGAGCTAAGCAAAAACATATTTTGGAGATATGTTTTGAAGATTCAACAGCCCACAAGGGTTAAATGTGGGTCTTTGACTACGGCTGCATAATGCAGCCACACAGCCAAATTATGACTGACACTTGACTCAACTGCATCATGCAGTCACCTTGAGCATATGAGAGATGTACCAACCAACATCCAAATGTGGGAAATTGAACAACATGATATTAATGCATCACAAGGAATCTCAGAAAATCTGAGAAAGAAAATCCGAGTTTTAAATGGGATTTGAACCCATGACCCTCTGTGATCCAGTTGGAAGATAACATCAGAGATTGAAATAAATAGGCTAAAATTTCAAGTTATCTTTTTTCCATCTTTGCCATCCATTGCATCAATCCAGTGCATGTAATAGTGAGTCTCACAACTATACAAAGACAAACCTCTTTGGCATGCAGCACTTTTTTTGGAGGCCCAGTGGCTGGCTTGATGTTCTCCTTGTCTTTAGCGTTCTCTTAATCTGGACTCAAGGCAGCAGCTACACTGTAAGTGTTGTTTAGAACACTTTAAGTCCTTCGCACGCAGAACTTCCACTTCATGTACAAGGCGATATGGCTCTCAGTAGTCGTAATAAGTGAAGTTCAGCTCAGAGTGTCTACTTTGACTCCTGATCTAGCCAGCAATGATATTTAACAACCATAAACAATACCATACTTGGGGAACTTAACTGCAACAATAGGTGAGTAAAAGTCAATGCAAGTGTTACTACATGTATGTATAAAGCAAAAGCTAAGGTGAAATGTAATAAGTAAGTAAGTTTACAATATGTGGTCCTCTGTGCAACTAATATCTTGTTTTGCAAAACGTTCTACAAGTACAGCATTTTTTTAAACACAGACGTACAGTACCATCTAAGGCTAGGATGTGCACTTCTCCTTTTTCTCCATCTCTAATGACAGTCACCACCATCCCTTCAGTGAAATCCAACTGTTATTCAGTGATTAAATGAGTTGACAAGACCCTAGTATTTCGCTCTTGTCAGAAGTAAGACAGTGCTTTCAATGGATGCCTGGCATTTGTTTGCATAACAGTCTGATAGACATGATTACTGATACATTAACATAAAACTTTTTGGGACACATTTAATTTTTGACAAAAGTGTCCAAAAATAGATCCATCCCAAATTTTTTGGTGTCTGGAGAAGAATTTGGCTGCAAGAGAGAAAGGGGAAGTGACAAACATCCTGACTGCGCTGGAAACCAAGAATGCAAAATGTGGGAAATACAACAAGTGGACACCGGAGGAGAGAGAGCAGAAATTGGTCAACATGCAAACAGACATAGAGTATGTCAAACAGTTCGCCTACTAACTGGACACAAAGCAAATGGCTGGCAAATTTAAGAAAGCCCTTAACAAAGCAAAGGAAAACACTTCCCTTGTCGACTAGTTAATGAAATAAATGTCCAAAAACGTGGAAGCCCAGCTTTACTTCCTGAGGACTTGAAGCAGAAGGCTGCAGAAACCATAGAAACCCTGCAACTGAAGGGTGCCCCAGTGACTGTGATAAATGCAATAGCAAAGGGGATCGTCATGGCCAACAACTGCATTGTTTTTGTAGAGCACGGTGGCTATCTGAGTCTAAACTATGAGTGGGCAAGAGCTGTTCTCTACCACATGAAGAAAGTCACTCACACAGAATGGCAACCACAGCAAAGATACCGGTGGCCAGAGGTATTTTGAAGGAAGCCAAACTCGGGTTTCAGAGAAAGACAAAATTGCTGCAAGCAATGCACAACATACCACACAACTTGATACTGAACTTCGACCAAACTCTATCACCTAATTTTTGTTCTTCAAGTCACACACTTCCCAAGAAAGGGTCAAACAGTGTGCCTATCATAGGGAAAGGGGAGAAAAAACAGATCACTGGTAAATTCACTGTAACCTTCTGGGGCCTGTTTCTGCCAATGCGACTGATATACCAGGGCAAGACACCCCGTTGCCTCCCCCAAGGGATCACATTTCTTAATGATTTCAACCTTACCGTAACACCAAACCACTGGAGCAACGAAGAGAATGTTATTGAGCATCTGGAGACACTTGTTTTTTGGTTCTTTTCTAATTTTCTTGAGAGGAAGTGCAAGGAGCTTGATCTCCCAGACAGGCTGAAGGCGAATAACTTATTTCCCATGTTACAATCATCATATCCTAAGTTTCACAGCACAGAATCTGCTCTCTTGAAAGTAAAAAATTACATTCTATTACACATGAACAGACAGCATGTCACCTTGCTGGTTCTGTTGGATTTGAGCGCGGCTTCATCATCATCATCATCATTTATTTGCCTTATTAAAATAAAAAGAAGGAATAATAAAATTCACAATAATGGCGAGGAGACCTCAAGAAACCGCTAGGCTTATAATAGAGGCCACCCCGGCTGTCATTAATAAATAGAAAGTGCGTAAGTGCGGCATGTTTGATTCATGATTTTATAGATAAAAACTGCAACATTTTTGTCTTAAAGGTGAAAAAACTAGATGAAGAAGTAATAGATATTGGGAGAGAGTTCCAGATTTTGGGACCTTGGTAAAGGATTGTAAATTGCTTAAGATTTGTTCGACAAGAATGAGATCGATAGTGGTTGGCTGTTCTGGTGCCATAATTATGCACTTGGCTACTTGTTAAAAACAAATTCAGAAACATTGGAGGTAATAACTGATTTTGATAACAAAACATAAATTTGGCTATTTGAAATGAATTAACTTGGAAAATATCTAAGATACCCAATTTAGCAAATAGGGGAGCAGAGTGTGCTCGATAATCTGAATTAACAATGGCTCGCACAACGCGCTTTTGCAAGTAAAATATTCTATTTAAGTTAGACACATATGTGGATGACCAGGTGGAGTTACAGTAAGTAATATAGGGATAAATTAACGCGTAGTACAAAGTTAGTTTAGTTTTTGAAGACAAATAAAATCGGGACCTGAATATGATACCCACTGATTTGGAAATTTGTTTACATATAAAGCTGATGTGGTGCTTCCAGGTTAGATGTTCGTCAACATAGACACCTAAGAATTTGGTCAGATTAGCTTGGTTCAGAGACTGATTTCCAAAGAAAAGGGTAAAATTGTAATTAAGTTTCTTCTGCCTAGATTTAAAGATAATGTAATTAGTTTTTTGTAGATTGACCGATAGCTTATTACATTTCAACCAAACATCAAAATTGCATAATTCGTCATTTAGTATGGAATGTAACTTGTTTGGGTCTGAATGAGAGTAGAAGATACTGGTGTCATCAGCAAAAAGCAAGGGCTGTGTTAACTTAGAGGCATTCGGAAGATCGTTGATATATAGTATGAAGAATAAAGGGCCTAAAATTGAACCTTGGGGGACTCCACACTTGATAGTTTGCGTTGTGGAACAGACTTCATTAAATTGTACAAATTGTTGGCGGCAAGAAAAATAGCTTTTAATCCACTTCAGAGCCACATCACAAATGCCATAATGCTCCAACTTAGCGAATAGGATTTCATGATCAAGAGTATCAAATGCTTTGGAGAGGTCTAAGAACACACCTGCAGGGATCTCGTGACGATCGATTGCTGAAGAAATTTTGTTAATAAGATGTATTAAGGCAAGTGACGTAGAGTGATTTTTCCTGAATCCAAACTGACAGCAATACAATATTTCATATGCTTCAGCAAATTCAGTTAGTCGATTGTACATAACTTTTTCAAAAAATTTCGAAAAATTGGGTAATAAAGAAATAGGTCTGTAATTCACAAAAAGACAGGGATCCTCTGCTTTATAGATAGGCATTACTTTAGCAATTTTCAATTTGTCTGGGAAAATACCTTTAACAAAAGAAAGATTGATGATATTCATTAAGGGTGTGGAGATGAGGTGAAACGAGTTTTTGATCACATGCATTGGGATATTATCATAACCTGGGGCTTTCCCCGATGCAAATGTACTACAGATATTTTCCAGTTCTCTTACCGTGGTTGGTTTTAAGGTAATAGCTGTGTTATTGTTACAAGTGAGAAATGAACGGAAAGAAGAATTTACAGCAGGGATAGCATTTGCCAGATTAGGACCAATATTGATGAAATATTTACAGCATCGGTTAGCAATCTCGACAGGATTCGTTATGGTCCTGCCTTCCGATTTAAACGACGATGGGAGAGGAGACTTACTCTTTCGCTTGTTTATAACTTCAATTAACAATTTCCAAGTTAATTTAAGATCCTTTTTTGCACTTTCAAACTTTCTGTCGTAATAAGAACGCTTGGCAATACGAATCAGGTGGCTAAGTTTGTTTTTATAGGTTTTATACTGTTGTTCACAGGATTTGTTAGGTGATTTAATTAATTTTTTGTCGAGTCTATTCTTCCTATTAATGGATTTCAGGAGACCTGGGGTTAGCCATGGAGACCTGAATTTGTTCATCTGTTTACCCTTAATGACTTTTAATGGGAAACAGGATTCAAAAGATTTGGAATATTCACTGATGAAGTCGTTGTAAGATTCATTTGGGTCTTCCTCATTAAGGAGCTTAGACCAATCTGTGTTAGAAAGAGATTCATTGAAATTATTTAAATTGTTTGCGTTAAAAGAACGTTTGAAGAGTTTCTTGGTTCTGCTATGTGGAAGATCTTCATCGCGAAAATACGCAAATACCGGAAAATGATCAGATAAATCGTTTATAACAATGCCGCTAAAAATATTTCTTGAAAAACAGTTAGTGAATATATTATCAATCAATGTCGCGGAGTGAGAGGTGAGGCGCGTCGGATTAGATATAAGTGGAATAAATGCGTGTGAAAATAGACTATCGATGAATTCCTGGGTGGCCGAGTGACGATTATATTGAAGCAAATCTAAATTAAAATCACCCATCACATAGCATTGTTTGTTATCTTTAGATATAATAGAGAGAATATCATTAAATTTGTCCAGAAAAGACGCTACATTATAATTCGGTGGTCTGTAAACTGAGCCGACAATGATATTTTTCCCTTGGGGAACAGTAATTTCAACAAAAAGTGATTCAATTAATTCCGGATCGGAGAAATTACATTCAGGGCGGAGTTTGTAATTAAGGTCATTTTGTAAATAAATACCGACACCTCCACCGGATTTGAATTTACGATGGTTAGAGACAAAATTGTAGCCAGTGATGTTTACCAGCTCTGAAGTGGCGTCGTTAAGCCAAGTTTCCGACACACCAATAATAGAGAATGGTTTACGTATATTATTCAGTAATAAATTAACTTTGTCGAAATTTCCGAGCAAACTGCGAGCATTTAAATGCATAACGGAAAAGCTGGCTGTGTTATTTGCAGTGTCCATTTCATTATTGAGTTCTTCCTCGACAACATATTTACTAGATGGAGGACGAGTAGCAAAATTTGAATCGGGATCAAGATAGCTAGAGAGTGGATTGCATAATTCAGGCCGCTCGATAGGATTGAATAAGAGCGTACATGTATCAAGGCGATCACTGTCACAATTTATAGGACCATGGGCCAATTCATAAATTGCTAGGTTGAAAGAGATATCATCTAAATGGTTAAATGGAAGGGAAAATTGTAAATACGGCTCACTAGACATAATAGTAATAAAGAAAAGAAAGATAATTATGTAACTATCTAATGGAAGAAAATTACTTAGCTCAAAGGTAAACCCTCTCGCTGAGCAAAGCTTTCTAGGTCATTTCGAGACTTGAATGAGACTGGACGAGAATCTTCGGTTTGCCGTACGTAAACAATAAAATTCTTCGACCAGCAAAACCTGTCGTTATTTCGAGTTTGAAATTTTTTCACATCCGCCAGCAGTTGTTGGATCTGAGGGGTAAGATGATCAAATAGTCTCACTCCTTCCAAAGAGCAGTCGGCTGGTAATCCAATAGAAGTAGCTGAGATCTTGCAAGCATCTGCGTTTATTCATCACTTGTTCTTTGATGATCCTTCTTGTAAATTTACATATTACCGGTCTCGGGCCAGAAGTTGCAATTCTGGTGGAAATTCGGTGGGCAATATCAATATCGTGATTAGAGATGTCGACTCCCGCTGCTTTGAAAAGGTTTAGGCACATCACAGAGGTTTCGGAGGCTGATTCTTGTGTGTTCATTTCTGGAAGACCAATAATCTTAATGTTATACTGGTAACTATAGCGCTGGAACTGCTCGAGTGCATTTGACATCTCCTCTATCCGAGTGGCCAGAGCATCGAGTCGGGACCAAAGCTGATTTAATCTCCTGTCGGCCACCGCTTGAGATTCTTTAAGATCATCATAAGATTTGCCATAGAATTCTAAATTAGTCGAAGTCTCGGCGTCCAGGGAGCAAGTATGGCCGCCATTACTGGCTGATGATTCATCATGTCGCTTCAAAAGCTGCTGTAGATCTCCAAAATTCTTTCTCAAGGCTGCAATTTCATCTTTAAGCTTGTCATTTTCCTTTTTTAAATGATTGAGAGAAGTATTTGGCATAGTGGTGTAGAGTTCGGACTCAGACTTTTTAGCTAAGGCAGACCTAACGAGACACGTCCGCACAAGCACAAGGACGGCTATATATACCACTTTCGATACCACTGATCATGGTATCTTACTTGAGAGGGTTAGGTCTGTGTTTGGAGTTCGGGATGTGGCACTATCCTGGATTGCATCATACTTAAGTGGCAGAACTCAGCAAGTTTCAATTGACGGCACACTCTCAATGAAGTTCTATTTGGAATGTGGCGTAGCTCAAGGCTCATGCCTTGGGCCTTTGTTGTTTGTTGTCTATGCTAGCAAGATATTTGAAATTGTAGACAAACACAATTTAGAGATCCATTGCTATGCTGACGATAGCCAACTTTATTTATCCTTCTGTCCTAATGATATTGCAAATCAAGAGGCCGCCCTGGCTAGGGCCGAAAGGTGTATTGAGGACATTAGTAATTGGATGCTGAACAACAAATTGAAAGTTAACGACGATAAAACTGAATTCATAATCATTGGTACATTGCAGCAACTAGCTAAAGTATCCATCAATACCCTTTGTGTCGGGGCTGCAACTATCACTCCTGTGTTGTCTGCAAGGAACTTGCGCTCATGGTTTGATTCTAAGCTGACGATGGCAATCCATATTTTAAAAACATGTAACTGCTTTTTATCATTTGTATAATCTGAGACGCATAAGAAAGTACAGTCGACTCCTGATAACTCGAACCTTCAGGGGAAATAGAAAAAGGTTTGAGTTTTCGGGAGTTCGAGTTACCGAGGGAAAAATTGTATACAAAAGTACCCGAAGGAAAATGAAAATTGGTTCGAGTTAGCGAGGGTTCAAGTTATCGGGAGTCGACTGTATCTGTCTTAAGACAACACCAAGACTTTGGTTCATGCTTTTATTTCAAGTAGAGTCGATTACTGCAACAGTCTCTTATATGGTCTGCCAGAGTATCAGCTCAACAAGCTACAATGTGTGCAGAACATGTGTGTTAGATTGATATGTAATGAAAGTAAATATTGTCACATTACTCCTTTATTAGTGGACTTACATTGGCTGCCTGTAAAAATTAGAATTGAATTTAAAACTTTGCTGATTGTTTTTAAGATTTTTAGCACCTTTGTATTTAAGTTCTTTAATTATTTCTAAGCCTGTGTCTAAATATAACTTAAGAAGTTCGAGCGACAGTACCTTGCTTAGTTATCCAAATGTTAAGCCCAAGGCTACTCTCGGTGAACGGGCCTTTGTGTTTACTGCACCTAAGTTATGGAACGCTCTGCCGAGATATATTACGGAATCCATTTCTACTGACACTTTTAAGAGAAAGTTGAAGACTCACCTTTTTGAAAAGGCATTTTGTACCACTTAGGTTATAAGATCATATTTTTAGCTTAGACTACATGTATTTCTTAAATTTTAGCCATAAGATTGTTATTCTATATATCATTGTTAAATTAGTAGTAGTAGTAGTAGTAGTAGTAGTAGGCGCATTTGGACATATTTATATAGATATTTGCGCCTTATAAGCTTTAAATTATTATTAAATATTAATTATTAATTATTAGGGCAATTCTTATTTTTGATGTGTTAAGGGGGCATTCTTGGAATGACTACTTCAGCGTGTTTGTTCCAGCAAACATGACAAACCACTTCAAGTCCCTCCGCTTGAAAGTCAACGGACCAGGCAAGCAGTTCAAAGAATGGTACACCAATGAAGAAGATTCATTCCAAGACCTTGATGTTTAACTGAACTTGTGTGCATTATACACTGAACAATGTAAGACTTATTGTTGAATGATGTTGTTTCATGCTTTACAATAAACGATTGCATCAAATATAGTGAAAATGAACTTTTTTTAATATTTTGATCGAGTACAAGCATTATTCAAGTTTGTAATAAAGTAATAGTAACTGTAAAAAGTGTTTCTGATGTTTGTCTAAAATACAAAAAAAGCATCCAAAAATAGATCATCCTAATTTTTTTATGTTAATTCCGCAGGTATCAAGTGACAGCAAGACTAGTGTGATGTTGTTCGCTAAAAATCCAGTTTTAACTAGATAAATGGAAATTCATTGTTTTTCAGCTTACCATATGAAGGATTCACACAAGTTTGTATCTGCATCAGCAATGATTGGTTCCTAGCCACGCCAAACATAGAGTTTTCTAAATAAAGTGGTTCGACAGCAAGCATTTCCTTCTTGTCTCCTCTCCCCCTCCCTCACATTTTCCATATCTTTTTGCACTCACCCTATTCTCAAGTGACCCGAAAAGTTAATTTGCCAAATAATTTGTTTTGAACGAACAGCACTAACTCGAATAACTGACAAACTGATGATACTGTATTTTTGAAGTGGTGATTTTTTTTAACAGATAGCCCAAGTCATTTGAATGACCAACATTTCTTTGTGACCAAATAGCTTGAGCCATTCAAATAGGTTTTTTCAACAATAACTTGAACAGTTCGAACAGAGGATGATTTGTTTGGAATGGACAGCTTGACTTGTTTGAATAGCATACGAATGGCTACCATTTCAAAATGTATCGCCATTATTAATGTTTTTGTGTGAGAGGTCGCAAATGGTTGTACACCTGAAACCAGCTTCTGGAACCACCATATACAAATTAAGTCCATCTGTCACTAGTTTGCGAATGGAATTGCATTTCTTACACCAATCTTGAAAAATTAGAATTCTATTTTGATGTTCTTTTTAATAAAAATAAAAACAGTATATAATCAGGAACATTCCTTATAACAACTTACTGAAATGATGAATCTATCAACATTTCCCTTACCCAGAAGAAATTCCTTAACCTCATTGCCATTTGCATCTGTTTTAACAACGGATGATTCCACATCTGAGACACTTTTTTGGCACTTAGTCAACTTGTCTCCGGACATGTTCTTTTGAGATTTGAGTTTTCTGGTCTTTCTTGTCTCTACTGTTTTCTTTTTCCAGTTGTCCTTATCGCCAAGTGACTGTTTGCGTACAGATTCTGCTATTATATGTGGTGTCTCAAACTCTTGATTTTTCAATTTGTCAGATCGATCAGAGTGACAAGGCTCTTCTTCCTTTTTTGATGTTCCTTTAGACTTCTTGGTTTCTGACTTTTTCCTGGTTCTGGCTTGATTGCTCTGGAAGAACTTCACGACGTGATCACAGCCACGAACAAACTTTGGGAGACTACTAAACAACCTTGGAAGGGGAGGAACAAAAGATGGTTAGTGTTAAAAGGTCAGCATTACGTAACATAGGGTGAAACCAGATTTCTGCATCCTCAATAATAAGAATGCCCACTGAAACCTTAACTGTAACACTGACCCGCTGATCACTGAAATGGCTTCACCCTATGTTATCTAATGCTAACCGTGTACCTTAACCTGTATACCGTAAATATCGATGGAAAGCTCATTGTTACAAATTTGTTATAGTAGCAATCCACTCCACTGACAATTTTGATTCGTTTGTTATCCCTTGATGTTCAAGGGATTTGGTAAGTGGTAAAAAGAAAGGCACTATGTGACAATGTCCTGCCACTGTTTAAAAAAGACGATTGACAGTTAAAATCTAATTATCGTCCTATCTCTCTTTTGCCTTCTTTATGTAAACTCTTTGAGAGAACAGTCTTTTTCATCTTTGAGTTCCTTGATATGATTTTTCTTTTTTCATAGATTTGGAAGTGATTTTTGGCCTGGTGATTCTACTGCAATGCAACTTGTGTATATTGCTCATATGATTCATGAAGCCCTTGAGAAGGGAAATGAGATTTGAGCAGTTTTTCTTTATATATCTGTTACAGGTCAAAATTATTTTTAGGTTATTGTATTTTTCAACTAGTTTTTTTCAAACTAGGTTTATTTTTCATGTTTGTTCCAAACTAGTTCATTTTTCCACTTAAAACATTTTTGTAATGTTACTGTCTTTGATTGGGTAGAAAATAGTTTGGGTCAATTGTGATTATTTGGAATGGTTAGCTTTTTAGTGCTACTGTATACATTTGAATGAGTGGGGTTAGGCCTTTGGTTTAGAGATTAGCGTTAAGCACTCATTTTGAACTGTTAGCTTTCATGAAAGGGTGAGGGTTACTGCGAGCATTTTGGACAAGGAGGGTTAGTGCTCATCTAGGGGGTCAGGTTTATTGTCAGTATTTCCTCTTCGACATTTGCCAATTGCATAATCTAGACCACTTTAATTACAGTTATTGGTTCACTCTTGGAAGAAGCATTTATTCATGGTAATCTGTTAGGGTTTGGAATTATCTTAAACACAAGTTTTCAATGATTGCAATTTTGCTGAAGTTTGTACAACAATCAGAAGTAATTACATTACTGTTCGGCAGCCTTTCTGCATGCCGCAGAAAACGTTATTTCTTTTGTATTGTCCAGGTTAATGTTCATTGTAGTATATTTATTCAACCTGTTCATTGATATGTAAGTTTTTAGTTTTCCAAACTTGGTTACGATTTTGGCATAGTCATCTTCAACTTCAATTATTCTGCCAATGAAAACAATAGGATGTAGAGATGAGGTCTTATCCATGCGATCGATTTTGATACACAAACTCATCAGCATGAAATTTTGGAGCTTTCCTTCTACTCTCTTTCATTTTGGTCTTATAGTTCGACTGCACTGTGTTCAACAATATTCTTGTTGTATGCTGCTTCATTTAATATTTTACACCAGTTTGCCTTTTCATCATTATTCTCACTAATTATACATGTATTATTCATATTTTTTTAACTGTGCGGATATTGTGCTCAACAAGGCCTTGGGTTGTAGGGGTTCGCGGGGCTCCATGAACTTAATTTATCTTATGTTCTTTGCAGACATCTTTTGCTCTTAAATTCTTTTCCATTGTCAGCATGGACAATGCTTGGAAAACCAAACTGATAAAACTGCTTTTCCATAGTGTTTACCACTTCTTCAGTTTCCTTTGAATGCTGGTCACACTACGTTGCTGTTTATGGAGTTTACAGAGAGAAACAAAAAGTGTTACTACTTCTTATGAAATTTCTGCATATGACTGACGTACGTAGCATTCAATTTTGTCTCTTCCCCTATGCACTACGGCAGAGCGTGCTTCACACAATTTCTTGAAAATGTCATGCTTTGGAATAACAAACTTTCCATCTGGATTGGCAATTTTTCCATGCTGTAGGGTCCACTTTTTACGCTTTATTGTTGCCACTTCAATCACTGACAGCCCTTCAATGTCTTTGGAATTCTCTGCAGTCAGCCATGCTTTCGCTCTATCATAGAATTCATCATTACTTGCTTTTTCCTTTCTGGATGATTTGAGCAATTCAAGTTTTTCATAGAAGAGTTCTTTAGCCACACAATTACCCACTTTCACAGCCATTTGAACACAACTCTCGATAATTTTCTGAGTACCGAACTTAAGTTTCCACACGTGTTGCTGTGTTACTCACATTTATGAATAAATTAAAATTTTGGCCGTAGGGAGTCTGGAGAGTAATTATAATAATGATTAAGAAATAGAAAACATTTTCCGTGTTTCTAACGAGTTTTAGTATAAATCTACTAGTGTTCCATCACGAATGCCATTCTCTGATTGGCTACGCTACTCGCTATCTATTCTGTGATAGCAAGTAGCGGTTTTCAACAAAATGGCGGCCACTTTGTCGTGTTTTCGAAGTGTTTCGAAGTGTCTGTGATGAGGATATAGATAATTTACTTGTTTAGTTTTGAACGACTAGTAGATTTATACTAAAACTGTGCCCTCGTCAACTATCATGCGATAGAAATCTCAAGCTCATAATCTAATTGATTAATAGAAACACGAGTGGAGCTTTGGGAGAACGAGAAATGCTGTGGGCACACGAGCCACAGGCGAGTGTTTCCACAGCTTTTTCGAGTTCTCCCAAACTTTCACGAGTGTGTCTATAGCTCGATAGAAACAAGAAAATGTTTTCTATTTATTTTTGAAAATAGTCCAAGGAAAATAACGAAAAACAAAGAAAAGTTGATAGTTTTATTTATCATCAAAACGTAGATTCTCTACACCACGCAATTTACACGTTAGCACACACAGGAATGCTGTGACTCTTGCCCGTGACTACGACAACTTCTTTGTGTTTCTATCGAGTTATAGAAACATGATTATTAACCAATCAGTGTGCCTATTTTCCTTAACCTATATTCTAAGAAGAAATATGGTTTACATGTAACTTGGAACAATTCTTTGCGTGGTCAAGTGGGGAAGAGAGCGGACATCAGATCTGGAGGTGAGAGGATCAAAACCTGGTGAGTGTGAAAAAGAAAAAAACATCCCATCTCTATTCAATGTGTGAATGATGTGTCATGGGAGGGGTGGGTAGAGAGTAGGATGTAGGTAAAGGGGCATAATGGCCATTGAATATGTAAGGTGGTAGGCAAGTACCAAAGGGAGATTAGAGGGAGAGAGATAAACAGAGATAAGAAGAGAAATGCCCATTTCACATAATTCTTTTTTAAACCCCCAAAAGCCACACCCCTTTTTATACTGCAACCCCAAAAATGGGAAATCCCTTTTTTAGACATTTGATAAAAACGACCTAGGTAAAAATAAAAATGACCTAGGTTGAAAAAAACAAACTAGTATTTAAGAAAAACTAATAATATTTGTGGAGTCACTTATCGACAATACAACTCTCCTGGTGAATTTCAAGCCTATTTTGACAATATCCGGGAGAAGCTCAGTGCACTGAACAAAGCTATCTATGTCATGGTGACTTCAGCATAGACCTTCTCAAATCCATAACCTGTGATTTTTCTCACAGCTTTCTGCTATCATTTCATACTTACTTGTCTACCCCTTCAACTGATAAACCCACTCATATTAGCAACAATTCTGCTACAATGATCAATAACATATTTGTTAATAGATTCAAGTGTAGACTCTCAAGTGGCAATGTTGTCTCAGATATCAGCAATCACTATTCCCAGTTTGCACTTTTTTTGAACCCCAAGGGAGAAATTTCATTTCAAAAAAGGTAAAATGTGGGACTTCTCACACTTTTCCCAGGATGCTTTTAATAGTGAGTTGTCAGAAGCTGACTGGGAAGTCGGAAATTTTGTTGACAAATTTTCCTCCGCTTTCTATAATAAACTGAATAAGCTTGTTAATAAACACATGCCTCTTCCTTCTTGACTATTTTGAGACAAAAGGCCAAGCAGTTAGCAAAACCATGGATTTCAAGCAGATTACAGAACTCTATCAAAGCCAAGAGTTCTTTATTTCAATCAGGTGATACGAGGAGGTACAAATTGTACAGAAACAAAATCTCCAGCCTGACTTGTCTCAGTAAGAAGTTTTATTATCACACTTATTTTGAGGCTTACACTAACAATATGAAAAAGACATGGGAGGGCATTAATAATTTCATTGGTTCTGGCAAGAAGAAGTCAAAGCTGGTTGCAGCCCTAAAGCGTCCAGAGAATCAAGGCTTCACCCAAATTTTGTCAAAGAGACCTAATATCCTTAATCGATATTTTGCTCTGGTGGTTGAAAACTCACTGATGATGTACCACTTTCTAGTCAGCACCTTAGTGATTATCTCGGTGATCAAGCTGCTCCCAATTCTTTCTTTTTAAAATCGAGTCTGTGATATTATCTACCCCAATAAATAAAGCACACAGGGTATACTCATGCTCCCGCATGGATCCTGAAAGATACAAAGCAACTTTCACTCTGGCAGAAATAATGAATCTGCCTTTACAGACCAGAGTTTATCCTACCAAATTAAAGCATGCAGAAGTCATTCCAGTCTATGAGGCTGGCGACGAAACTGAACCAGGTAATTATCAACCTGTTTCATTACTCTCTGTCTTCAATAGACTATTTGAAAAGGTCATGGGCCCTTTCTTTTATTGAAAAGAACAACACACCTTGTTTAAGTCACAATATGGCTTCAGAGAAAGTTGTTCAACTCAACAAGCAATCTTGGATATGGTCAACAAAATACAAAGGAACATGGACGTAGGATTATTTTCATGTAGTGTTTCTATTGATTTAAAACAGGCCTTATGGTATGATCCTGTGGATCATACCATATTATTATACAAATTTTGTCATTACACCATACGGGGGATTGTCAATGACTGGTTTTCGTCATACTTATTTGACCGGGTGCAGACAATTCAAGTCGGTTCTATCATTTCCAAAACGGAAAAAATATATTTTGGAATTCCGCAAGGCTCCATCTTGGGGCCATTACTTTTCTTAATTAATTCATATTAATGATATTTATCGCTCCTTTAACAAATTTAATTTTTACTTGTTTGCTGATGATACTAATCTTTATGCTGACAAACATCTCAAGTCCCTCAAAACTATTGTGAATGATGAACTGGTCAAAGTATGTGAGTGGCTAAATGCTAATAAACTATCCCTTAATGCTGGCAAATCTAACTTTGTAATTTTTCACCCTTATCAATGCAAGGGTAATATTGACATAGACATGAGAACTTTTGACAATAACTTGGAGATAACGAACCATCTCTGCATAAAGAATATGTGAAACATCTCAGTGTCTTGATAGACAGCAATCTTTCTTGGAGATACCACATCAATTATATCTCATTGAAAATCAGCAAGAGTGTCGGGATCGTTGCAACAATCAGGCACTTTGTGCCCATTTCAACTCCCCAGAGAATTTATTGCTCTCTAATTAAGGCATATGTTTCTTATGGTTTAACCGCCTGGGGACAGGCTGCCAATTCACTTTTGAATAAAATCTTACAGAAAGGTACAGTACAGCACATGTCATTCCTTTATTCATCAGTACTGGAATCCTGCCACTGAATTTACTTTACTTTAACTCCTTTGCTTTTTCAATGCACAATGTTACTAATCAATTTACCCCCTAGAAATCTGAACTTTTCATTCATCCTAACCAGATCCAATCTTACTGTACTATACCAACTGCAGGTCAGTTTTACGTCCAGAGATGCAGGCTCAGTCAACAACTGTTCTCCTTTTCTAGAGCTGGTGTGAGAATTTGGAATAAGATCCCTCCTAAGCTACACGAGTTAAGCCTCTTTACAAATGAAAACTGCACAAATTACTCCAAGGAAGTTTATGTTGATAGGAGCGCAGTTAGTCTTTTCGGCCTTTATTATTAGATTCAGTTTACTTTCATTTAATTTATTTTGTAATACTTTGTTTATTGTGTGATAGTTTCTTATTTTGTAATATTTTTTTTTTCAGTTGTGTATTCTTGTATTCTGTATTGAGCCTGTATTATTATGATTTATTGTTGCCCACCTCCAATAGCCATGCTAATCATGGGTAACAAATATTGTAAAACAGGTCTCATTCTAATAAATGTTGTTGTTCTTGAAAAAAATGAACCTTACGAACATTCTACATATCAAATTGGTTAGATGTAAAGTACCCATATATTTTCAGGGGCAGGATCCACCACTGGTCTGTTATAATTACACCAATAATATTTCCCAGAGCCTTTTAACTATAATCAAACCCTATATTGCTTTGATCTCAATGATTATACATGTAGTACAACAACAACATTATGCAACTCTGATTCATCCACCTTCTGTTATGAACCACACAGCCTCATTATTACTGGTGACCTACATGGTCACCTCCTTGCATGCCTTCTGGGAAAAGGTCCCAAATACTGAGAGCAAAATGCATATGATTGCCACATTTTAATGACTGCTCTAGATGATTACACCAGCAAATGTGTTAAACAAGAAGAATGTCATGTGTCATCTTTGGAAGAATTGTCAGAAACAGTAAAGCTTGCAACCAGTAACAGAAAACACTTTTAAGCATCATTCTTTTGTCACCTTCACCCCAGTTGTAGTGTTGTAGCGTGAATTAACGATGGAATGTCGTTATTGTTGTCAATGGTTATTAGGTGTAGTGTGTCCCTGCGGGAGTAATGTATTGTTGTTAAGGTGTAAGAGCTAGGGCAATTTATTCAAGTAGTGTGTGTACTGTAACCGTCTGCGAGATGTAATAAATGTTTTTAAAGTTCGCTGGCGGATTTTACATCGGGGTTCTACATTTCGCGACGAGGATCTTTCTAGTTCATAGAATTTATTTCGAGTTTGTCGGAGTTTTCTTTCCGTTTCAACGACAGTTTATTTGAGATGCCCGTAGGCGGTAGCGAAACGAGCGGAGCTAATGCTTCAAGCGGTGGAACAAGAGATGGAAGTGCTCCTCTTCCTTTAGATGTTGGTTCTTTTGAGGCCTTTAACCCCAAGGGCGACCCACATGGTTTAAGCCAGCGATGGAAACAGTAGAAAACAGCATTCAATTTGTATGTTTCTGGAAAAGGAGCGACCAATGATCTGCAAAAGTGCTCTCTTCTGTTACACGTAGCTGGCATGGAAGTGCAAGAAGTTTATTTCACGCTAGTGGGCAAAGATACAATTGCTAGTTTCCAAGACACCCTAAAAGTACTGGATGATTACTTCATCCCGAAAGCGAACGTCCCGTTCGAGAGGCACTTGTTTCGGCAGATCGCACAGGAGAATAGTGAAACCGTGGATCAGTTTGTCTCTCGGCTTCATCAGCGTGCAGTTAGCTGTGATTTCGGGGAACAAGAGGATGACTATATGTGACTGTGAAAGCGACAACGGACACTACGCTTTTCCGTTCAACGTGTAGAGCCGTTCGCTATCCGTTAGTCATCCGTGCAACGTTTTCAGAGAATCCGTTCCAACGATTCTCTCATCCGTTTAAAAAAATTAGCATCCGTTCGAAAATTGATGTGAAACGTTCGAACGTTTGTCCTATCCGTTTAGAAAAATTAGCATCCGTTCGACAATTCATGCTAGCCGTTCGAACGTTTGTATCATCCGTTTGAGAAATCAGCAGCGAACGTTTCTGTCTGTCTCATCTGTTTCAAAAATCAGCATCCGTTCGAACGTTTCTCTCATCCGTTTGAAAGTCATGTCAGTCATTGAAAAGGTTGCCAAAGACAAACCCAAAGCCAGAGCTGCTTTCGTTTTCAAGGAAAAGGTGGTCAGTTTACTATTTAAAGTGGCACCTCAGGAAACTCTGCAGCAAGTTTGTAATCCTCTGGACAATAAAAGTAATGAATACCCTGGTCCCAGAGGTTTTTCTTTGTTTTTCGCCATGGACACGTTTTCACCGCCTTGCGGCTAAAATTCTACAGAGAGAAGACAGAAAACCTCTGGAACCAGGGTAATAAATGAACAGACTAATAGGAAATCCCTTTAAGAGTCAATCGAGCCACCTGCTTCAGTTACACAAACCGACCAAGCGTGCGTGACTGGAGCATCAGTTTAATTGAAAAAGCGAAAACGTTCATGCAGGATGGTTGCGGATGTACCCTTGGAGCAAAAGGTGGTTCCTGCTCTTCACAGTTTTCAAACAAGGACATTCTATTTAATTTGAATAATTGCCTTGAACTTTCGAACGGCGAGCTCGATTTAGTTGTTTTGGCGAACATTCAAGCATTTTCTCGCAGCGAGTGCATCGGCAGCAAAAGAAGTCCTCGCTGCAGTTTTTACTATCATTCCAAAGCCATCTGCAAGGAAACTTTTCTTCATCTTTATGGGATAAGCTACTCTCGCTTTCGATGGCTTAAAGAGCATTATTTGGAGCACGGCATTTACCCCAGAACGCACGGTAACACCAACAGAGTTCCTGAAAATGCACTTCCACAATCTGCGGTTGAAGATTTCAAGGCATTTATCGGCAACTACGTCGAAGAAAACGGAATATTTCTGCCGGGAAGGATACCGGGATACAAAAGTGATGATGTGAAAATCCTTTCATCACATGAGACAAAGAAGAGCGTATGGAAAGTATACGATGTGGCCTGCAAAGCTTCAAATAAGCAAACCATTAGCTACCGAAAATTTCTGCAGTTATGGGAGGAGCTTCACCCGGACGTTATTGTCACAAAACCCCGCACTGATCTCTGTTTGAACGAAAAATCGTCTTGTGTGAGAGCCCAACAGGAGCACTTGAATTGTGCACAGGCAGAAAGAGAGGTCTACAACAACTCATGCGCAAAACATGAAAAATCCCTGGAAACAGTTGGAATTGACACCTTATTAGCCCGCGAAAACCGAAACCCATGTTCTCTGGATGCTACAATGCACTATCCTTTGATTATGCGCAACAGGTTCATATACCAAGCAACCCTATGCAACCTGGACCCATCTATTTTAAAACTCCCAGAAAATGTGGCATTTTTGGAGTGATGTGCAAAGGTATTCCCCGCCAAGTAAATTTTCTTATCGATGAAGGAGCTTCAGCTGGGAAAGGCGCTAACACTACCATTAGCTATGTGCACTATTATTTTGAAAATCATGGGTTTGGAGAAACGAATGTTCATCTCCATGCTGATAACTGAGCTGGTCAGAACAAAAACAATTATTTTCTGTGGTATTTAGCTTGGAGAACTTTGTTAGTGCTTCACCATTCGATAATGTACTCGTTCCTGAATGCGGACCACACGAAATTTGGACCTGATCGTTGTTTTGGTTTGATAAAGAAGGTCTACAAAGTAACATATGTGTCCTCGTTGTATGAATTCGCCCGCCTTGTGGAGACATCCAGCAGTGTGGGTGTGAACAAAGCCCAACTAGTAGGTACTCATGACGGCAGAGTCATTGTCCCAGTTTACGACTGGGCATCATTCCTTGAAGAATATTTTAAGAAGATGCCGAACATTAAGAAGTTTCATCACTTCCGCTTTTCAAAAGAAAATCCTGGTGTTGTTGTCTGCAAAGAATTTATCAGCAGCCCTGAGCAACCTTTCATGTTGTTAAAGGATGAAGCCTGTTTACCACCTTCTTCAACACTGCCTCGCACTATTAATCGATTTGGTCTGACTGAAGAGCGGAAACGTTACCTTCAGGCAATGTTGTAAATTCTGGTTACTTACTTTTTTGGGCCTATATTATTTTGTAATGCTGTTGTACCAAATAAAAGAAGCGTTATTATCAATCCTGATGACTCCACTTAACAAGGTCTCAAAGGTTTGGTTGCTAAAACCCACATATACAGCCATTCATCATCTACTGGAAAGTTAAATGTTCACTTATTGATATTTTTTAATCTTTCCTTATTGATACTGGTTAATTTTGGTTGCCTCTAGGCCTAGGGTTAGCCCGAATTGAGGGTTTGCAGTCCGCCTTTTACACCTAGTCCGCGTTTTATACCCAGTCCGCAGTCTGGGTCCGCGATCCGCGGTCCGTGATCCCCAGTCCTCATTTTATACTGACCGGTTTTCCTCGCTCTGATCGATGCTCTCGCGCAGTTGACTGTTTCTTGACGTTCGAACCCTCGTCCCACCTGTTCGAAAGTTTGAGCCGTCTGTTTGATTTAAGTTTGAGCGTTAGCACGTTTGCATTCCGTTCGATTTAAGTTCGTACTACGCCTTGGAATGGTTTACCATTTGAACGTTTGCCGGCATTCGTTCGAGTGAAGTTTGAACGGTTTACCGTTCGGACGTTTGTGCTGTCTGTTGGAACGTTTGTGCCATCCGTTCGAACGTTTGTGCCATCCGTTCGAACGTTTGTGCTATCCGTTCGAACGTTTGTGCTATCTGTTCGAAAGCCTGTGCTGTCCGTTCGCAAGATCACTGAGGCCGTTCGAAACCTCACGAAGCCGTTTGCTATCCGTTCACTGTCCGTTCGTTTTGACCCGTTTAACGGAAAAGCGTTAGTGTCCGTTTTCGCTTTCACAGTCACATATTCGCGATCAAGTGATTGATAAATGCTGTTCAAGCCATATGTGTCGCAAGTTTTTAGAAAAGGAGGGAACATTGACACTTGAAGATTTGTTGAGGATCGTGACATCGCAAGAAGCTGTTGATCGCCAGATGAAAGTGATGGTATCAAACGCGGGTGCCGACCAGGTTAATGTGGTTGGTGGGAATAAGTGTTCAGCTAGAAGCAGAGTATGTTATGCCTGTGGTATAGATGGTCATTTTAGCGGAGACAAGAGGTGTCCTGCACGTGGTCAAGCATGTCGAAGATGTGGCGGTATTGGGCATTTCAGAGTTAGGTGTCCTCAGGTTGTGCAGCGAGGCAGTGGAGAATTGAGAGGAGCTACCAGTAGCGGTCGAAGTGGTCCTAGTCGAGGCAAGGGCGTGGCTAGGGGAGACAGAGCAGTGGCGAGAGGTCGATTTCAAAGTAAACCTGTTAAGCCAAGAGAAGCAAATCGGGTGGTTAGTGAAAGTGTTCGTCAACAACCCAGCAGTTCTGTCCAACAAAGTCCAGCGTATGCGTTCTCGGTAGAATGGCGCAGTGACCAAGCGATTGAAGAGAGTGGTTCAGTAACCTTGCTTGTTGGTGGAGTACGCTTGGGAGAGGTCCTTGTTGATTCTGGCACTACTCGTAATGTGTTGAGTGAACCGACCTGGAATTTTCTTAAACAAAGAGGAATCAGGTGCAAGCCCCAGCAAATCAGCTACAACCCTGTACGCTTACAGTGGCAAAGAACCTTTACCCACCCTTGGAACTTTTACAGCAGATGTTATGCTAGCTGGTGATGAAGCTGGGTGCTGGGCCGATTTTGTGATTGTTAAGGGTGACGGTCGTACACTTCTTGGTTGTGGAACGGCGATGGACCTTGATATTTTGCGCATCGGTCCTGTTCAAGCAAATAGTGTCAGCGGAGGGCTAGACAGTGATATCCGTGGGAGATACAGTGCTTTATTCAATGGCATTGGGCTGTTAAAAGGGTACGAGTTGAAACGGCGCATCGACGATTCAGTGAAGCCAGTAGCTCAGCATGTGCGAAGAATTCCGTTCGGGTTGGTCGGTCGAGAAGGTGGACAAGAAACTTGACGAACTGCTGGAGCAGGGGTACCAGAGGGACCATCAGGATGGATATTTCCTCTCGTTGTTGTACCTAAGAGTTATGGAGATCGTGTCGTGCCAATGAAGCAATCATTCGAGAACGCCACCCAATTCCAACAGTGGAGGAGCTTTTACACGACCTAAATGGCAGTACTTTGTTCAGTAAGATTGACCTCAAGTGGGGTTTCCACCAGATTTGCTCAGCCAGGAAAGTCAATACCACTTTTGTCACACCGAGGGCTCTATCGGTACAAGCGGTTGATGTTTGGTGTTACGTCGATCCCCGAAAAATATCAGCAGGTTATCCGTGATGTGTTGAGGGGTTGTGAAGGGGTTGTGAAGGTGTTGCAAACATTGCAGACAATCTTGTTGTTCATGGCAAGGGCGTAGAAGAGCATGATAGGCTTTTGTTCGCGTTGCTTGATAGATTAAGTGAAGTTGGGCTGACTGTGAATAGAGACAAGTGTGAGTTTAGGCTGGCAAAGCTGAAGTTTTTCGGTCATGAGCTCTCAAGCGATGGCATAAGTCCGAGTGAAGAGAAAATTGCGGCTATCAGAGATGCAAGATCTCCTAAAGACGCGAGCGAGGTTTGATCATTTATGGGGCTGGTTCAGTATTCCGCAAAGTTCATTCCTGACTTAGCGTCCATAGCAAGACCTATTCAAGATTTGACCAGGAAAGGGGTTCCGTTTGTATGGGGTGCAGAACAGCAGAAAGCGTTTCAAGAACTGAAGCGTTTGATCACCCAGGCAGAAACACTGGCTTACTACCAAGTTGGCTGCAGAACCAGGATTGTCGCTGATGCTTTGCCAGTTGGCCTAGGAGCGGTCCTTACCCAACAGCAGGGAGGTGTGTGGAGAGTAATTTCGTATGCGTCAAGTTAAAAGATTGTATGCTTCAGTTAGGACCATCATTTTCTTATTCGTAGTTTTCTTTTCTTCAATTCTTCCTTTTGCGAAATTATATTGTTGTAGGGATAAGATCTTGAAAGAAAGGAGGGAATGTAGTGTTGTAGCGTGAGTTATCGTTGGAATGTCGTTATTGTTGTCAGTGGTTATTAGGTGTAATGTGGCCCTGCGGGAGTATTGTATTGTTGTTAAGGTATAAGAGCTAGGGCAATTTATTCAAGTAGTGTGTGTAATGTAACCGTGTGCGAGATGTAATAAACGCTTCTAAAGTTCGCTGGCGGATTTTACATCAGGGTTCTACACCAGTCTTAGAGGATAAGCATGTCAAGGTGTACCTGAAGGAGCTAGAAGATAACTGTCCCAGCAGGCCAGAAATAACATTTATTTATTTTTATTTGTAAGTATTAGTATATATGCACTTTAATGGATGAACTTGGAATTAATTCTCAAAGTACAATTAATTTCAAGATGTCTTGGATCATGTTCTGCTGAAGCACACCATGATGATGAATGACTTAATAGTATATAAGATGACAGTTCTGAAACATGTTTTTCAAGTTTTCCAAATTTTTCAAAGCCATTCCACAAGGCATTTAAGCCAGCCAACACATAGCACTGGTTCAAACACACAATTCTATCCATTGCATGGTTCAATGAAAACACACATGCGCAAAGCCGACCAAGTTCCGTGCATGCTTTCCAGCATGGCTGAGCCATCAATCTTCTGTTCAATCTTCTGTAAGTAGAAAATCTTGCTACATCCACCTTATTTCCTGAACAAATCCTGTCAACCTTTTACGAAGGGTCCCTGGGAACAAAAGCAATACTGCTAATATTTTTGGCGGTAAACATGTCTTCACTGACTGCTGGTATTTTGGATTCAATGCTACAATTAACGATTCAAGATAAGGCTCGCGAAAACTCCAAGGGGAAACTACCTGCTCCTGCCGAGAAGACTAAAGAGAAGAAAGCCTATGAAACAAGAGGTGACAAAAGCAAGTTAAGTGCTGCTGAAAAGAATGGACCATTGCTCAAAGGAGTGAAGGGAAGATGTCTGCATTGATGTCTGCAATAAATGCAATGACAAAAGTTGTTAAAGAGCTGAAAAGGGACAAACTGACCTGGTATTACCAGAGAAGGTGTTTGCTGCAGTTTTCTGAAGTAACAAAAGTGAATCCAGAAATCTGGGACAATGCACAGTGGAATATTTGCAGCACATATGCAAAGCTTCAATAAATGCAAGAAACCCTTATTAACAGTCTCATTCACCTAGCATGTATAGCTGGGATCATTGCTGAGACTACTGATGGGACGTCAGAGCTTCTCGACAAGACAATCTTCTGGGACTTTGCCTCAAACACAGTTCTTTTGTTGCAGCTGCCAATCAGGAGCTAAACATGTGTCAAAGAGACATGTTTAAGGGTGATTTGGATGAATATCTCGATGCAGTAAACATCAGTTGGTAGTGAGCTGTTTGGTGACGATCTGACTGAAAAGTGCTCACTGAAAGCAGTAAGGCCTCAAAACGACTTACCAGCCACACGAAGAGAGCACAATCAAGATCATATCAATATGGAGGGTGTAGTAATTATGCAAGGCCTTTTTTATCTGGCAGAAGGGGCTGCTGTCCAACAAAACAAGCCAAATTCAGACCAGGAAACCAAATGCTCTAAAGACCTGAGGAAAGTTGTGTAAGTGAGTTATCAAATGAGGGTTTGAAATGTGACTCCTCTGCAGCACATGTTTTTTTTTTCCTGCAGGTAGCACTAGTGCTCACATAGTGCTTGCTGTCAGATTACTTTGGATAGAAATATTTTATCAGCCATCTCTGGCTACAGAATTGAGTTTGGTCCAGTGCTCATGAACCAGATGAGTTCATTTCAAATGTCTTTCTGTGTTTTCTTAACTGTGTCTAAATTGTATTAAGCCTATCTGTATCAAGTGTGCAGTATTGAAATCCCCTGTTAGCAGGTATTTTAAAAGCTGAGTGGAATGTGTTTGCCTTGATTATAAATGCTGCTTTGCCTGTGGGAGCAAGTTTCAGCACTTTTACTTCATCTGGATTTTCACCTAACGACACTATTCAAGTACCTTGTGAGTGCTTCATAGAGGGCATAACTTACAGTACTTTTACCAACTCCAGCACCTCCACTTAAGGATAATCTGAGTGGGTCATCATTAGTTTTAATAGAGTGTAAACCATGGCAAAATAATTATTTGTCTTTTGTTTAGTGAGTGAACAAGCAGGCTTTAATCCCTATCACGTAGGTGATTTTGTATAACTTCTTTGTAATCATGGTAAAATAAAATCATATCATGAAATAGATCATACTGTGTTGTTTGTTGGTACTGGATCAAAACATTCAAATAACTCAGTAGGTTTTGTTTTAGCTGCAATATCTTGTTCATTCATGTGTTGTGTGTATTGGGAGCCACTGCATGGTTCAGAGTAGTTATCATTGTCATTTAGGTAATTGATTGCTTTGTCAAGAATGTCATACTGCTCTTTGTTGCTTTTGACAATTTCTTCTACCTGTTTATATCTTTCTTGGTATGTCGGATGGTCTTCTAAGAGATCCTTTCAGTAATTTCTCCAAGGGGTATAAAGCATTAGTTCTTCTCTACAGAAACTCTCAAGATCTTTATCTTTGTTCACTCTTACAAATCTTATTATCATTGCTTTCTTTCGTTTGTCAAGCTTCATTCCTCCTTTCAATTGGTATCCTGTGGTATCACCAATTTCATACTTTCATCGGATGGGACATCAACACTATCATGAAAATTAGTTTCTGGCAAAAAGTCACTATCAGATTTTTCTTGTACCTTAGATCTCATATTGTCATTTACACAGTTGAACCATGCAAAAAAATTAGCCAGACAGCAGTTCTAATTTTACGGGGTCATGTCACAAGAAGATGATTTATCAGACAAAATTGCTCAACTACTGGCAGAAAATCCTCAAAATGAGTGTGAAAGCCAGACAAACGATGAAGTGGCAGGAAAGGGAGAACCGCACAACACTACTGAGCAGGAAGACGATCTCCTGGCTTACATCACCAGAGGGTTCACTCAGGATACAAATGTGAGTCCTGATATAAATTCAAAACTAGCTGCTATTATAAATGACTCAGTCTCAAAGAAATTGATAGAAGAAAAAGTCAAAGAGCTGCTGGGAAAATATCCCAGGCCAAAGGACTGTAACTCTCAGATGCCCAAGATCAATCCTGAAATGTGGGCAAAACTACCTGGGTCTTCTAAATCATGTGATATAAGAATGCGAAAAGCTCAGAAATATTTAGAAAAAGCAGTTATGTCACTAGCCTGTTTGGCTGACCGCATCTTGCCAGCAAAACTGAACAAAACTTCTGAAAAATTTGACCTCACTGAAACATTGCGAAAGCTATTAGATGCAGTTACCATGACTGGTCTAACTCAGCAAGATTTGTACCTCGAAAGGAAGAACTTCTCAGACCAGAGGTGAACCCAGAATATAGACAATATGCACCTGTAACTTAACTCCTTTTTGGGGATGATTTGGCCAAATCCATTAGGGACCTAAATGAAACCAACAAGGTTGTTGGTAAACTTGGTTTCCAGAGTCTCAGCAGGCAAGAGTACATATGGAAACAAAGGGAAGCATTTTTTAGGCCACACACCCCAAAGGAACTTCAACAAAACACTGTTTCACAGACAAAATCTCAGCCTGAAGGGCAAGTACCCAAAGGGGAAAGTGTGCCTCCCGCTTCCTGAACTTTAATTTCCGCTTGTGTTTTGAGTGACAGCCCAGCTCATTGCTGGGGGTCATGAGCGTGTGAGAAAAAAAAATTAGGAGTGAGTTTGAGTTTTGAGAAAAACCGTGTAGCGGCGGAAGGAATTTTTTTTGTGTGTGTTTTGAGTTGAAATCCGTGTATAAAGTTATAAAAACCGAACCAGTCGTGTGCAATTGTCGCCCTGCAGCGACATTTGGTCCTTCGAGCTGGATATTGTGCGAAAATCAAGCGAAATCGCCGAGCCAAGCTGTGAGTCAGCCGTGTAACTGCGTGTAATTATCATCGAGCCGTGTGGTGAATATTGTGAACGAGTCATTCAAGTTGTGTCAAGATGAGTGCCTCAAACAGAGGAGGAGACGAAACACCTCGACTCTTTACGCCAAGTGAGTCTATTACTTCAAGTAAACGTTCCGTTTTAAGAAAGAAATTACAAGCCGAGAAGTTAGCCCTGGAGCTAAAAATAGCCGAGGAAACGTTCGCAAATGAGATCGAGTGTCTGCGAGCCGAACGACAGCAGTGTGCGAAGCTTTTGGAACTTCAAAAGAAAGCTGAAGAATCAAGATTGGAATACGAGTTCGAAGAGGCCATCGCCCAGGAAGAGGGTATGTCGAATAAAGGCAGTAGTGATGAAGAGTTGAGCAAATTACCTTTAGAGAGTGTGAACGATCGGGTCTCGCACTTAGACCTGGGAATAACTGAAAACACTGTTGTTGATAAACCTCACATCGAGGAAATTAGATCTACTAAACCAGAGGTCGTAACTGAGGTTTCTAGTGAGCCCCGTGAAAAAGAGACATCTAAATCTTCTATTGCTAAAGGTCAAGCTGAGTTGAAAACCTCTGCCATAGGAGACCCTAGCGTGCAAACGTCGAAAATAGATCAATTGTTTGAGAAAATGCTGCCAGCGTTTGTTAAAATCGTCAAACCAAACGTGCCGAAGTTCAATGGAAATCCACTAGAGTACTCTAAATTCAAAGCAGCGTTCAATGTCGAAGTGGATAAAAAGGAAGTTTACGATGCAACAGAGAAGCTTAAATTTCTGTTAGATTCCGTTGAAGGAAGTGCAAAATCATGTCTAGCGAAATTCATGCCAGGTTCAGATGAATACGAGGAGGCATGGACGGCGCTCCAGGAACGTTTTGGCCGTGTGGACACTGTTGTATCAGCTGCAAAGAAGCGCATAGATCAATTTCCGACCATAGTGAAAGAAAATAGTGTGCAGATCAGGCAGTATCAAGAAATAGTTTCCGAGTTGATAGGCATTTTCAAGGAGCACAACTTTCTTCATGAGCTTAACTCACAAGTCCCAGAAGCAACTGTTGCGAAACTTCCTGCACGCCTTTGCGGTAGATGGGCCGAGTTTGTTGAAGGAAAACCAAAGTTATCAACCTGGAATTCATTTGCAAATTGGCTGGAAAAAGAGGCAAAAATTAGTGAGTCCAAGCAGCGGTGGATGCCGGAGAAGAGAGAATGGAAGCGTTCAGATACATCTAAAGTTGATAGGCGTAAGCCAGCTGACAAATCCTTACCTGGACTGTTTGCGGGAGCTACGGGAGAGTCTTTACGTGCCAGCTATGGAACAAAAAAGTGCCCAATTCACCAGTCCACCAATCACTCATTGCAAGAGTGCAAAAGTTTTAAGGGAATGTTGACTAGCGAAAAGGAGAAAGTTGTTGAGGAACATAAACTATGCTTATGTTGTCTATTACCTGGTCATCGTCTGAGTAAATGTCGTAGTAAGAATAGATGCAGAGTCGAGAACTGTGACATGCGTCATCATACCCTTGTACATGAAGTTGACTTGAAATTTATTGAACGAGCAAAAGTGAAACGTGAATCAGAACGAATGCCGGAAGTTGAGAGAGATCCAGCACCTGTCTCCGTGGAAGGCGAAGACTCGTCGCCACGTCAGTCTGTGGAGCCGCTTGGGGGGTATCGCCAATCAGCATACTCAGGTTGTGAGACTGGTGGTCGTGCTCTGGTTGAAGTACTTCCCATAGTTATCTTTGGAGAAACAGGAAAACAACAAGTGATGGCACTGCGTGACTCAGGCTGTAACACAACACTTATAGATGAAAGCTTAGCGCTGTCACTTGGGCTTCAAGGCAAAGAAGTAGATCTCGAAATTCAAGGAGTAAACGTGCAGAAGGTGTTTACTTCCCAGCACATTAAGAAATGCCATGTTGCACGAGTCGGAAAAGAGGAAGTCAAGTACTCTTTGCGAGATGTGAAGACAATTCCTAACCTGAAGGGTCCGGATCAGAAGTTGAAGTGGTCGACAATCAAACAGGAATATCAACACCTGAAGAACTTGGACTTACATGACACCGACTCGGGTCCAGTGCAACTCATAATTGGAACTAACAACTCTGACTTGATTCTACCAAAGCAAATTGTGAAACCCTCAGGTCAACCGGAAGTTGACAGAGTACCTTATGCAGTTGAAACCTTGCTCGGATGGGCAGTGACTAATTGGTTACCCGGTGAGCGAAGAGTAGCATCTCCATACAGTGGGTTCAAAGTGTACGAACGAAGTTCAGTTGAAGATGAGGAGCTGAAGCAGCTGGTCATGGCCCAGTCAGAGATAGAAACGTTAGGCGTGGTGAAGCTAGCAAATCCAACCCGTTCGATTGAGGACAAGCGAGCATTGTCACTAATGGAAAAGTCAACCTTTAAGAGTGCGAGTGAAGACGCATACGTATCTGGCTTACTTTGGAGAGAAGAGGAACCATCTCTACCCAACAATTACGAAATGGCGAAGAGGAGACTGCAATCCCTAGAGAAGAAGTTTGAAAACTGCCCTGAGACCAGAGAGAGATATGCAAAGTCAATCCAGGATGACATTGAGAAGGGGTACGTGAAGAAATTGAGTGAAGAGGAAGTACAGTGCGATAGCAAAGTGACTTGGTATTTACCACACAGATTTGTCATCAACCCCAAGAAACCTGATCGTCTCAGAAGAGTATACGATGCCTCCGCGAAATTCATGGGACAAAGTTTGAACGATAAGATCTACACAGGACCAGATCTTCTCTCGTCTCTGTTTGGAGTTTTCCTCAGGTTTTGTGAAGGAAGAATTGCAATGGCTGCTGATGTGAAAGAGATGTACCATATGCTTCGTCTCCCTGATCGTGATAAGCCAGCGATGAGATTCCTATGGAGAAACTCTCTGGATGAAGAACCGAGCGCGTATCAGTTCGAGAGAACAGTGTTTGGAGAAGTGTCTGCGCCATCCAGAGCAAACTACACTATGAGGCGAAATGCTGATGAGAATGGAGAAGATTTACCTCTGGGTGTGAAAGCAGTCTACAAGCACTTTTACATGGATGATGGCTTGCCATCAACAGATTCTCGCGAGGAAGCTATTGAAATGCGGAAGCAGATGACTGAGTTGCTGCACCGTGGAGGTTTCCGGCTACACAAATGGCTGACAAATGATCCAGACGTCTTGGCAACCATCCCGGAGCAAGATAGATCTCCCCGATTCCTCGAGCTGAGTGAAGATAAGTTGCCGACAGACAGAACTTTGGGCGTCATTTGGGATTCCCAGGAAGATGTACTCCGGTTTACTGGACTGAAGGGTGATCCAGGTACGACGAAGCGGAAGATCTTGAGTCAAGCGTTCTCTGTTTGGGATCCGCGAGGACTTCTCCTCCCATTCTCAATCAGAAGCAAGATAATCGTTCAGAATCTGAATCGAATGAAGTATGGGTGGGATGACGAGTTAAAAGAAGCTGATCTTCGAGAGTGGCGTGAATGGCACAAGGAAGCAGAAAAACTTGACGAAGTGAGAATCCCGAGAGCCCTACTTCAAGGACAGAAACCTATCCGAGAGACTACGCTTCATGTATTTTGCGACGCTAGCCAGGATGCCTATGGCGCGTGTGCGTACCTAAGACGAGTGTTTACAGATGACACAGTAGAGTGTAGTCTTATTGCGGGAAAAGGCCGTGTTGCCCCTTTAAAGTCACAGTCTGTCTGCCGACTGGAGCTCATGGGAGCTCTAGTTGCTGTGCGATTAGCTGAAACACTGGTAGAAGAAATGGTCACAAAGGTAGAGAAAGTAACCTTCTGGAGTGACTCTACCACAGTCCTGCATTGGATCCGCCCGACAAGTTCCACTTACAAAGCATTTGTTGGCAACCGGGTATCAGAGATTCACACAATCATGAGCAATCTGGAGGCCCCACTGGGGGCGGGCGCAGTGAGTTGGAGATATGTGCCAACAGGGGCTAATCCTGCAGATGACATCACCCGGGGACTAAGTCCTCCAGAACTAGGCACAGGCTTTCGCTACAATAGTGGACCCAAGTTCCTGTATGATTTACCAGAGCTCTGGCCAGAAAATAAAGTCAAAACACCCTGTGAGAACGATGACGTGAAAGAAAAGAAGAAGGAGAGATGGGCTGGAGCGTCTCAGGAAGATGAGGTCCTGCTAGGGTGGAAGAAGTATTCGTCACTGACTAAACTAAGAAGAGTTACAGCTTATGTGATGCGATTCGCAAACAATGTAAGAGTTAAGAAGGAAGCACGTCTTCTGGGAGCACTTACGTCGAACGAACTGAGAGCTGCTCAGAATTACCTAGTAAAGAGGGCGCAAGCTGAGTCATTCATTGATGAGATACGGTGTCTGGAGATGGGCCAGGAGGTACACAAGAAGAGTAGAATTAAATCTCTTGATCCAAGGATGGAGGATGGATTCTTAGTTGTTGGTGGAAGATTGCAGAAAGCACAGTGCCTACCATACAAAACCCGACATCCCAAAATAATTGACTCACGCCATGAGCTTGCACAGCTGATCGTCGAGGAAATGCATCGCATCTACCACCACCCGCCAACTGAGCACTTACACAATCAAATTAGACAGGAGTTTTGGATCATCCATGGTCGTCAGGCGGTACGGAACATGAAATTCAAGTGTAATTACTGTTATCGCCAGACTGTGAAACCTCTAGAGCAGCGGATGGGAAGTCTACCGGAGTGCAGACTTGAGCCAGGAGTGGTGTTCAGGAACACTGGAGTTGACTTTTTTGGGCCTATGCTAGTCAAGGAAAGACGTAGTGAAGTTAAAGTGTACGGTTGTTTGTTCACTTGCATGAGTACCAGAGCCTGCCACCTTGAACTGGTGGATGATCTTTCCACAGATCATTTCATCATGGCATTAAAGAGATTCATTGCGCGACGTGGACGACCGCAGAGCATCCACAGTGATAATGGAACGAACTTTGTCGGTGCGAATAATGAGTTGCGGAAGTGCATCAAACTATTGGATGAAGAGAGGATACAAAACTTCTGTGCGCCTAAGGAAATCGAGTGGAGATTTCAGCCACCAAGTGCCCCGCATTTTGGAGGAGCGTGGGAGAGACTAGTACAGTGCACAAAGAAGACACTGAAGGCAATTGTGGCAGACAGGATTGTTTCCAAAGAAGTGCTGAGAACTGCACTAGTCGAAGCAGAAGGGATACTAAACAGTCGACCAATTACTCATGTGTCCAATGATGCAGGGGACATTGAAGCGTTAACCCCAAATCATTTCTTGCTGTTGCGGGCGAATCCGAGTTATGAAGATGCTGAAGTTAGTGACAGAGAGATCAACTCGACAAAGATGTGGCGACAGTCCCAAGCGCTAGCTAATTTCTTCTGGAGACGTTTTATCAAGGAGTATCTTCCTAGCCTGACAGAAAGGAAGAAGTGGAAAGAGAAGAAACGGAGCCTCAAAGACGGAGATGTTGTCCTAGTTGCTGACCCAAATCAGCCGCGAGGTGTATGGCCGCTGGGCAGAATCGTGTCTACTTATCCTGGGCAGGATGGGTTAGTTCGAGCAGTTACAGTGCGTACTCAGCATGGAGAGTTCAAGAGACCAATTACAAAACTTTGTTTATTAGAGGAAGCGGAAGAGTAGAACTGTTGATCGTCTCCACGAACATTGTGTCTCGACTAGGGGCGGGGATGTGCCTCCCGCTTCCTGAACTTTAATTTCCACTTGTGTTTTGAGTGACAGCCCAGCTCATTGCTGGGGGTCATGAGCGCGTGAGAAAAAAAAATTAGGAGTGAGTTTGAGTTT
>BLFK01000449.1:213334-218334 GCA_014634185.1 Astreopora myriophthalma | reverse complement strand
TCTGTGTGGCTCATGGACAGAGCTTTAAACCTCTCATGTGATCCTGTGGTATCGATTGGTGAGGTAGAATTAAAAATTAAACGAGACTTACCTTAAGCTGAAGTTTGATTGTAATTCTAATGATCCAATAGAGATACGTAGGGATGACATGCCCATCCCTTGGCCATACCCACCCTTCATTGTCACATGCATTATATCCTGTCCACTCACCGCTGGTTTTAAAGTATGTGGTTTGCTGGTCACGTGCTCAATCTCACGTAATCCCTACGTATCTCTGTTGGATTGGTAGAATTACAATCAAACTTCAACTTAAGGTAAGTCTGTTTAATTTTTAATTAGAGTCTACAATGTGAAGTTTAATGCATCTGCACCTGCTTGTGTAACATGCACATCAGCCCACATACCTTGGTGTGACACATTAGCTAAATACCTTGACCATGAATGGTCTGTACTACTTTCAATGAATCTTTCTGGCTTGTTTCTTGTATATTGAACACTAGTACTATGAACATTCATGTAGTAGCAAGGTTCACCACACAGCTGATGGGAAAGAAACAATCACCTACACCACAAATCTCTAATTTTCTCAAGCCATGTTGAGTTAATCAATATTGTAACAAATCAATAAGATTGTTTTGATTATCTCCTTGAGTAACAGGTCCCGGGTTTAACTGAATATCACCTGAAAAAAATGACTTTGCCCTTAAAACACAATACTTGTGATTTCGTTTCTTACACTTAATTGAATAACATCGAATGACATGTAAAAATTCATCATGAAAAACAACTGATACTTCAGATGCCTTTCTATGCTTTGCAGTTCTTCTTTTGATAAGATGAACATGATCAATAGCAAAGTACAACCTCAAACCTTTTGCACGAGCGAGTCCAACTGGTTTACTTTGGCACATTCTGGTTTTAAGATAACTACAGCAATCCAATGATAAAATCTTTTTCAGCACTGACAAATGTGGTACATTATGCACAATATGAGACCTTACATACATGTACACTGTACCTCTTACTTGCTTTACTCTTGTTAAATAAGTTCAGGCTTTCCTGGTTCAGTATCACAGCAGCTGCCCTTCCTAATATGAGTGGACTTTCACCCACTTCTTTGTTTCTGTAATTTTCCAGTATGACTTCTGTTACCATTAGGTAAGTCTTCCAACTGTGCTTCGTACAGCTTGGCCACATGAGTGTTTTCACCGGATACTGTTGACTGATGAGTTGTGCTACTGATGTTTCCAATAGCTTTGTTTAAACTTACATTTGACTCACACTTTTGCTGATATCAGTGCTTATCGGTTCCCTCATAAATTTGCTCAAAGTTCCGCTTGTAAGATTCACTTGCAATAGCCTCACTATTTATAAACCCCCTGTGAGCTAGGAGGATTGATGGGCAAATGTTTTGAAGAGTCAGACTCTTTGCATTTGTTATGTTCCCAAATAAAGTAACAGCTGCACAGAGAGCACACAAGTCAAAATGGCCGGACTCAGGGACTATGTTACAAAAAAAATGCACTGAAAGTACTGCAGGCACAACACAACATGTACACTGCAACACCTCCCCACAGAGATGTTTCACTAAAAGCAGACAAAACTAGATAGCTACAAATGCGATTACAACTCTGGACATCTAAAGAGAGTTCTAAAAAAAATATAGAAAACTTAGCAAGTTAACAAGTTGGGATTCCTGCAGAACAGGAACAACAGGACTAGGTGTGGGTGGTGGCTTAGCTGCACTACACTGTTGTTGTGGGGGTGTACTGCTTCTAATATTGGTAGGAGAAGATACACTTGCAGGAGTCGCTTCTGCTGCTACAGCTTGCTCGAGTTCTGTGTCTGATTCTGTGGTTGGTGAGCTTGGACCATGCTGTAGAACATTGTCTACATAGCGTCTCCAAGTCTTCCCATCATGTAGCTGAACTTGGAAGGATGCAGGTGAGGTTTGCTGTACTACGGTACCAGATTGCCACTTCCAACCAGATAGATGGTCACGAGCAAGAACACCGTCGCCTGCGGCTCACTCTGGACTTGGCATGCTTGTTGTGCTGTGACTTCATTTTGTCTTGCTGACTGTTCCCACAAACACCAATGTTGGGTCTTAGACAGTCGAGACAGTTGAGTGTGAAGTTCTTGCTGCAAGAAGAGCTTGGCAGGAGAGGAACCGATGGAAGCATGGGGTGTACTCCTATAGGATAGGAGTAATTTCTGAATCTGTCGCTGTATGGAGCTTGATGGGTCAGCGGTCAATGAATCCATGCTGTATGTAAAGGTCTGCACGAACCTCTCAGGCAATGTGTTTGATAAAGGATGCTAAGGGGAGACAAGAATTCTCTGGATACCGTTTTTTAGCAAGAATTCTTCGTGCTCGGCAGATTGAAATGGTGGTCCATTGTCACTGACAATTTGACCTGGCAGACAATATATTGAAAAAGTTGCACATGGCGTTGATGGTTGACTCAGCAGTTGTTGTTTTCATGGGACCAATCACTTCAAGCCATTTAGAATGGGCATCAACCATGATGACGTAGTGCACTGACTAATAAGTGGTAAAATCTATGTGTACGTGCTGTCATGGAGCAGTTGGCCAGGAACATGGGAACAATGGGGAGGCTTTAGGAGCCTTGCGGGTCTTCTAGCAAGGTTGACATTCTCAAGCGAGGCATTCAATGTCCTGATCTGTTCCTGGCCACCAGACATGACTGAGCACTATTGACTTCATGCATGCAACACCAGGATGGGCTTCGTGGATTGGGCATGACTCTCAAAGTGTGAGGACGTGTCATTCCGTGCTCCGCTCCAAAAATTTTTAAAACCTGGCGAGCATGAGCAAAAACTTACGGCCACGGAAAGGAACAGCCCATTTACAAGAAGAAATGCCGACTGATAGCAATTTCGAAGAATTAACCAAACTGGTCAAGAGTTTGGCGATGAAAATCGACAAGCTCGATTCAGACAGCCAAAGCCGCCATGATGTCTTGTGCGTTAAACTTCAGCAACTCGAGTCCAAAGCAGCTAGCCTGTCGGGTGAGATTAAAGATTTAAAGCAAGGACTTGAATTTACTAATAAAAAAGTGGAGACGGTAAAGGATACATTGAGTAATAAAGCGGACTCCGCTCGGGTTGCCATTTTGGAAAGAAAGCTCGATGACCTTGAGAACCGGTCAAAAAGAAATAACATTGTTATATGGAACATTCCTGAAGGCGCCGAGAAAGATTCCTCCTGTCAAGCCATCGTAAACAATATTTTGAGCGACCATATGCAGTTGAGTGGCAACCTGGAAATAATGCGCGCACATCGAACAAATATAAGAAGGCAAATCGCCACCGAAAGCAGTGTTTCACCTCTTCCAAGACCCGTCCACATGTATTTATTACGTTACACAGATAAGCAGTATATTCTCCGAAACGCCGCGTCAGCTTTAAAAGATAAACCTTTCTTGGAGGCAAATCTTTATATCTCTGACGACGTGTCGAGGAAAGTGACAGACGACCGAAAGAAGTTAAAGGAGAGGTATATCAATGAAATTCGCTCCCGAGAAGATGTGGACTTCGCTTATATTCCTTGGAACGTCCCTGCGCGTATTCTTTATAAAGTTAAAGAAGCACCGAAATTGAGATCTTTCTTCTTGCCAGATGACTGAACATGTATCTTTTTATGTAGTATATTTAGCAGTATATTTAGGGGCTTTATTTTATAAATCCAATGAAAGTTTATTTGTTTAAAAACCGATAAATTAGCCAGGAAATACCTATTTGGAAAAAAGAAGACATATTATGTTTAGGACCGGACACGGCTGTTGGAGAAAAAGACACAAGACTCCTTCAGTAAAAACTTCGTTAATATGCTTTCAAAAAATTTTTCACACCAAAACTCTCTTATATTTGTGTTTTTATATGTGTGTGTTTCTATGTTTTGTACGATGCAGATTCTCCTTAACCATTATGTATGTTATAGTAATTGTTAGCAGCCCGCCACAAATTTCTCCCCCCTCAGTTTATTACTGAAGATGGCTTATGATGGGTTCTTGTGATTTCAAAATGTTATGTTGGAATGTAAGAGGATTGAGCAATTTTAAAAAACGACGTTCTATATTTGCATGGTGTAGAAAACAAAATGCAAATATAATTTTTCTTCAAGAAACACATTCCACGCGCGATACGGAGAAACAATGGAAAGCTGAATGGGGCGCACCATTAGAGCTCGCCCATGGGAGCAGTAATGCAAGAGGTGTTGCGATATTATTACGAAACGGCTTTGATTGTAAAATTAAACAAAACTATGTTGATCCCGCCGGTAGATATATTGGTATTCAAGCACAAATTAATGACGAAAACTATTATTTATTCAATGTTTACCAGGGTTGCCACCCATTGGGATAGAAAAAATTCCCTGACATTTCCCTGACTTTTCACTGACCAAAGACCAATTTTCACTGACCATCCTAGGCAAATCCTTGGGCAATAAAGCCAGTGGAAATCAATATCTTTGCAGGATTTTTTGAAACAAAAACACCTTTACTACCAAGGAATCTCCTTCCCAAACAAAATGGCTAACCAAACGTAAAATTCCCTGACTTTTCACTGACTTTCAGGTAGAATTTAGAAATTCCCTGACTTGATACACAATTCCCTGACTTTTCCCTGACCTTGAAAAAAATCTGTTTTTCCCTGACTTTTCCCTGACCGTGGCAACCCTGTTTACGGTCCAAACAACGATAATCAAGCGGCCCAATTTTATGATCATCTGCTTGCCATCCTAAAAAAAGAAGACCTCGCTTATGAGGATAGAATAATTATTGGAGGGGACTTCAATTGTCCTATGAATCCAACGTTGGATAAACAAGGAGGGATAATGATGACGAGAAAGAAAATTGTTGAACGTATTGAAGAAATCCAAATGACATTCAATTTGCATGACATCTGGAGGGTTAAAAACCCAAAGAAAAAAAGTTTTACATGGTCCCAAAAGTCTCCCTTTATCTTCTGCAGAT
>BLFK01000449.1:132082-194582 GCA_014634185.1 Astreopora myriophthalma | reverse complement strand
AGTTACACAGTGTCAGATAAGTTACGAATCGTCAATTTGCCGAACAGTATGGAAATCGCGCTGCTGAAAGAGAGTTCGGAGTATCTGAGAGTAACGTTCGCATGTGGCGAAAGAGCAAGGAAAACTTGGAAAAGATGCCTCGGTTGAAGCGAGCTAATCGTGGCAAAAAAGCTGCATGGCCAGAACTTGAGGTTGAAGGGCAGTTTAAAGCAGGCAACCACTGGTGCCAGCGTTTCATGAAACGAAATGGCTTGTCTCTTCGACAAAAGACGACTCTTGCCCAGCGGTTTCCAGATGACTATGAGGAGAAAATTGTGCGATTCCACCGCTACATTATCGATCTTCGCAAAGAGCACAGTTATCCTCTTCATGTTATTGCTAACATGGACGAAACGCCACTAACATTTAACATGCCGCCAAATCGAACCATCAACAGCTCGGGAGAGAAGACGATCAAGATTCGTACGACGGGTAATGAAAAGAACCGCATTACAGTCGTGTTGACCTGTGCTGGCGACAGAAACAAACTGAGACCGATGGTAATCTTCAAAAGAAAAACTCTCCCAAAGGTTGCCAACAAGCACGGAGTTGTAATTGCCGCTCAAGAGAAAGGTTGGATGGACGGTGAAGGAATGAAAACATGGATCGAGAAAGTTTGGTGTTCGAGGAGAGGTGGCCTGGGGAGGAGAAGGAGCCTGCTTGTTTGTGACGCGTTTGAAGCCCACGTGACTGAAAGAGTGAAAACAGCACTGACACGAGAAAACACGAACTTAGCAGTAATTCCTGGCGGATTAACCTCGATCTTACAGCCGCTCGATGTCTCTTTAAACAAGCCGTTTAAAGATGGTGTTAGAAAGAGGTGGATGGAATGGATGGCAGAGGGAATCCATGAATTTACAGCGAGTGGCCGCCAAAAGAAACCATCCGAGGAACTGATTCTTTCGTGGATCGCAGGAGCATGGCAGGACATTTCCGAAGAAATGATTGAATCTTCATTTCTGAAATGCGGAATTACCAACAGTCTTGATGGTTCAGAGGACGACTTAGTTTACGAGGCCGACGATGATTGCAACAGCGAACTCGATGACTCGTTTGCAAGAGAACTGTTTCAGTCAGACTCTGAGTCCGAGTTTGAAGGATTTGATATTTGAACACTCAGTCGAACTGTGAGTAGATTATTTAGAAGGACAGGAAACAAGTGCTGCAATTGACATTTAATTGACATTAAAAGCAAACGCTACTACAAGATAATAGCTACTGTTGTAAGTTAAGTACCGGTCAGTTTGAATTTTATGCTAAGGTATATTCCATTACGCAAAAAGGCGCTTGTATTTTATAAAGAAAATTTAAGTTAAGTATCGTTAGCTTTATTGACAGCAAAGGTGTAACCATCATTTCGTTAGTTTGCCAAGTTAATTAAAATAAATAATGTTATACAACTGAACCTTCCTGTTGAGGAGTTTATTTTTCTTTTTTCCCAACATTTGGTCTGAAATTGGGGTGCGTATTATACACGGGCGCGCATTATACACGGGTAAATACGGTAGTCTGAAAAACACCTTTTGGACACCCTTTGGGAGGTATAGATATCTACGAATGCTGTTTGGAGTGAGTGTGGCACCAGAAGAATTTGAACAGAGCTTACACAAGAAGTTAGATGGTCTTCCAGGCACAGTAGTTATAAGAGATGACATCCTCGTTATTGGACATGGAGACACCCATGAGCAAGCAGTGGCTCATCATAACGGTAACCTGAGAAGACTGCTTCAGAGAGCGAGAGGTAAACCTGAAGCTGAACAAGGCTAAGATCAATCTCAGGCAAACAGAACTGAGGTTCCTGGGTCATGTGGTCACCAGTCAAGGACTGAAACCTGATCAAGGAAAAGTAAAAGCATTTGAAGAAATGCCGAGCCTCACCTGCAAGAAAGAGCTGTCCAGCCTTCTGGGTTTCGTGAATTACCTTTCAAAGTTTTTGCCTCGCCTCTCTGAGGTATCTCACCCATTACGTGAACTCACAGTGAAAGAAATGCCATTTCTGTGGTCATCCCAGCATGAAGCTGCACTGGCTGAAATCAAGAAGATGGTAGTCAACCACCCTGTGCTCAAGTTTTATGACCCTCAAGCTGAAGTCACTTTACAATGCGATGCAAGTGATTATGGCCTTGCCTATGCCAAGAAGCAGAGAAGCTCAAGGACGTCCAAGTGTTTGCAGCAGAACTGGAAAGCCTAAGCCCGTTCAACAGTATCAAAGTATCTCCTGAGAGACTGTAGCCCAGCTGCAATCATGTACAGCTCAAGACCCAATCCTGGTGACACTCAAGACAACTGTTATCACAGGATGGCCAGAAGACAAAGAACAGGTACCAATCCCCATCAGAGGGTATTGGCCTTATCGAGATGAGATCACCGTACATAATGGAGTGTTCTTCAAGAATCACAAGGTCATCATTCCCAAGCTCTTGCGAGAAGAGATATTATCCAGAATTCATTCAAGCCATCTAGGGATCGAGTCATGCTTTAGGAAAGCCAGAGCTGTAGTCTTTTGGCCCGGGATGAATGGGCAAGTCAAGGACTTCGTCACCAACTGTGGAATCTGTGCAGAGTTCCAAGCACGCAATCAAAGTCAGCCTCTACATTCACATGAACTTCCTGAGAGACCTTGGAGCAGAGTAGCAGCTGATTTATTCACTCTCCACAGCAAGAATTACATTGTACTTGTGGACTATTACTCAGACTTTATCGAAGTCAGCCAACTGACAGACACCACTTCTGGAACTGTAATCCAGTTCTTCAGAGAGCAGTTTAGCCAACACGGCATTTCTGATTGTCTCATGACCGATAATGGTTCACAAATCGTGAGTCGTGAATTCACACAGTTTGTCACTGATTGGGAGCTTAAGCATGCTACCTCTTCACCCCATTATCCAAAGTCAAACGGAAGCCGAAGCAGCAGTTAAAGTAAACAAAACCTTATTCAAGAAAGTGCTGAAAGATGGAAGAGACCCTTGGTTGGCCCACCTTGATCATCACAATATTCCAAGTGAAGGTTTGAAGTCCAGCCCTGTACAGCAATTGATGGCCCGAAGAACCCAAACATTATTGCCGATAGCCACCACTCTTCTTCATCCAAAAGTTGTGGAATTGGTTCAGGAAAAGGTCAAAGAAAAGAAGAAGAAAGCCAAATATTGTCATGACCGATCAGCAAAGGTGCTTCCTGAACTTGAGATTGGACAAGAGGTAAAGATTGCACCTCTAGAATGTAACCAGGCTTTCAGATCGATCGTACTTGCTGAAGACACCTCAGGAAACAGTGCGTAGAAACCAACAAAGCCTTAAGCCCACACCAACACACCCATCAAGAGTGACGTCCCGATCAGACTCAACATCACCATCGCAGACTAAAGAACAAGAAATGCCAACTTCAACAGAACACCTGCAAGTCAAGCAACCCAGCTTATCTCCACCTATCGCGAAACAGGAGAATGCCACCTGTTCGCCATCTAAGCCAGTCATACACACTGTAGTGGAACCATCCCCTAAAGTTCCTAACACCAGAACCAGGATTGTGAAACCACCCCTTAGATACCAGGACCATGCAAAGTCTTAGACAAACATTTGAGCATTTTTTTTTTCTCGTTCAGTTTATTTGTTCATATTTTTCTTTACTCGTTTACAACTAACGTTTCTAACAAGTTCGCATCATTGTGGTTTTTGCTTTTGTGAGAGAAGGGAAATGTTACGATGTCACGGTTCACTTATTCCCTTATTTGGTCATTAAACATGAGCAGTCCACGCTGCTCGAGAGTTGTCCCATTTGTCATGGCGTCTTTGTTGTCTCAAACACGAAACAATACCCTATACCTTTATTGTTTCTTCTGGATTTTTGCCTCATATATTTGTGTGAATTTGTAAACTCTGATGAAGTAATGAACTGAATAGCTTTATTTTTATTTTTATTTATTTAAATATATTTACTAGCGAAGTTTGCCCTAGGAGTTACAGTGCTCATCAAGAGGGCTCACTTCAAAAAAGAAAGTTATTTACAAATGACATTAAACGTAATGGGTCAGAAACGGCAGAGGGGAAAACAAGGACAAGAAGCACATTCAAAAGGTGAAAAAAGAAACTAAAGAAACTAACAGGTGTGCTACGATGTCACGTGATGTTGACCAATCAGACACTAGTTTTTCCATGTGCTCGCTGCCCAAAGCAACCGTTTCATTGTATTTGGCCTGCCGTGAATTTGGTGGATTAAAACCGTTTGTTTTCATTCACATGGAGTCTTAAATATATTGCAAGACCAGCTACGATACACAGCAACGTTACAAGGTGGAAAGTACATTATTAAACATTTACATGAAACCTCATAGATTCGCTTATAAAGGACTGAACATGAAAAAAGCTAGTACAATTTGTGATTCAGACATAGTTGTCCACCTTTCAGCAAGTATGCATGCAGCAGAGGAGAGTAGTTTTATTCTGAGGGGAGAATAAAGAGGACAAGAAAATAATGCTTAACAGTCTCTGTGTGGAAACCACATAAAAACACAGGAGATTCTCTACACCCTATTTTGAACAGAAAATAGTTGAGGGGACATGCATCTAGATGCAAACAAGTGTGAAAAATTGCACTTCTCCGATCAATAGCAAAATTGCAGAGAATTTTAGGACAAGCTACATTAAAAAACGAAAACATAGCTCGTTTAAAAGAACCAATAGAATCGAGGATACATAAATTTAAATTGATATCATTCCACAACTTAGTAGTGGAGGGGAAAAAAGATCTTTTAAAATGCTCAGCATGACTCGAAAAAGGGGAATAATCTGAAGAAGTTCTTAAGGAATAATTTGTTCTTTCACTAACTTGCAATAAATTATTAAGATAACTAGGACAAAGATTATTCACGATCTTTAAATATAACAAAAGCTTATTAATAGCTCTTCTAACCTCCATGTCTTCCCAACCAGTTTCTTGCATAAGACGTTCTTTACTAGTCCCCTTCATAGCCACTGTTACAATTTTGGCAGCCTCATATTGCACTTGTTGAAGAAGATCGCTCTCAGTTTCAAATCAAGGATTTAAACAATTTGGTTAATGTGCTCCTATCAACTTTGCCTTTGAGCACATTAACCCTCTTTGAAGCTTTCTCGCTCCAAGAGAGGTTGCTACATGTACAAAGGACAACGCCGAGGTGAGTGTGTTGGAAGACTTCAACAATTTTGTTATCAGCATAAAACAAGTCTGGGTGAGGTGATTTAAGTCATTTGACTGAAAACGTCATACATTCGGTCTTGGTGGGGTTGATGGTAATGAGCCATTTTTTGCCTGCAGTCCTCGATCTTGCTAAGGTCATCATTTAATTTAATGAAGAAGTGATTGGGTCTTCAACAATGTCAAAAAGTGAGGTGTCATCAGCATATACAAGGCAATCAGATTCAAGATACTTAGTTATGTCATTGATACAAATTAAGAAAAGTAATGGGCCAAGCACAGACTCTTGAGGTACACCAGCATTCATATTACTCCAACTTGACGACTGCCCGTCAATAACAATGTGTTGCTTACGAGAAAAGAGATAACTCTTGAACCAAGTTAGGAGAGGGTCTCTGATCCCAATTAATTCCAGTTTACACAAAAGATCATTATGCTAAACTCTACAAGCTTTGCTTATACATGTATCCAGATACACCATCCTAACTTCTTTACCACGTTCAAAAGCTCCATAAATTCTGTGCACAAGGTAAATTAATTTATTTACTGTTAAATCTCCCGGACGAAAGCCAGATTGTAGCAGATTAAGAAAGCCTTTTTCCAGCAAAAAATTATACAATCTAATAAACACAACTTTTTCAATCATTTTACAGAAGGCGTTTAACAAAGAAACAGGATGATAGTTTGATTTAAATTGCTGATAACAAACGCTTGATAACACTTGATAAACGCTTGATAACACTCTTGAATCTCAACAGTAATGGACTTCAACAGGAAGGGAAGAAGAGCTTTCATATAGACAGCTCTGGCTGCTGAAATACTCATTCAATAATCCAGCCTTCTCCTTCGCCTCACAAACCATATTGAGGCCTTCCACTATAGTAGGAATCGAAGTCTGCATTTTTTGCCCATAAAGAGACTTAATGATTCCCCACCATTTTTTAGAGTCTGTATCAGGATCCTGCAACTTCTTATTCAAATTAGTGTAATATTGACTTTTTCTAAACTTATTAATGCCATTGTATAATTTCCCAAGTCAAAGGTGACAGCTTTTTAGAATGAAATTTAAGTAATCTATTTCTTTTCCTGATAGCTTGTCTAACATGACCATCCATCCAAGGTTTGTCCTGGGGGTGGATAACTGCAGTTTTCTGCAGTATATGTTCTTCAACAATACCAAGAAAGCTTCACAGTTTTGATATGCCATATTAACATCTCGACATTCATTAAAGTAACCGTCCCAGTCAGAGTCAGATAATGCCTCCTTTAAGAATTGTTCATTCGCATTTTGATAATCCCATACAGTGCGTGTGTAACATTTATGCCCTGATACAGAAATACTTAATTTTGCAAATACAGCAGAGTGATCGCAATTAGATGGAGGGCTAAATGTGCCAGAATTAACAAAATACACTGGACAATTAGTTATTATGAGATCTAACAGAGTGGCACCTGTACATGTAGATGTGATACGAGTTGGCTCATTAACCACTTGAAACAACATATTGCACACCATCCAACGATACAATAAACATCCAAAATCAGTACAATTTGACAAAGTAGCAGGATCGTAATGGCCATTAAAGTCTCCAAGCAAAGCAACTAAGGTTTCAGGCTTTGAGTATATTTTATCGAAGCAGGTCTGTAAATTATTCAGAAAACTGATATTAATTTCAGAGTTTGAAGAAGGCGGCAGACACCACATAATAGGATGAGAGAAATTATTTTAGTTTCAACCCACATTAACTCCAAATCAAGCGACTCCAAATGGCACCTACATTTAGGAGCAAACTCAGAAGAGACATACAAGCCAACACCCTTGCACGCCGACTGTCAGAACTATCCCTACAAAATTACAAACAATACCTGGGAATATGAAACAGATCATAAGAAATTGAAGAATGCAACCATGCCTCCCTGAGAGCAAAAATTTTCAAATCTTTCAAAATAAGTGAAGCGATCTCCTCAAACTTATCTACCACATTCAAACTACGAATGTTTAAGTGTCCAAGGTTAAGACAAATAAACCAGTCTGGGCCGGGATTACTTTCCACATCTAAGCATGATAAAAAGCATGCAAGGTCCCAAAATGCAAACAAACTAAGAGGATATGTATATATGCAAATAAGATGGTAAAATCGAAAGAAACTAACTTATAGCAATTACAAGCAATGGCTTACATTATCACTTTGATTTCCTAATGGTAAGAAACATAAGGAAACAATCCACTTAAATGGAAAAAAATACATTTGTGATGACTGGAAATGATTCATCATGATTGCATGACATTACTTCTGCTCCAAAGGTAAAAAAAAAAGGACACGTAGTTAGAATCCAAACAACACAAAATTTTTAGGATAGCGGAAAACCACAGTACCTGGAGAACAACTGCTCAGCGTCGAGTAAAGAACCAACATACTCAACCCATGTATGGTGGCGAGTCCAAGAATTGAACCCAGGACAAATTGATGGAAGATGAGCACTCTCAGCACTGCACCAAACCTGCTCCACATTGCATAGTCCAGCAGCAGTATCTGGTCCACAGGATTTCAGTTGGGGAAATGGTGAATGCACCTCCTATCACGCTCATACACTGCTTACCTCACATGCTCACGCATGCATGTTCACATCAAAAATTGCTTTTCACCAGGCGAACACGACTTAAATATGGCAATTTTCTTTCTTGCCTATAGGTTGCTTGATCATCATTTAATTGCTTTTTTTAGGTAAAAGGAAGTAGTCTGCAAGGTGGAAGATTTGTTCAATGATTGAAAACTTTTCATTAAGTAATAAATTTAGGCACACTTTTCCCCACTGGCAGACTACTGTACAAGGCTTTTCTGTGCTTTGCCTGAGTGCCCTTCTTTTTTCCACTGATGATATACAGATAGACAAATCCATGGTAAATATGTCTTTATCCTGAAAGTATGAAAATTCAATATGAGCATGCCAATGAAAAATATTTAATACCTGATGTACTCTGTAATATCAGGGATGGGTGTCTTCTCTCCTTTTGGACCAGGTTTGTTAAAAATGCGGATTCTTCCTACAATAGGATCACAAATTAGGAAAGAACTGTGTTATAACGTAGCCAAATGAATCACCAAAGGTCAAACTCCTTTCTTGAGATAAAAATTTGAACAGATAATCACGATTCAACAGAAAATATCAAAAAGACACAAGAACATCTTTCGATTATGGTCAAGATTGGAAAAGGACAATTTTTAACCATTAAAATTGTATCAGCACTCGGCACCTATTAATTTTACCCCAAGAAGAGTGACGGTGGGGGGGGGGCAGACCATCTGTATGTTTCAAGTTTAAAGGAGTTGTGTGGGAATATTATGAGGGTCGCATTTCAAGCAAAATATCAGGGAGGATGTTAATACATTTGTTCCAAATAAATGTAATGTGTTGTGGTCCTTGTGGCTGTGAATAGGAAAATTGGTGTTTTTGGAGGTGTTTACCTGATAGTAATAATGACAACTCAGGAACATGCAAAAGCAAAACTGAAAAGCTTCCAATACCGTACTTATTCAGCTACAAGCCGACCTCGGTTATAAGCCGAGACCCCAGACTTCTTACGCAAAAAATCAACTTGATTGACATGAACTGAAAATGCATAATACTCGGCTATAAGCCAAGAGCCATCTTAGGGTCTTGACGTTTATTATCGACCATGGAATTTTCGTAAAAATGCAATTGAAAAATTATACTCAAAGCAATAAAATGAATGCAAAAGATTACAAACAAAGAAGCGACGTGACCGTGATATGATGAATATTAAACAATTGCGGACCTTACTGGAAACAGGTCTTCGAACAAGGGAAGTGTTTTATAAAAAGCTAGCAAATCACAGTGGAGATGAATTTAATGTGATCCTAATGAATCCTAATGATCCTAATGAACATTAGGATCCTAATGATCCTAATGATCCTAATGAACATTCTGAGTTCAGAAACCTTCCATCATACAAGTACCAGTAGTCAATCTCGTTTGTTCAGTCTATCCGCAATCATGCCAAAAGCTCGACGTTCAGCTTACAACCTCGCCTTTAAACTTAAAATAGTAGCTGAAGCAGAAGCTGTAGGAAATAACTCCGAGATCGCCAAAGAATATGGCATCAGCGACTTGATGGTCCGTCGCTGGAGGAAAGATCAAGCAAATCTGTTCAACGGAGAGCTTAAATTGTCGGCCAAACGAAAGACGATGGGCTGCTTTACGCCAAAGTATCCCGAGCTCGATCAACAACTGTTGGAGTGGTTTACAGAACAAAGAAGTCAAGTAAAGAAGTCAAGTAATGCATATGGTTTTTTTGCTTAGAAAATGTCGCTTTAAACAAGAAGAGATCCACTTGTGCATTTTTTTTTTGCAATGGTGTCATGTGACAAGCTTGTTTACACGTTCTGTGTCAACAGAAGGTTCTCATTGGCTAGCTTGCTAGTAGAGTTTCATCATATTGGCTCTACTCGATCTTCCACTTCTTCGTGCTAAAACACTTTCTTTTCATTTTAAACAGGAATAGCAGTCAGTGGTTTAATGTTGCGGTTGAAAGCCAAAGAATTTTGTGACGATCCAGATTTTAGAGCGTCCCTCGGTTGGTATCAGAAATGGAAGCATCGTCATTGCATGAGCCTACGAACAAAAACAACCCTTGCGTAGCGTCTTCTGAACGATTTAGAGGAACAGACAGTGAAGTTCCATCAGTTTGTCATACGAGCACGTCAGCGCTGCGGATACTCCTTGGCAAGGATCTTCAACATGGATGAGACACCAATGCGGTTCGAGCTTCCGTCCAGCCGTACCCTCGAATTCAGCGGCAGCAGAACTGTCCCAGTAAAATCTTGTGGTGCGGAGAAGAGAAGTTTCACCGTAACACTAGCAGTTGCGGCTGATGGAAAGAAACTGTCACCAGCAGTTATCTTCAAGGGTGTGCGAACACCTAGAGACCTTGTTGTGCCAGATTCCGGGAGAGTTTCTTTTCATAGAAAAGGATGGATGGATGAAGCCGGTAAACTTGTTGTTTTGTTTTGCTTTATGAAGTGGTAAATTTAACAATCACGCACAATCAATCGCCTTCTTCTTACCGGTATTTTTACTTTAATTAAGCTTAATGTGCAAGTGCCTTCTTCGCGGTGTTTTGGCTTCCATTGATTTTTATCTTTTATTGATTTCAGGTGTTAAGGAATGGATTCGCACTTGCCTGCCAAGAAGTCCTGCGGATGAGCGGTCGCTGCTGGTGTGGGATTCATTCAGTGCTCAACTGACGGAATCGGTGAAGGAAGTTTTGCAGAGGCGAAAGGTTGACAGGGCAATAATTCCTGGCGGCCTAACTCCTGTCCTTCAGCCATTAGACAAGTGTCTAAACAAGCCATTCTAGGACAATATCCGGTGGCAGTACCTTTCGTGGCTAATTACTGGTCCCTTTGAGTTTACACCTGCCGGGAAGAAGAAGGCTCCATCACGAAACCAGGTCCTTCGATGGGGAAAACAGGCTTGGCGCGATATTCCAGAGGAGATGGTGAGGCGATCGTTCAGGACTTGTGGCATTTCTAACGCACTCGACGGGACAGAAGATGATGCCATCTTCGACGAGAATATTCCAGAAGAAGAAAATAGTGAAGACGAGGAAATGGACGACGAATTCGAAACTTACAGCGAGGAAGAAGACTAGCAGTAAGATTGATCCCGATCAAACAACCACAAAAACGGCTCCTTTAGGAGCCACCACATAATAAAAGTCCATAACCAACAACTGCTCTTCATTTTACTAGTACCGGTAGCTTAGCTCGGCTTGTAAGTGAATACATGTTCATTTGTTGCTGTTCTATTTGTTAAGCAGCTGTTTTATTTTGCTGAGAAATTTTTTTAATCAGAAATACTCGGCTATAAGCCGAGACCCCTTCTATGGCTTCAAATTGTCCCAGATTGACTAAGGATTTGTGTAAAAATCGCTCGGCTTAGAGCTGAATAAATACAGTATTTGCCATTCACAGTCGCAAGGACACAAGTTTAAGTTTATTTTCAACAAATACATAAACATGCTTTTCAATATTATATTTTCCTTTGTCATAGCATTCTTATGCAAATCCCTTAAATTTTGAACACACAATGCCTGGGTCCCTGTGACTGAACAAAACTAACAGCACAAAGTAATTTTACACGTGGTGCTTCATTGTTGTTAATGGTTGAATGTTCAATGGCAAACAAACACCCTTCAATACTCTTCCTCCACAGACCATTCAGAATGTCCTTTGAATAATCTATTACAAACTTTTCTAAGAACTACCTACCAGGAAGAAAAGGTAGTTTCCAATGATTGCCACTTGCATCCACTTTATTGGGGAACATCTTCCGCAGCTTAGTATTAAAAGTATCAAATGGTAGAAATTTAGTATTCAATATATGAAATTGTTTAATTAACTTTTCTTGCAGTGCAGAGATACATTTGACTCACCTTGCACTGAAAGTCAAACATTTCCTCATATGTCCTGTGTATTGTCTCAGTGCTATCATCACGCCATGACACCTTCAAAAAAAGATGATAAAGCTACTTTAATCAAAGTACAAATGTTAGAATACCAGCTGGATTGACTGACTCTTAACAACTGTTTAGTCAAACATAAACAAGTAAAACGAACCAACAAGAAAAACCATTCTACACCTTTGTGCAAGCGTCCACATGTACCCTTGAGATCCTTCAGTTGTTTTTTTATCAAGATCAGCCAAGGGTTCATCTTTAAATGGAAAAAAATGGTCTCCCCTGTTTGTTCAGGTGACAGCAAAGGCTGCTGGGATAGAAACCTTTGAATTAGCAAACTGTTTCATGGTCAGGTCAATCAGTTTTTGCATTGTGTTGAACCAATTACATGTATGTATAAAAAGCCTGTCAGCAACCATATCTGTTTCTTTTGACAACAAAAAATTACTGCATGCATTATTGTCTTCTTCCTAGTTGTTTTTCTCAGAGTGTGACTGCCTGAATACTCTTCACACAACTGAAGTACCTGCAAAATCTGATTTCTACCCTGCCGCCTTCGCCATCAGCTGAACACACAATAGAGACTATGTGTTGTTTCTTTCCATTTAAAGATAAACCTTTAGCCGATCTTGCAAAAAAGCAACTAAAGGATCTTAGCCTTAAGTAAATACAACCATCCAACCCATGTATATTAGACACAAATTAGATGAAGAGCTAAATGTATGTGAAAAGAAACCACAGATCATTAACCAACAAATTGTTGTATACAGCCTTCAGTGTGACCTGTGTGATGCAGGTTATGTAAGATACACACGTGGACACTTGCACAAACAACAATCATAATATTGTACTTTGTATTTAAGCACTACAAAGGAAAGCATGGCAAGATCGCTGGTGACCTACTAAAACACTTTCACACCTTATGCAATGCGATTGTTTAGTGCACAAAATTCAAACTAGTCTAGTCTTGTGACTCATTGAGATCTTTATTAGGTACATGTAATTTAGTAAATCATCATGATGACACTGAAATGTCAGCTTTTCTCACCAATTTTAACCTAATAACTGCTAAATATTTTTCCTGTTTGGTGGTATGCTATATTATGTAATTTTACACCTTTGGTCAAAAGTTTGGTCAAAAATTAATACATCTCTAACCAAATCTGAAGTGTTCAGTGAATCACATGGGACAATGCCTGCAGACTCCTATGGACGCAAACTCTGCATCTGTGGCGGATTCAGTTTTTATAAAGCCTGAAATTGTCTTGCAGAAGTTATTTACAATTTAAACCTCTAAGTATGGAATGGTAAGTCAAGGCTGTGAATGACAAAGTTAGCAACCTGCAAGCAAAAGTTGAGTGTTTTGAGGAGTTTACACAAGAAACAGCAAAGTTAGTGAAGGAGCTGTACGATGATGAGCTACACAAATGCTGCAAGAGAGTCCTTTAAAGAAAAACTGAAGAGCATGGAAGCTGAGCTTAGCCAGCTTAGAGATGAAAAGTTGTGTAGGGAGGTTTATCAACAAAATGTGAGCTATGCAAAAATCTGTGGTTTTCAGAAGAAGCAACTACCAGAGATAATGAAGATACAAAGAAAAGGCAGTGCTAATAAACTTTATGAAGAACAAACTTCGTACAGACATTGCTGACAGTCTCAAATTCCAAAGACTACATCAAATAGGAAAGTATAACACTTCTGAATCAATTAGTGCTCGTTTTCTGTGACATTTGTACCGAGATGAAGTTGTATTGAATGCAAAGAAATTAAAAGAGATGGCATTTCAGCAAATTATCCAAAAGCCATGATGGAATGTACAAAAAAGATGCCTCCATTGAAGAAGGCGAAGGAGCAGGGTAAGTCAGTGTATTTCAGAAGGGCGGAGCCTTGCAAGTTGCATATTAATGAGCACTTAATATAGTGATGCATATTTTTCAACCGAAAGGCCATCTATACATACAGGAAATAAAGTTAATATTTTTCCTTCCAAAGAATCCGGTGCATTATGTACAGGTAAATGACTGTCAATGTTGTAAAGAATGCAAGATCCACTATGTTAGTAGCATCATCAACAGCTTTTGCTGACTACGATTTTAATTGAAGGGCCAGGGGCATAAACAGCCTATGTCAAATTTTAGGCTGTTTTTGGAGTTTGCTTGGATTTGCCAAAATTTGTTGCATACAACCTACAATTGTATAAAAAAAAACATTACTTCAGGTTTTTTTTTTCTTTTTCTTTTTCTTATGCTGTGCTTCAGGATTTTGGTTCCCTATTTGTTGCAAAAGAAGCAAAACTAAGTGAAAAAAAAAAGCCAGAACTAACGTTGTTTGTTTTTTGTTTTTTTAATTGAATTGCTGGTCATATGCACAAGTTGAGGCAAATCTGAGCAAAATCAAAAAATGGCCTAAAATTCAAAATAGGCTGTTCATGCCCCCCGACCTTGCTGAATATTACTGGATCTCGATCTAATCAATGTTATAAAAAGGTCACTCAAAAGTAACTTTCATTTAATTCATTTAATAATTCATTTCATCATGAATCATCGTGAGCTACTCAACATGGTCCAGATTTACCATACTATTTCCACATTCCTCGTTGATCATGGCTTACTTACTGCAAGGCATGAATGTGATTGCAGACAAGTGATTGCAGACAAGTGATTGTATTGAGGGAGAGGCCAAACACCAAAGGCAGGTATCACTAGGTGTCCTGTACATAGACAAGACACCTTAAGGCCTTCACATGGAATGCTTTTTTCGGCAGTTCATGTTTGAGAATCTTTTGTGTCTTCGTGGCTACTGCTTTTGTCTCTGCTCTTTCATGCTGGAAATTATACAACTTGAAATTTTATGCCAGCTAGGCATGAAGTTGGATGTGAAATTATTTCTTGTGTTTTCAGCCCAAAACAGCCAATTCACCATGACTGTAAGCTCTGCTTGTTAAGTAAATAACCATTTTCTCAGGAAAGGGCACTGTGGCCTACCAATAAAGAGATCAGGATGATACCATTAACATGTGATTAAGAAGATATGTGAAACTCGGGTCCTAATTCTTTCATTGGTTACAGTCCAACTGCCCGTCCTTACAAACATGTCTCTGTAATGGGACATTCCGTGATGTATAAATAGCATAGGATGAGGTCGACAAAAACACGTGTGTAGAACCCAAGAGTTGATCTCGGTGCTTTGTGCTTTGTAAAGTCCTCGGTTACGCAATTAAACCGTTAAGCGACGTCAGAATTCTCTGTGTGACGTTTATTACATCTCTATTACACAAAATTTCCAGACAGTGGTTCTTACTAGTGAACATAAACCAATGGAATATTTGCTGTCCCAAGAAAAGTTGAAAAGGACTTCTCTTTTGAAGCAGCACGTATGAATCACCCAAACATCATATCAACTAAATATCTAAGAAAGTACCCATACTTCTTCTTCCATCTGTCATATAGAATACAGAGCACAATAGGCAGTAGATTTCTAACATAAATTGATTCAATACCTGCTGTCGTAAGAAAAACTGAAAAGGATATCTGTTTCACCAATAAAACAGACAAAATTAATGTTGTCTGCTTGCAATGCAAGGGAAAAGGGTGATTCATCCTAGCTGGCTCCTTTTCACAGATTAAAAGATCCCATGCACAGGTGATCATATATTGATGCAACCTGTGCAATAAGAATGTAAATTATTATTATCATTTATTATCATTATTATTATTAATATTATTATTATTATCATCCCACTGTCACATTGGCTGTGCATTATTTTCAAGTGGTCCATTCAAGAGCACAGCAAAAACGTGGCAGTGCTGACAGGATTATCACTGTGGACCGTCAGCACAGCACTCCAGAAACACAAGAGAACCCCTGGTAACCAGACTTCAAGTACAGCATTTCACTGAACCTGGTTCTCAGATCCTTTCTGACAAGTTTTCACCTTACTTCATACTGCATAACTCAGTTATATTCATCTCGTGGTAAACCCATCAGATAACTTTGTTGATCCACACAATGCAACTGAGAACTTTTCTTACCTTCTAAACTTTTAATTATTACAGCTAGTTCCTGGTAAGGTTCTCATATGTAAACTTTCTTAGTTAGCTTTTAAATTCAAAATTACTGTAAATAGTCCTAAAAATGATTTCATAATACTTCTACAGTATCTTATACTGTATGTTATCTGCTATATCTGTATAATGTAGAGTCAAATGTACTTTATGAAGTGTCCCTTATTAGTTTGTTAGATAAACAACATAGACACTTCAGACCTTCAGGGGTGTCTTCCAAAAGAATCATTTGAATGCATGTCGCTTATGTTATAATCATAGAAAAGTATATATCATCGTAAAGCTGAAAAAAATTAGAATCAGAAGAAATAAATTTTTTTAAGATTTGATTTAATGGTATTAGCACGCGCAATCCTTCAAACGCAAAACTGACACTATTTGCTAAACTGAATTATCACGTACGACCAAACAAACTGCACAATTTCAATCAGTAGGTGATAGACTACAAAAGTGTGTGAGGCTTTTTCGATATTCCAATTGGTTGCTGAGAAAATCTATTTTGAAGTTGGCGAATTGAATATTTGCGGATCTTCATCAATTGAGAGTGCGTAAAAGGAAAAATATTTGGAATATCAAAAAAGCCTCACATAATTTTGCGCATTGATAACCAAGGAACATTTTGGCCAAATTTCATAAGAATCCGTCAAATCTACATACCCTATTAATTCACTTGAAGGGAAATCCATGCAAAAATAAAGCCGAGTTTTAGACTCCTAAAGTTTTGAAAGCTTATTTATTAACTCTTCTCTTAAATAGTTTTTCCCGGATATCTCGCGACCATTAAATGATTTTAACTTCTTTTTTTCACCAAACTTTAAATCGATGTTTTAGCTATATCAGGAGCAAAGAAAACAAAATTCGCAAAATTTGGCCTTTGAAGGTCTACAGTAACCTTAAATAAAGTTATTCATTCATTCAAGGAATCTGAAGTCAGGTGAAGAGAAAGTTGAAAGTGATGAACAAGACCCACAGTGACAAACAGCCTGGATATCTTGATGAGTTCAACTGGCGGACAGTTTATCCAGGTGACCACTTCGATAACCTGCTAGCTGACATTGCCAATCTACCCTAAAACTACGTTTGCTTAGTTAATCAGCAAAAGGCTCTCCAGAGGCCACCTAATGAAGTAGAGTCTTTGATCAGCAAGTCATCCTATCATTTCTTTCCTTAGTTAGCTCTACCAACTGAGCTAACCGTCGACCGGTTAGCACAGTTGGTAGAGCACGGGACTATCGTATTGGGGTCATGCATTCAAAGGGTCTTTAAATAACTGAGGAGAAAGTGCTGCTTTGGCAATTACATCTGCAAATGGTTACACTTTCTAGTCACCTCGGATAAGGACGATAAACCATAGGCCTCATCTCACAATACTTGTGTGGGACAATAAACAACCCACACTGTTGGAGAAGAGTAGGGAATGTAGTCCCCAGTGTGGTGGTCCATCATTCTTTCTGTTGAAAGGGCACCTGTGAATCCCTCCTAGTTTCGAGGCAAAGTCCCTCACAAGGTGTTTTAAAGCCCTTTGAGCCTGTGTAAAGTGCTATATAAATGGCTCAATCAATCATTCATGCAATCCAAACGCTCAATTACCTTCCATTTTGCACATAAAATGCATAAAAAATAAACTAAGATTTCCACAAGATGATCAATTTTTGTTTTTATTTATGTCAACAATTAAGAATACACAAAACCAGCGCTCTCATAACACCAGCACAACTTGTTGCAAGAGTATAGAGGTTTTGCAAGTCACCTGACCTCACAGCCACCCGTAACTACGCCGCCATCTTGCATGCCAGGTGACTTGGATAGTAATGCAGTACGTGAGATCGTGTCGTGACGATGGGACGGTTTTTTTGTGTTGTTCGCTGCTTGAATCACTCAGAAAGGGAAAGTCACCTATTGTATTACATTATTCCCGTAGTAATTACCCACCAGGGTAAAATTACGCAGGAACTTTCCCAGCAGAGTTCGCTGTCAGCTCTTGCACGACAGCTTTGAGCCAAGGAATGAGAAAGTAAAAAAAGGAAACGTTTGGAAGAATTGTTTGAAAACACCAACTGTGAGGATGTGCAGATCAAAACTGAGATCATCCAGGATGAGTTCGAGAACACAAGTCCTGCCTTATCTGCGGTCACAGACACACTGCCTCTCCCTTCAATTTCAATCGCCATTCAAACTGACCTTACAATGGAAGACACCCAGGAATTGGCAAATATCAAACAATTCAGGAAACCAAAAATCTTGTCCTGTCTGAGTTGTGGTTTGAAGCTGACAATGAGAGGGTTCGATTTTATACTGGATTAACTACAATCACTGTCCTGATGGCTGCGTTTGAGCTGATTAGCCCTGCATTACCTGAAAGAAAGTCACTCGCCAAGTTACAACAACTCCTTATCACCATCATGCGTCTCAGACTGAACCTTTTGGTTCAGGAAATGGTCTTCAGATTTGGAGTACATGCATCTACTGTATCAAGGGTGTTTCAGAGTTGCGTGCATGCAATATCTAGTGTGCATGCAGTATCTAGTCAATTTCTAGTGCAATGGCCAGAGAGAGAGGAACTGAAGTTGACATTCCCAAGTTGCTTCAAAAACAAATTCTACTCATGTGCAATCATTATTGACTGTTTTGAAGTTTTCAGTGATCAACCCTTGTGCTTGCTGGCACATGCTCAGACATGGTCTTCATACAAGCACCACAACACTGCAAAGTTCCTCATTGGAATTACCCCCCAAGGAAATGTCTCATTCATCTCAAAGGGCTGGGGAGGACATACATCAGACAAGCACATTACTGAACACTGCGGTCTTTTAAAAAAAACTACTGTCTAGAGATCTTTTACTGGCTGATAGAGGGTTTGACATTCACAAAAGTGTTGGTCTTTATGCTGCACACCTGCAAATACTAAGCTTCACTAAAGGGAAGCCACAACTTTCAGCATTAGACATTGAAGCAACTAAGTCATTGGCCAATGTTAGGATTCACGTAGGGAGAGTGACTGGCATTGTTCATCAAAAGTATACTATTCTTGGACAGAGTGTTGTCCCAATCCATTATCTGATGTCGGGCAAATACAAGCCTTGTTTACTGGATGAAATCACATATGTGTGTTGTGCCTTAACAAACTGATTTAAGTCAGTAGTAACAACAGAGTAGCCAATGTCTGTGATAGCAAATGCACCAGTTGCTGTCAAGACATTTCTCTTTTACTGTGTTTCCATAATGTTATTAAAAATTGTTCAGCTATTAATTATAGTCATTATTCCCAATTGTCCCAAGGGAATACTGAAACCTCCTGAGATTCATCTGTTTTGGTGACCATTTCAATGCCATCTTGAGTTACCTGAAATTGTGTGACGAAGAAGTGGATGGTAAACCATAGCAAGTAGTACCAGGAGAACCTCACAACCTAACAAGGGTCATATTCTTTTGACTGATAACTTTCATACAAGCCCTATTTTTGCACACAAGTTGCTAAACAGCAGATATGTCCAGAATTGTACCTAATGAGATGCACGCTCAATTTCGATATTCATCACAAGGTGTTCCGTCAAGTCTAAGCACCACGTGCCCATTTCAAACAGGAAGGTTAGCGTTAGCATTAGGGTTATTTTTAGGTTAGGGTAAATGCAACTATTTATGTTTACTTGAAAAGCACAGTTTGGGGGACACCATGACATTTATTGCCTGTATTTCTGGACACAAGTGACATTCAACCTGAGGAGAAGAGCAGGGGGACACTTCATGACAAAATCTGTGTGCATCCAATTAGGTGCAATTCTGGACATATCTGCTAAACAGGGGCAAAGACTGCCTGGGCACCGTGAAAGGTAACTCAAGAGGATGCCCAGAGGAAATTGCATTCCCTCAAAAACCCAAACCTTCTTGTGGTTTGTGATCTGGGTCATGTGATCCTTGTGATCAGGGTCATGGACAAACTAATGGAAAATTCTTGTCATTTTCTGGTTTGACAACAAGGCAGTATAGTTTCTAAGCATGGTGCATCAATCCAGCCTTCATGCCAATGCACCACAAGAAAAAGGGAGGAGAGAAGGAGTAATGATGCAGTACAAGGACAAACTGTAAACGATTGCCTCCAAGAATTGCCTTTCATCAGTTAGAATCCGCCATCTATTTATGCAAACAGACTTACATACAAAGCCTCTACACCAGGGAACAAGCTAACAACAAGACAGCTCCATACGACCTTCGCCACACAACCGATCAAGTTATCAAGTTGTCAAGCTACTCGAGAGAGATCCCTACTGAGCATAGTCTGCGAGGACATGCTCAAGTTGCCCCAATGCTCAAAAATGTGGGATCTCATATGCCTGTGATTGGTCCACCCAGAGTGTCTGCCCTCTGTTCCCATGTTTATTCAGCCTGCCACAAAGCAGCACAGAGGTAAAATGAACCAGCCGAGACCAAGACCACTACCCTCAATGGTTAAGTGATACCCATCTCTGTCTCAACTCCATTAGTAATTCCCGCTAATCTGGCACTATGGCAGTAGCATTTGATGGCTCAAATGGAGTTTTGCATAGGTATGATATGGAATTTCCCAAAAACTGTGCAGTTTTCAAAATTATATTCCAAAATTGCTCAATATCATAACAGAAAAACGTTTTAACATTCATTTAGTGCTTGCACTAAATGAAATTACTTACAAATAATTAATTGTTTTTAGTTTCTATTAGGATGTTTTCTATAAAAATTTCGCCCATTTGTTAGCAAAAGAAATATATTTATTAGTCATTATCACAATATATTTTTCTAAATCAATTTTTTTTTGTTTGTGAGGGTTATGAAATCTGTGAACTGGAATGTCATGTAAGTTATATGTTGTCATTTGTCCCGCTATTTGTATTTTATACACTGAAGCCTTTCAAGTTTCCAACATTTGAATGAAAATTGTTTTCATCTATTTAAAGATAATTATTACTGAAATCATTAGTGCAGATAAGTAAATAATGAACTTCAAGAGTAAGGACATTGTTTGACCTTTCAGAATATAAGGTTGGTATGTTTAACAGCAATGCTTTCCAATAAAACAGCCTGTAATTTATGACAGTTCAAAACCAGTATTTTTCTCCAAAATCTCCATCTCAAAGTCCACATAAATTTTAGTCCTGTAAACAGACATTAGGGAGCTTTAGCAACAAGGATGGCAACAGCAACAAGAATGTCACATAAGAACAGATTTCATGAGCAAAAACGATAACACACAGCTGCCAGAGCTCCCAGCAATAGTTCACTTCTACTTTTATGTTAAGTCTATATTTCCTCCAAACTAAAAATAGTTTGGTTTGTGAAAACTGACAGAGCTTTATAGTCTGGTCTGTTAGGTCGGAAAATTACGAAAATCGTGACAAGACACGTAAAAACACCAAACTTGGCACAAATGTAGTTTTGAGTATAACTAATCATTTCAGAAGAGGTGCCACAAAAAATTACACCAGTGGGGGGGGGAAGGGGGGAATTTTTTGTAAGTAAGTCTCAGTTGTGGTGTGTCAAAAGCAGCATGCCGTCATGAGCTATGAAATAATTTAATTTGTTGATTACAGTGTGAAATAAGTGTTGGTATAGGTAAAATAAAGACCAAGTATGAAAATTTAATAAGCTGCGCTCAAATGTAAAAATATAATGCCTTTTTGTAGTAGAAAAAGGCGAAAGAAGACGACATGTATGCGTAGTCATTATAAGGGTCAATTCCACATGAATTTCACTTCCTTTATGATATTAATGTTTTAGCAAGAAGATATTTAATAAGTTCCTTTTATTTAAATTTGTTGTAACTTAATGAAAAATATGTACGACTCTTCTTTAAACAATAAATGGTAATAAAAAGCCAGTGGTGTTTCCATACAACATGTGCTTTACCTCCCGGTGACCGGCGTGACAGTGGAGTTGTTGAGAGGTACGTTTTGTTTTCACCATTTGAACTGTAAGTATCAACTCATGTTTTATACTCCATCCTTCAATGAGGTAGAATTCATTTCGTCATGATGTGAAACAAAGTCAAGTCGTTTTTTTAAAAACGAAGATTTCAGTGATTTTTATTTTTATCTGTATATGTGAGCCGGTGTTCAATAAAAGTTACTCTGAATAAGCGTTATAACTTGAGATGAATGAAAAACTGTGAGAAATCACCAGATGTTATAAAAAAAATGGTTCAAGAAGGAAATGTTTAAGTAGGTTTATTATTTGATTTAAACGAAAAATTATGGAGTGACAAAATTTCATTCAGAGTTTATACTTTCGCATTACACAAATCTGGCAAGTGGAGCGTGTTAAACTATTCAATGGTTGTCGGACTCAAACATACAATTACGGATAAAACAAAAATGCCATTCAATTTATTTTAGTTCAGACTGAAATTTCCTGATGTACCAGAACCAAGTGAAACCAAACGAAATAGACCACTAGCGTATCCACGAGGTTTATTGGTATCGATTAGTAAACTGGAACCAACGCAAATAATATAACTCAATTAACTACTACACACAGGAAAAATACCAAAGAAAACACTAAGGACTAGCTGAACAAAATATAAGTGCACAAAATCTACAAACGGCAAGATAATGCTTCCAGTGAGGCGAAAAAGCCACGCCGACAAGGCTACACAACACGCATGAGACAAGAATGAGACCGAACTATAAATACACTTCAACTTGACTGCTGAACAAAAGTTACGATTAAAATAATAACATAACACTTACATATCAGTTCCACTGTGCCGATGGCGTTTTAAGTTTAAGAGGACAACAACCAAACTAAAGATTACCATGAGGCCCAAACCACAACGAAATAATAGAGAGCGTGAGAAAAACTATGAAATACGATATTGTAACTAAACGAAAAGAACTTTGTATGCAAAACAAGAAACTAAAAGACAACTAGTTAATTGTCACGCAAGTGACCGTAACACCTGAGTTAACAATGCTCTAAAAACACAAAACCATTCTTAGATTAAGAATATTTTAAATGATTATTTCTTGTGTATTTCCTGTCCTGTTAACTTTAATAAAAACTGTTTCTTAACTTTAAGGCAATGAATTGGGAATTTTGTTTAATCTGCCAAGCCAAAGAAAAACCCGAACCTCTAAAGTGTCCACTGGATAGTCTAGATAGTCAAGATAGTCAAGATAGTCAAGATGGTGCTGGCATAGAGGCATATCAATCTTTTCTAAATAATGTTGTCGAATTTAGAAAAATTGGTTCTCTACCTGTGGAATTAAAATTAAAAGAAAGACATCAGTTGAGGAACTTTGACCTACAGGGCAGTCTGCCATAAATGGTAACCACAGATTCTCCTTCGCAGGCCAAAAAAGCGAAAAGGCAGGTCTCAAACCAGAATGTATGTATCTTCTTTGATGAACAGGGAAACGACCTTCACCAGGTTCTGACCCTTAAAGTAGACAGAGATGTTAACGAAATGGCCGTTCAAATGCAAGATTCTCAATTGATAGCCAAATTAGCAGCAGGGGATATGGTTGCAATTGAAGCCAAATATTACTCGCATTGTATGCTTGCATATAAACGTAAGTACACAGCATATGTTAAAAGCTGCAGTGAAACTGAAACCACCACCAATGATGATAGTGCGGCAGAAGCACGTACATTTGCCGAATTAATTTCGTTTATGGAAAGTTGAGCTGAAGGTGGAACTCTTTTGTTTAAGCTGTCGAGTCTTCATGACCTCTATGTTTCACGTCTTCATAACCTTCACATTGATAAGTCCGTCAACAAAATCTGCTTGAAGAATCGAATTGTAGAGTATTACCATGGCGCGATCCAGGAACAAACCGATGGCAAAAACAAGGTTCTAGTATTTAACCAAGGCATAGAGACGCTTTTCAAAGATGCCCTGAAAAAGCGTAACTGTGAAGAAAAAGCGTTCAATTTTGTAAATGTTGCTAAATATATCCGTAACGATGTCTGGGTTTTCTTTCACTGGGGAATTTACCTCAGATTGCCAGCTCAAATCAGTACCACCAAGCTTAATGTGCTTGGTTTCTATGCTACTCGATGGCCCAAATAATGAAAGCCAGGATTTTGAGGAATCCCAAGCTTGTTTAACCATTGCTCAGCTTATTATCTTCAACATCTTCAGAAAAAGATCAAGAAACTGGCCACTAAGAGTGATCGTCATAATCAAGATCGGGAACCGTCACTGCCTCTTTACCTTGGAATGAGTGTGCACGAACTCGGCTTAAGTGTGAGTTACCAAAGGGTCAATGATATCACGAACAATTTAGCGACATCTCTTTGCGACCATTTCAAGTCTGTTGGTGCTGTTTGCCCTCTTTCCTTACAAAGTGGCTTGTTCACTGTTGGAGCTATTGATAATCTTGATCATGACCCATCCTCAACAACGGCACAGGGCTCATTTCATGGAACTGGAATAAGTTTGTTCCAGTTCCCAAAGCAAGATTCAGATGTTAGCCAACCAGCAGTGCAAAGGATTACTTTTTGTTCAGCCAGGTCCACTTCAAGGGATATCACACTGCCTGACACGTATCCCCTGTTTCTATAAAAACATCAGAAGTAAACGTCCCTGCCACAAGTCAACCAGGTGTGGAGACCATAAGCACGGATCAGCTGTCTATTGCCACTGAAAAACAAGTTCACTGGTTGAAGCACTGTGAACAACATCTTAACAAGGAGCTTACCAAAGGCATTAATCTTTCATGGGCTGCTTATCACACATCTGTAAATGAACTGCCCAACCCTTTGCCATGCTTGGGTAGCTCGTTTCCATTGTTTTACGAGAAGGCTGCCACAGTAGCCATGATGAAACATGGGATGTCTGTGATTAAGAAGGCAACAGAATTTCTTAACCCAGGCCAAATTCCTGTCACTGTCTGTGACCAGCCTCTTTTTGCCATCGCAAAAGTTGTTCAGTGGAACTGGACTGCTACACACAGAGAAAATGTTCACTTTCTCATACCGGGGGGCCTACACATTGAGATGGTGCTGTGGACAATGTTTGGTGTCCTTCTAGCTTTATCTGCCTGGACTACAGCACTAACTGAGGCAGGGATAGCATCCAGTGGGACATCAGATTCCTTCCTTAAGGTAGTGCATTTGACGAAAACCAGACACGCCCACCAGGTAACCGCAGCAGCTTTGTATAAATTGCAGCATGTTGCCTTTCAGGAACTAAACAGTCAACAGGATGAAGAGGAGTTTCAGAAGTGGCACGATGCAATGATTAAGACCAGCCCAACGTACAAGTTTTGGGACATGATCATGCAAATGGAACTCAAAGGACTGGCATTCATGAAAGCACATCTTGAAAACAACTTCTCTCTGTACATAGAAGCCCTCAAATCTCTTGCTCCTTGGTCCTTTGCTCTTGATCACACTAATTACGCAAGGTGGCTACCCATTCACATAAGAGATATGAAGTGCTTACCAGGCCCCGTTCAACAAAGCCTCAGAGAATGCTGGGTCATTTCGAAGTTATGGAACACTTTTTCAAGCATTCCAATCAACCAGGCACACGAGCAAAATAACGCAAGGGTGAAGGGATCAGGTGGAGCTGTAGGACTAACGGAAAGTCCTGTCACATTTAGAAGATGGATGGTGGCTGGACCAGAAACTGCTCGAGTGTTGCAAGAGTTCGAAATTAAGTCAGTTGAACAGTGAAACAAATGTTGATGAAAAGAACAAACACCACGAACAAGGACTTTCTACACAGAAAACCTTTCAAAGTCATGTCAAACAACTTGTAAGTACAATTTCAGAAATGGGAAACCCTTTTAAGGATGACTGCCCTGAATTACTTGCCCTTGACACATGCAATTGCACAGATGCCTCAGTCGTGGATACTGTGCATATAGTCCAGGAACTTGGATTATGCCAGTACAAGAAATTCGTAAAAGACATCATCAATGAAAGGACTGTATCAATTCATGATACGATTTCAAAGAATACCTTGCCACTGTTCAAGCGCCAGCAGCCGAAGCAAATCTCCAAAGCGTCCTTAAAGTTGACAGTGGTAACAAGTGACCGTTACCTCTTCAGTCGTTTGTATATTGCCAGCCAACAGTGCAACGGAGATCTTGAAGAGTTCTTCAAGCATAAAAATCAGCCGTATCCACTTTCTTCGTCAGAGTTTGGCAATCTCCGATTTGGGAAAAAGTCTGATTTGATTTCATGCGTCAACAAAGAAACACCGCCACCTCGTTGCAAATGTTTCAAAGCCAATCTACCATGTACGGAGCTCTGCAGTTGCTCTGGAGGCTGCCAGATTGTGGGACAAAGAAAATCAGAAGGAAGCACACAATGAGAGCTGAAAGACTGTGGGATGAATTTTATTGTGTGTTTCAAGTACATTTTAAAGTGCAACTAAACTCAAATATTTTTCCATTTTGTATATAAATCCCTCCTCCCAAAGCAAACATATTTTGCCATTTGTACCTCAAGATTTTGCTTTTTCTGTGTCACACAAGATATGTAAAGTTTGCAAAACTAGCAATCATCTGGACCCACAACTGAGCTGTGAGAGGAATGGGTCTATTCTCCATTTTATGTCACAAACTGTCTTGCAATGCAAAAGTTCTTTGAAAACTTGATTGCAAAGCAGTTTGTGATGTAAAATCAAGAGTAGACCTATGCCTCTACACTGTAGCTGGTGCAGCACACAAAAAGCCAAATTTTGAGGCAAAAATGGTAAAATAACGTTGCTATAGAATTATCCTAACGAAAAATGAAATATTTTTGCCTTTAGGTGCACTTTAAAGTCACTTTTCTGTCACGCTCTGCTGGACACATATGGCCAATGCTCATCCCAGCATGATATACAGAAAGAAAACATATTTGTACAATAGATAGCTTTTTCCTTCAAATCAAATCCAGATTGAATCAAAGAAAAAAAATACTGAAGAAGAACAGTATATTAATGAGGAAGAAACTGATGAGAGTCAAAGGAAACCAACAAAATCACGATCTTCCCAGAAAACTTGGTTGTGAGATCACACATGGTTGCACTATCAAAAGGAGGCGATGTTCTGCTATTTTTGTGGGAAATCTAAGAAAACAAACGCCTCTACATTGGCAGAAGGGTGTGCAAATTTTAGAATCTCAACTCTCCAGAGACACAAAGCCTGCACAACCCTAACAACCCTTACCCTAACACAAGGATGCTGTTAATGAACAAGCTATGAGGGATACATTGAGGAACACACAGCATCGTATTTTTAGGGAACAATCGTGAGCCATCCTCACAGCAATGAAAGCTGTCTACTAGCTGGCTAAAGAGCCACCGTCAAGTATGACTCACTGCTCAGTTTTCTGAATGAAGTTGGCCTCAAAAGTGTTAAGAATGTTAGAGTGGGAGGGAATGCTACCTATCGATGTCATCAAAGCACAGAAGGTATGCAAGATGCTATTGCTGCTGTTCTCAAGTGTAACATTGATAAACTAGTTGAGGCCAGCCCATTCAAGTTTTCTCTGTTAATCAATGAATCAAGGAATGCAAGTAATCATGAAAATCTTGTTGTTTATGTTAAGTCATTAAATGAATTTAAACCAGAACTGCACTTTTTACAAAACATTGACATTCAGGATTGAAAGGCCAAAGCTATTTCTGCTACTGTCAACTTACTGATAGAAAGGAGAAACTTTCCCTAAGACAAAATGACAGGATTTGCTAATGATGGAGCGAGTGTCATGACAGCAACAAACAATAGGGCTTCAAAACAACCAAAGAACGATAGTCCATTTCTTGTGTCTTTCCACTGCATGGCTCAAAAATTCTAAGAGATCATTACTGTTCTCTACCACTAAATCAACAAGTCTGCCCTCCGGTCACAGTCACTTGCAGAATTTCAGAAGACCTATGAACATCTTGAGTTAAAATAAAAAAGTGTTTCATATCAGGTGGTTTTCATTCTATGGTGATCTGGAGACACTGTACCATACTTGGCAGTCTCTCGTGGCCAACATGGAGTCCCGACACAACAGTGATGATAAACACTGTGGATTCAAAAAGAGCCGGAAGGAGTTCAATTTCGTTGGCACCCTCTGTGTGATGATGGATGTGATTCCTATTCTCACATTCATGAGCCTTGCTTTGCAAAAGGAACGAGTAGAGCTTGCCTCAGTTCAAGCACTGGACAAATCAACTATTTCTCAAACAAAGGCTCTTAAGAGTAACAAGGGCGAATTCGTTTTGAGGTTTTGCCATCCCAAGGTGATGTTTCAGAAGTTAAATTAAGAGAGAAGACCATTAAAGTGACTGCCCATGAAGTTCAATTTGAATCAATGAGATTGAAATTCCTTGACATGTCTTGCTAAATCTTCAAAAGAGATTCCCCCTGGATTCCTCAAATATAGTTAATGCATTCAGGATTCTTAGTCTCTGCAGTGTGCATTTTCAAAATGAAAATTTCTGAGCCTATGGAAATGAAGAGCTGAAACGCTGCTTTCCCATTATGGATCTGAAAAGAAAACTCAGGATGGTAAAGATGTACATACGTAGCAGCGATTGTGGATGGTGAAAAATGCAGAACTCAATGGGAATTTTGGTGGGAAATCATGGTCGGTGGACGTGTTTCTGTAACAGCCGCTTAGCTTAGGTTTATCTAAATATGGCTGAACTACTCTGTATGATTCTCCAGTGGGAGAAATGCACTGTAGGAAATGATGCCTGCAAAAAAATAAGAAAGGAGATCATGGCTCAGTTGAAGAGGTTTGAGCATCAAGAAGAAATTGAATGTGCCTGCCGATGATAACCCAAATATTGAAGAAGCTATTCACAAGTTCATTTATTCACCAAGTCTCTTGGAAACTAAACAACTGGCTGAAATTCAGATCCAAATAGCAGCACTACTCATGGAAAACGTAGCGCTGAGGCAAGAAATCAAAGAAATGAATCAAAATAATTGATAATACCATTTTTCACATATGTGCCTGGCCAGTGAGAACCACTCATATATGAAGGTTCCAAATTGTATGTGAATAATGTTTGTTCATGAGTATGTGGTATTGATTCGTCCCGGGATAATACATTCTTTATAAGTACTCTTAAATATTCACACCATTCTATTAAATCATGATTGCTTAACAGTATTTTATAAAATTTCGGTTTTACATATTTTGCCCCAGAGGAGGTATTGAATTCCATTGTTTGCTTTGTGGTATACCTGGCAGACTTGTTAGAATGCCACCTCCTTGACTTTTGGCCAATCACCATAGAATGGAGGTGGTGGTTGATACATACCTATTATTGGTGCTCCATATCCCTGAGATTTTGTCTGAGTGGTTGTTGAACTCTTTTTTGGCAGGTTACTTATCCTCATTCGTGGAGCTCCTTTACCAGTAATTGCATTTAACAGCAATGGAATACCAATACTTGCTAATAGACCGAGAAACCCTCCTGTTTGTTTTTTGTTTGGTCATATAATGAAATCTTGATGTCTGTAATGCTTTAAAGAAATCATTACAGATGAAATGATATATAAAATGAATCATGCCAGTGACCTCGCACCGGCATCGTGAGGTGACGGGTTCAAACCCCGTGCAAGTCCTGCTTCAGGCTTCTCTATACAATTTGCTAAAATTGTGTCCATAGCTACAAAGATCATAGCTTCATTAGAAATCATTACGTTGTCCTTTAGCCAACAGATTCATATAAGGTGTTAAATGGCCAAGATTTTCTGGTTTAATTAAATATCCACCTGTTTGTAACCCACTTCCAGATTTTTCACCAATTGAGAGATGCCTTCACTTGCTAACCAGAAAGAGCACTTAAACCTAGTGTTTTACCTCTCGTTGGTGCAAGTGTTCTGCCTAAACTTAGCTAATAAACTACCTCCAACTTGCTTTCTTATATTAGTCTTAGCTAGTGCTATATCCATTCCTTTTTTCAATTTACAGTTTTTTTCCCAATCTTTTGACAACACTTGATGGAACATATAGTGTCATTCCCAGATAAAGACTCCTTCATGAGTTTTCATAAGCACTACTAAAATTCTTTTTTCTGGTTTTCTGGTAGCTTTACATTAATTTCATAAAGTTGAGTCGTATCTTATATATATATTATGTTACGTAATTATTGAATTCCATACAATATTCAATTAAAATTTTTGAACATAAAAGGATTAATTCATGTCTTACACAATAACTTATTCCCAATTTTATCAATTTGGATCATTCTTTATATAGTACAATGGCGTGTACTGAAAAATCAGCAGCTCCATTTGCATTCAATTTGTATCTGAAAATCAGCTTTTAGGATCTCGTTACTATTTCTTCTTGAAAAGACAGATCAAAATATGTCAATGGAAACAATGAATTATAATTTGCTAAATTTAACTGTGTTCCTGTATTACACTCATTTTTTCTTGTTGCATCTGACATCAAATCATTGAATATTCTTACTTTACTCTCACTGTCATACTGTCTCAGGATAAAACACTCTGTTACCATACTCCAAATGGCAATTCAAGAGAGAACTGTTGTTGTTAGCAGCAAGAGTTTGAATGCGTCAAAATCATCGATTTGCTTCTGCATTGTTCATTTTAGCTCGTTGAAGATATAGAAAAATATGTTTCACATTGTCTATACTAGCTGAAATTTGAAAAAACCCACTACTACATGTTGGTGCTGATGTTTCGTACATTTCTTTCATGTCTTTTCATTCTATTTCTTTCCAAAATGAGCTGACAAAATTATCATACATTCAATCTTTTGGAGTTAGCCTTGGTATCCATAATAATAATCTGTCAATAACAACTCTTCCATTATCTGCTGTATTTGCTTTGTGAATTAATTCATCATCATTCTGAAGTTCAATGTTAAACTGGAGCTGCATAGGGACTAATATATTGTCTTCTAGTTCTTCAAAAAAACTATAGCAATTCAATGGGATTATAACATTTACACCTTTAGCTCCACCAGTACCATTGTTGTTCTCTGCTTGAGTCAGAATTCAATGTGCTTCAAAACCAGTATTTGTGTTTGCTGTTGTATTATTTGTATCTACATACCATAGACTATTTTTAACAACAATGTAAATAATCATCTGAATATTCAAATAGATGTTTAAAATTTGTAACTTTCTGCAAGTTATCAGTATCATAGACTATTTTGCCTGCTGATTTTAGCATCTTTTGTCTTGTTAAACTATGTGCGCCAATAATAAGTGTTATTCGGTCAGCAGCAGCATAACCTGATCCATCGGCTATTATGTGAAGTTGAAACTGAACCTCAAAATATGCATTATACCAATCGTAATGCGCTGATCTGTCGTCGTTAATAGTGAATTTATAACCATTTTTTTACTTGATGTTGATTATTTGCTGGAGCTCGGATTACGTCATCCTGCTGAAATCTCACTAGGTAACTTCTTTGCAAATATTTGTTTGATCTAATAGCTATTTATGTTACTATGTTACATAATTTTTCGTTTTAATCCTGTAGGTTTTGAAAATGGTAGAAAATATATATTACATTACCACTTTCTGTTTTCGTTTTAATCCTGATCCAGACATTAAATGCTTTAGTATCATATCTGTTGATTCGTCTTCTCTTATTGTTGGCTTCATTTGTGTTATTGATTTAGGTTGACTTGCAAATAAGCGATCATTCACTAGCGCATGCAATATTGAGAAAAACTGCTCTAAAAACTAAATTGAGAAAGCTGTGTTTACGCAGTCCTAAGAACTTTGATCGTCATATGTTTTTAGCTGATTTGCATACCGTTCCTTTTGATGTCATGGATATTTTGAAGATGTAGATGATAAACTTTTTGTATTCCAAACACTTTTTACAGAGGTGCTTAACGAACATGCTCCACTGAATCAATTTCATGTTTGGGGCAATGAAGTCCCTTACATGACACAGGAATGGTGCACAGAAATAGGCTCTGGAAGATATTTACAAATGACAGAACGGATAAAAATTATCAAATATACAAAACACAAAGAAATAGATGCACCTCATCAAGGCGCAAAGCCATAAGGGAATTATTAATTTTTGTAAAAAGGTGCAGGCTGATAACCCAAGGGAATTTTGGAGGGCATATCAGCCCTTCTCACACTCTAGGAACTCTAAACGAGTGAATGACATCACATTAATAGAAAAAGACTCTGTCATCACCAATAACCACCGAATAGCAGAAATATTTAATGAGCACTTTGCGCACATTGCAGACGGTATTGGGGAAATTAATGAGCTTGACTATGGAAAAGATTTTAGCAACCATCCAAGCATAAAGTCCATTATCGCGAACAATGGCGTGAAGCAAGAAGGATTGTCTCAGATTTCATCTTACAAATAAGATGCAAGCTGTATAGGAGTTGTTACAAATATTAACGTGCGAAAGGCTTGTGGTCATGACGTGCTATCCCCACGCCTAATAAAAGAATCTGCGGGCGCCATAGCGGTGCCCGTCACGAAAATCTTGAACACTGCAATTGTACAGGAGCATTATCCATCATGCTGGAAGATGGGGCAGGTTACTCCCCTATTTAAAAAGAACGATGAAACAGATAAATGTAACTACAGGCCCGTAACAGTCCTCCCCAGTCTGAATAGTATTTCTGAAAGGCTGCTCTCCAACCAGCTCCAAGAATTCTACCAGGAGTTATTATCGGAGTAAATGTCAGCATACAGACAACACCACAGATGTGAGACATCATTACTCAAATTAACAGAAGATCGGAAAACTTGCTGAGATAGGAAAGAGCCGGTGACCGTTGTCTCGATGGACCTATCAAAGGCCTTTGATACTATCCGCATGCGCTGTTACTCGCCAAACTATCAGCGTACGGTTTGAGTGGCAGCGCCAGCATGCTATTTTAAGACTATTTGCGCGGGAGGATGCAGAGGGTGAAAGTTGGCGATGCGTATTCTAGCTGGCAAGCTGTTAGGAGAGGTGTCCCACAAGGAACCGTACTCGGACAGATGTTCTTCAACATCTTCTTGAATGACCTTTTCTACAACATCAAGGATGTAAAACTTCATGCATACCCAGATGACGAGCAGTTCTACTACTGTGACTGTGATCCTGTCGCCCTTGACTTACGCATACAGCACGAAGTTCCGATAGCAAATGCATGGTATGCTGTAAACGGCATGATCGTCAACCCTGACAAGCACCACGCCATGGTTCTGGGATCTACAAATCACCAGTTCTCTTTTAAAATCGAAGAATCGCTTGACCTCCTGGGAATGACTATCGACAATCAATTGAACTTCGATAAACAGGTCTCTCTCATTTGTAAAAAAGTCAACAATCAGCTGAGTGTAATGATAAGATTTAAACACCTCCACTATGTTCAAACTGTATAAGGCCTTTGTTCTGCCACATTTTCAATATTGCTCTGCTGTATGGCACTTTTGTAGCTCTAGGAATAGCAACAAACTTGAGTCACTGAACAAACGCACATTGTGCGTAGTTTTTAATGAGAGGGATTCAACTTATTGTCAGTGATTAGAAAGAGCAACAACTTGTACACTGTATAATTTAAGAGTACAGATTATGTTCATTATTATTTATAAATGTTTATATGTACATCTCCAGTTTTATCCCAAGTATCTTAAGGATTTATTAACTTTGCGTTCTACGACTTACTCTCTTAGAGGAACTGATATATTTTCATTGTGTCAACCTGCTTCCACTTCTTATGGCCTGCACTCTTTTAAGTACTTTGCATGCAAAACTTGGAACTCTCTACCTGAGAAAATTAGAACTGAGCCTATTTTAAGTAATTTCAAACACCTTTTGAAAACAATCTCTTTTCAGGCAAAGCATTAGGCTAATACAGTTATTGTTATAAACATTATAGTTAATTGGCTAATAGTTAATAGTAGATAATAGTTGTTTCTTGTTGTTGTATTTTTTCTCTCGAAGATATTAGCTTTTCAGCTACACTGTAAATTCAAGATTAAATAGTCATGTATGTATGTATGTATGTGTGTGTGTGTGTGTGTGTATGTATGTATGTATGTATGTATGTATAACAGTAAATTTGTTGCAGTTAGATCAAGATTTCATTTACCAAAAGTGCAATATTATGTTGAGTTATGAAATATGATGTCTTATCATCAGGTCTTGTTGACAATTTAGCAATTTGTTACAATTCTTGTAAATGTTCATTATCATGGAACGGAATCATAGGAAATGTTAACTTTGAAAGAAAATATGTTCCAGTTAGGTGAAGATTGAATAACAGTTTAATAACCATTTCATGTGCTGAGGTATAGATTATAATCACTTCTGGATAAGTTTCGCACAATTATGTCTGTTGACTATTTCTACTGGAATGCATTTGATTTTCCTTCCCTTATTCAAAGTTTTAAACCACAGTTGGATTCAAATAAGATTGATAAAGAAACTCGTCCCCAAAATTCTGAACTGCCCTGCAAATTTCCCCTTCCTGTCCACACTTGGTGGGGAACTGCAAATCCCTGGGTATGTGGTGGCTGAGACAACGTGTTGGTTGAATCGAGTTGGTACTTTCAATGGAAGAAATGGATCATTGCTGGCTACAAAACCAAAGGCCATGTCTGATGATTAGTGCCACCTTAAAATTCAGAAGAATTTGACCACATGCACCTCCTCCGCATTCAACTTTACTTCCTAGCACTTCTCAAACTACAAGTGAAACCTAATTTCCAGACTACCAATAACACACCCATCCTACATGCTCTTTCATCTCAAACAATAACACACCACAAACCCTGCCATCTTGTTTCAATAGATTCTAAATAAATTCAGTCACGATTTCATTGCCAATTTTGTGGACAAGTTTATCAATAACAATTCAGCAGTCACAAGGACAATGTAACTCACTGTGCTATCCAATACCAGTAAGCACATGTCCTCTCAGAGGACATATACTTCACTATTTTTTATATTGACAATAAATCAACTAATTACATATAATGTATTAATATACATTGCAAATGGATTACCACTGGAAAATATTAAAACAAAAGAAGCCACTCATAATCAACATGCAGTGAATCTTGTTCAAGTCACTGCTTTATTAGAAGAAAAAAGAATATGATTCACCTTTTGTCACTGAGAATGGTAAAATGGTTATGGAGATTGATTTGGAAATGAATAATCATCAACTATTAAATTATACTCCTAAGAACCGATTCACGATAAATGGTGTTTACAAGAAAAGTTTGGATCAATGCTATACTCTTTTCTCTGGATAGCAAAAAGTGTTCGTCCCCATGAACTGTAAAGTCACAATGCACCAGTCAATGTAAATCCCCGCCTCCCCCAGGCCGGGGATTAGCGGGGCATAGCGAAGTAATAGGGAAGGCGTTTTCCTTCATTGGAACTATTGAACGCCCCCGGGGGGGCGACGTAAATTCCTGTGTTAACAGTTCCTGCCCCTGAGAGTGGGGCATTGCATGAGTGGGAGACTGGAAATGAACTTTCCAAAATGGCGGCGAGCATCGGACATGAGGTGAGACTAATGAAATCTAGGTAATCTGTAATTCAAATGAGCCATCCCGATTCGGAAACACTCAGAACTAAAAATTTAAAACAGAGTTTTCTCTTAGAAGAGTGTTATCAGCAAATCAGTCCTACATTTTGCAATGTTTGCCCATACAACAGAACTTGGAGTTGTGGAAAAAAATTTTTAATGAGTGTGGCATTACGGACCGAAGCGGGGAGTATGCTGAAAATTTTGTGGAAAACAGGTATTAAATATATTCTGGCATTCTGTTAGTTTTTGCAATCCATTTTGCTGATTTTGAAACAGATTTACGAAATATATGAGCACTAATAGAAGTAAGCGTATTTTTGTTTCTGAAGGATTAAAGTTCAAAGTCTGGGTAGTCTCAGCAAAGAAGATTTAAAAGAAATGGGCATTATGGCAATCAGAGACATACTGGCTATTCTTCAGCATGCAAAGGTAGGTTTGTGTGTTGAGTTTATCGAGTTAAAACCTGACACAATATTACAGTTAACGTTTTGATACATGGAGCATGGTTGATATTTCTCTGCTTTCCCTTTTTGCTAAATTTTAAACATAGATTCATGCTCTACGCCTTCTGACAAAATTGTTTTTCTATCAATACATGTAGAATCCGCAGTCCCAGCAGTCTGAAAGGGGCAGTCATTATTATGGTTCTCCTGTGCAAATAAATGTTCACGGTCATGATCAGTCAGGTACAGTTTGATATTTGAAGACATGAAGCCATGAAGTACATACATTATATGCAGCAAACATTGCTCGTTTTATTCACTCGAGTATACATGTATTTTGTCATTGTGGGAATACAAAGCAACATTTGTGCTGGCAGATCTAAACAGAGAACAATTACTTCGAATTTTGGAGTGGGACCGGCAGTTGAGGTATGCACAAAAAAGATTGGTAATGCTCTGTTTTCTTTATAATTTAGGGCTTGACACAATGAATTTAAGTAGAGTATAAATGCTTCATTTTTTATTTAATGGTTTAATGGTCTTTGACAGTCCATGAAAGTCAAAATCTAATAAAGGCTCTGTATGATATTGGAATAATTTATTTGGAACTTAAAACTGGTACTGAATGTTTCCGTGTCTTCAACATCATGCTTTTTGTTCCATGAAGATACTTGATTAACTCAGTTAAGACTTCAAATACAGAACAGCTAAGGGAAAATTCAATTTTCTCAAAGTTCACATGCCTTTGATGGGTTGTTGTACAGGGTTGCACTTTTGCACAACTTAGTTTACATCATAAGCATGTGATATCATTGTCCTCATTGTCTTATGTAAACACTAAAATAGTGCAAACTTTTGGCTTTGTGTTTCTAAATACCAAGAGGCTAGTCCAAGGCTCAACTGACATTCTGGCAGTTAGAATTTTTTTCCTTTTAATATGTGCTGAAAGCGTGACATTCGTTTTACAAAATTGGTCATTAGGTTCAACTTTATCTTGGAAACAATGAATAAGGCTGAAGACTGATGGACCTTTAATGTCACAGCGTCTTTTGAGTGATATCACTGCAGTACCAATGAAATACTTTTATATTTCTGTCTTTTGGTTTTAATTTGTGGCAGGTAGTAGACGAAAGCAGCCAGAAGGTAGCTGTCACATTAGATATAAATAAGATAAAGTCTGAGAGTACTATCTACCCCAGTATCAAGCCAGGAGGTTTCCTGTACAGCCATCGCAAAAGTTTAAATGACGCAGCTTTTCAAATTGCTATGGCAGACCCCTCACTTCTAACCAACAAAGGTGAACTACAGAAAAAAGCAAAGGAAAAGTTGAATGCTGATGGCTATCAGTTTTCAAAAAAAACGCTCTTGTGCAGGTGAAGAGGAAAAGAAGGTCAAAACTACAGCTACCGTTCGAGCCAAGAGAATTAAGGATATACAAGAAGACTTGGAGGAAGCGTCAACTGAACTTCGATTGCTGCAGCGTTCACGAGAGAGGGCAAGAAATATCAATTGCGACGATAAAGCAAGGCTATACATGCAAGAAATGGAGCCAGTAAGAAAAAAAAGCGAATGCTCGAGGATGAGCTGGAGCTCCTACTTAAAAAGGAAGAAAAGTCCATGCAACAAAAAAAGAGGAGAATGGAGAGTTCTAAAAAGAAGGAGTGTGATTTAACAGAAACATCTACCTCGAAGTGTGAAACAGCAACAATAAAACAGTTCTTCAAGACTTCTTCCCAGCAAGTAGTGACACCACTGTGTCAACATGAAAGCACTGCACCAGAGCTACTAGCAACTGATGAGCATGTCGCAGAGAAACCGTCAACAGAAAATACAACTTCATCTGGATCAACAAAAAAAACAGATTCTTTTCTGTCGATTTGAACTCTTGTAATCCATCTTCAAAAGACACCGATGAAACATACCTGCATTATCTGAAGTATGCTAAAGGCGATTAAGTGATTTAAAGGATTACAAGAGAGATGGGTTTTACCAGTCTGTTATACAAGATGTGTCGTTAATGAGTTTTGTTGATGTTTGTCTTAAGTATTGCAAAGAGACACACCCCAGTGACTGCTCAGAGTGTCATTCACTTGTTGGTGTTGCAAGAGATATTATGGAGAATGGTTTGGTAGAATTATCTTATATTTTTCGAAAATACTTTCCTAAAGTTAAGTATCAGTCTTCAAAAGCTACCAGGCGTATGATGCAGCTTCCTGTTGTTGTTTTTGATATAAGTGATGCTGAACATTCTTCTAACAAAAAGTTGTGTGTTATTGAACTGAAGAAAGGAATCGATTATGGGCAACTGATTTATTTGATGAGAAAGGCATTTCCTTGGAAGGTCAGTTTACTGAAGGATTCTACACTGATGACAAAAGAGTTTCTCAAAAACTTGTGCGAACTTGCATCAACAGAATCAGATAGAAAACTGATCAGTTTTGCAGTTTGTGAATCGCAAGGTCTTTCTTCAAAAGGTCCCAGGAAAATGTACGGAATACATAACTACAGATCCTTGCAAACAATTGTTTATGAAGCTCTAGATGAGGCATGTGACATCCGAAAGCAAGTGGCACAACTGGCTGCTGTAAAAGAAAAAGTTTTTCTTCATTCAATTGGTTTGGAAATAGAGAGTGAAAGTGATAGTGGCAGTGATAGCTTGGCAGATGATGAAATCTCGGATTGTGAATGGATTAGCAACTCTGAAAGTGCTTCATCTGACATTGAAGAATTCTCTGAAGAAACAGAGAGTGAAAATAGGTCATTTGGAAATTACCCTGAAACCACTTCAACGGTTAATGCGACGGGGCCTCCCAATGTCATCACTGGAACCACAGAAGAGGTGGAAACGTCCAGTTTCCCAGCTCCTTCTTCATATGCTTCTGATGGTGCAAAGCAGAATCTTTTGACACACATGGATCCTGATGCTGCTTTAAATAAACAGACACCTCTTCAAGTGTATTCACCGGACCATCCAACACTGTTGCTGATGTTAACAGAGAACAAATTGAATTGGTTTGCTTTTGTGCACGAATTGCAGGTGTATATGAAACAATATTCGAGTGAAGTGGTAAACCAAGTGTTACTTGAATTTTCTCAATAGTTGTCGTTCATGGATTTAAACATGGATGAAGAAAAGCCAGTAGAACAATCACGACAGGCCTTTTTGCAAAGTGAGAGAGTTGCCATGATGGAAAGGACAGGCCTCACTGATTCAGAAAGTGACGACCCGGAAGAGTGGACAGCAGTGAAAAATCTAAGATCAGAAGAGAGTAGAGCTATGATAAAGAAGCATCAAAGCAATAATCAAAAGGATGGCAAAACGATAGGCAGCTAAGGTGATTGCCAGTAAAAGCCTGCTTAAGAGAAAGGTGCCCCACAAGGTGTCTAAAATAGTGAAGCAGTTTCCAAATGTTGGTAAGGACATTGAAACATTTGTTAGAAGCAAGCGACTCGGTGCAGATGCATGGAGGCGAACTGGCCTTACAACCTTCGATGGTAATAGAAAAGTTGGTCCTAAAGCTTCATTTCGTTCCATACAAAGGTATCTTGAAGACAAGTACAAGTCAAAGATCGGGTATGGAACAGTGGTCCAACTTTGTGTTGTGCGCAATAAACGTCAGATTTCTGCTAAGAGGTACAAAGGTATAGCGAAAGTCACTTGCCGCAGAGCAAGGAAAGGCTTCCAGCTAAAGCTTAATGTGGATGTGCATTACAGTTGCGCAATGTACAAGGGGCTTGACTTCATTCAGCTAAAGGATGGGCAGGACAAGCTTATTTTAAATCGTGATGACCAAGCTGGATTCCGCCTAGACACAACTTACACGCACAGCCAACACAAGTCACTATCAGCTGACGTCCAGGAGATGACTACACATACAGATTATGTTAACAAATATTCATCAGTCTTGCAAACGTCGTCATATTTGTTCATGGGAACAGAAACTACCCTGGAACGGTGTGCTGGAGTGGTTAAGCCTCACTACGTCTTTGAAAAAACCCCTTCACAACATGCAGCTGACTTTAGAATGCTCAAGTCTACTTCTGAGTTCCAGTTTCTTAAGTCAAAGGACAAGCATACAGACTGTATTCGCGTGGATGGGGCAACAGATGAGCGGCCTTCATTGAAAGAAGTTCAGTTTTTGTGGACAGAGATTCACTATACCGAGGAAAAAGTTTGCACTTGTGTTACCTGTAGATACAGTGGAGGAAGTTTCCTTAATAGAGTCGAACTGATGAATGGTTGTCTTGCACATGCTCACAGCAATTTATTCATTCCGTCGACCCTTGCTGGTTCCAATCTAACTGAAAATTGTTTGGATGAAGTAACGCTATATGAAAACCTACACCTGGCAACTGATGTTTACATTGACCGTGTTGACTGAGCTCCATGTGGTGAAACGAAAATTAAGTTGTTTAAGGGGTCAAGAGATGAACATGAGGAGTACCTACAAAGCAGACGACCAAACCTTCTTGATTTCTTGCATGGTTCAAAGAAAACAAGAACAGAGCTGCAAAGAGAGAATAGTACACAGTTTGAGTACTTCAGCCAGATTTGGAATCTAAGGAACAGTCACATGGTTTGTGATCTTCCAGATCAATATGCATTTGTCCTACTACCTTGCTACAAATCAGATTGTATTCATCCAGTATGTCAAAAGGGTACGCCTGAGACACCGTTGGCTTGGTTTACTGGTGGTCCTCCGCTCACATACTTCCCTCTTCCTATTCCTGATCCAGCAAGACCTTGGGGAGGCAAGTGCTCCGACTGTCAGTCATTTTGTACTGGGCACTATATGTCACCTGAAGAAAACGTCAGGCATGTTTTGATGCATGGGACAAATGAGTGTATGAAAGAGCCACCATCAGTAACCATAAGGAGGTATTTCGAAGCCAAGAGAAAACGACAAGTGCCAGCCGTCAATGACCAACAAAGCATTTCTGCTCTCCCTAAGGAAACACTTTTGCCAGTGTCAGATGTTGAAATGTGGCTTGAACATCTCTCTGCAGTATCTGACAGATGCAGGGCTGGAGCAGCGAAGGCAGCTACCCGAAAGTCCAAAGGTAGGTCACAAGATAATTTAGATCATAGGTTGGGAAAAACGTTTGTTTCACCTTTATGCCCTGGTCCATACTGCGCTGATGGCAATGAGTATAAGTACACACACCAGTTGATTCGTTAAGCGTAGTTATGTTGTTTTTTTTTTCATTTCACTCAGGCGAGAGTAAAACTGACCAGGGACCATTTTGTTCCTGTGGCGATGAAGATACCGACAAAATGATTCTGTGTAATGACAATGACTGTCAGCATCGATGGTCCCATTATATATGTGTGGGTATCACAGAGGACATTGTCCCAACTGTACAGGTATAGTACAAGCAGTCTATCAACTTGTTGCACATCTACATCGCATGTTATTTAGTACCTGTTTGGTACATTGTCTACTAATTTGCCACAAGTATCACCTCTGCTAGTGCAACAGGAAACAAAATATACTGAAGACTGTTGTTTAAATTCAATTATATTTGCTTCTGTGTTGACATTGTTTTTACATATTAAACTATGTATTTTTATTTATTTTTTTCTTTAGGCAAGCCAAAGAAACCTGTTATGTTACAAAAAAGGGGCATATGAACGTTTGTTGTGTTCACGACTTCATGACCTGTGTATTGTAAAAGCAGAAATAAATTCCACTGCCAATGTTAGCACATAAAAGTCCTGTGTGAATTTTCTGTGGACATTAAAATTAAAGTGTGTTTAAATGGTGCTTTGCCCATCAAGAGCGGGGGATTTTCCATGCAATGATGCCCCGCTTGGCGAGGTTTGAAGTCCACTTTGCCAGCTGCCCAAATCCATGTCCCTGCTAATCCCCGGCCTGGGGGAGGCGGGGATTTACATTGACTGGTGCATAAAATGTAGTATAACGATTGTAGATAATTTACAAACGTATCATCCTATTCTCACCTTAGTGAATGATGGTATAGGAACAAACAGTAAATACCAATCATATAATTTGAATGTAATTTTACTGGAGAATAATTTATTTCATGCAAAAGTGTATGATAATCAACAAAGAGTTCCGCCAGTAAATGAAGCTTTGATTAGTGTATTACTTGAAACATTTTAATATAAACATTAATGATATAATGACTAAAATAGACATCTTCAATTTTAATCATATTGACAAGAAAGCCAGCCAGGAAAAAGTGTCTGAAATCTAAGCATTATATAAATTTTACCATAAGAAGGTTTTCGTCTTATGAGAAGGCTTTCAAATATTTCAAGCACTTAAACTTAACTGCAAAATTTAACTTCAGCAATATTGGTTGCTACTGGCACAATAGCTGGTGGAGTCACATTAAACCCCATCATATTAGGAACTACTATGTCAGGAGCTGGTTTATTAGTTAAGACATTTAGTGAAATGAAGAATTATTTTAAAAAATCGAAATGTCGAAATTCGCTTGCACAACATATGACAAAGTACTTCTTGATCTACCACCTTGTTAAGAGGCATCAATTTAATCACACTGTATTTATCAACAAAATGAGAATGATAGATGAAATAATTACTGATTTATGCCCTCTTGCTGATAAATTTGAAGAGCAATACGAGTAAACTTAATTATTTCAATGACTCATACATTCGGAAAAATCCGTACAACTTCCTGTTTTCCAAAAATCATGCAATGGATCACTTGTTGACAATTTTGTCAATATCATCCTTAATTAACCCATAAGCCTTATTCCACCATTTTTTATAATGTTTCAAAGTCTTCTTAGAAGTCGTCGTTTTTATATTATCATATGGCAACCCTAACATCTCAAATAATTTTATTGTATCTAGTTCATAGTAATCATTCCTTTTCTGCTTTCATTAACTTGTGGTAACTCAATTTTTCATTAACTTGTGGTCACTCAATTTAAATATTTTGAATATCTTTTCTTTCTTTTTATAATTAATTTTGATGCCATGCTTTTTATTAATTTGATATAAAATGTTCTCAGTATAGTATTCACACTGATACAATGCTAATGAACTTTTATTTTGTGGGGTTTAATTTTTGCAGATGGTATTTGATCCGCAAAAATAAATTCCAGCAGAAAAAAAAAACACCAGCAAAATCAAAAACCACAAAAATTTACTCCCGCTAACGTAATCAAAAACGGCTTATAATCCACTTGTGTTACTATATATCATACACAGGGGTAAAAAAGAACGTTTATTTTGATATTCACATTGAGAAAAAGCAATCAGAGTTTGCTGCAAACAAAATGAAATGATAAAAGGTTAAGTCAATACTTTTCCAGTCTCCAAGGCAAAAGAAATGAACTCAAAGCAGTCAAAAGGTCACATTAAACTTGCTCAAATGGGTCCACCGAAGGGACACCATTTTCTAAGGCGTCTAGGATGCCACATTTTTTCCACCTGTTCTCGATGATTGTGGGGTTTTTCTGCATGTACTAATAAAAATCGACCAGTCAGTCCAAGGTCTGCTCATGCATAACCAAAATGCCCATGTCAACTGCAATGTCACTTCACTTTTGCCCAGTGTTTATCTTCTCAATTTCTCCAGTGTACCATCCTTGAAACTTTTCTCTCGTGAAATGTTTGCGTGGAAGATTAACTGATACATCAAGGGGTTGGTTAAATGCAGTTGTATTTGCTGGTAGAATGCCTTCTGCGATGTTATGCTTCTCTAGTAGGGCTCACACATCATGATTATTCTGCTCCTTAAATGTATCCCAAATAATTATGGCTTTCTGTGAAGCTGGCAGTTTCATCTCCTTTACTTTCTCCGTGTATGGCACAATGATTTTAGTCAAAAGTTCCTTGGTTGTGTCCGTATTTGGCCAGTGCTTAGGATTATGAGAGATGTGGAAATCAGCCAGGAAATCCATTTTGGGGTGGCATCTCTCTGTTTTTCTGCCGTACATCAGCTGCATTGGAAGAAATTTCCCAGTCACTGTCACTGAGAACACAGCAGTAAACATTTTCTTGTCATCGCCTCCAATAACAGAAACATAGTCCACTCGCTTTTCGCTCATTGTGTAATCTGATACAGGAACCATCTTTACTGGAGTTCGGTCAATGTTTATAGCAAGCTCATGCGGGACCATTGCTGACTGCAGGACAGTATGGATTTTTTGGAGGCAGTCTCTCTGATGTTGGTCCTTTAACTCTCTGATCATCTTTGGTTTTGCAGGCAGAGGTGGTCTTTCTGCACACAAAATTCGTTCTTCTAAACAGGGATTTCACCCAACCATCACCCAGCACAATGTGGCCTCCATTTTCTACTACAATATTTTTCTTCTTAGCATTAATAATACCTACTGCTGTCTTACTATTTACAAGTCTTCCAACTTCACCAAGATTGTAAAGGAAATGCATCACTTCTTTGTCCATGTAACCAATTAGCAACTTCCTCCCACACTTGGAGGTTGGTATGTTCAACAAAGAGTTCTGTCCAATGTCATCTTGCAGATCCTACAATAGATGCTTTCTGTACTTATCGCGGAAGTTGCACGCAGTGCACGCAGTGCTCTTTAAGGTTTGGGAATTTCGTCTTGAAATGCCTAATTGTTGCAATAGGACCATGTTGGGCACAGTAAATGGCTATAGCATAACAATCTTCGTCAGCAAATCGATCATAGGGTTTGATTTTGCTGTTCGCCACACGTCGTCTCATGTGAAATACTATCGCAATTCTCTTCAGTAACAACATCGGACACTGACGCCATAAGCCTCGAAACATCACAAATGGCATTTGGCCCAGTAGAATTTTCTCGTACTCTAAAATATTTCTCAATGGACATACTGATTCAGTGATAGCAATGCCCAGTTGGCAATCAGAGATTACCACAATGGAGCCAAAAAATGAGATTAGAGTAGAAATGTGGTAACTACACAGATATAAAAGGAACCAATGATGTACAGTGTACCAGTAAATGTGACATGTATGGAAAATCTGCCCAGCAACAGTAACTCTACACCACTTACCACATACCTTTACACATAACAGTCTGAAAAAGTGACAAGCACAAGGGTCGGAAAACTAGGAACGCTTACCGGTATCATGGAGTCATTTACGATTAATGCTTGCATTCGAGGACTTCATGTTTATAGCGTAACAAGGAAACCTTTCATAGGGAAGGATACGAAGGATATGTATGACGTGCATGCCCTTGTGGTCAAAAAGACATTCCATGGTCGTCTACTTCGAATACCTTCCCATTTTTACTCAGGAAGGATGTTTACCAGGAGGAAAAAATTGTTGGGCACATACCACAGTACATATCAAGATCTGCGGGGTATTTTATTCACACACGGCAGAACCATTCATACAAAAGTTTCAGGATCACCGACTTTCTCACGACATCTTTCCCAGGGTGGCCAACATTTTCCAGCCAAATTAATATTTTCCTATTCAGATGAAACACTGCTCTCTAAATGTAAAGAACTTGTTACCGAGAATCTCTCAGGATTATTTGGTAATCCCCAAATAGCCAACATATGCACCTTCGTTACTTGTAAGGTAGAAAGTGAGTCCGAGGACAAAGAATACAAAATGGTATGACTCATGAAATGAACAGCCTATGGGTATCGCAGAGTCAACTCCTGCAACAGACCAACCATACTCTATCAATAGCTCTAGAAGCGCTTCTGCCGTTGCTTGCACAACAGATGTCTCCTACTTACCAACTTTCCAAACACTTAACCAGCATTCTCAAACCCTTGACTGACGAGTCCTGAAACAAACTACAATCCACAGACAACTTTATTGACGCAATCAAAACTGTATGAATACCAGACGACCACAAGCTATTATCCTTCGACGTCAAATCACTTTTCACTGCATACCACTTCAACTTGCCCTTCACTGTACTAAGACCGCCATCAACAAATCCTCCTACCAACCACCATTACCCACAGACGACCTTATGGACCTACTACACCTTTGTTTGACCTCAACCTACTTTCAGTACGACAGCAAACACTACAAACAACTGCACGGAACAGCTATGGGCTCCCCTGTTTCCATCGTGGTGGCTGAAATAGTCATGCAAAAGATCGAGGAACAGGCCCTAGCAACTTACAGTGAAACACTCCCTTTCTGGCTACGTTACGCTGACGATACTGTCACTTCTGTACACAAAAACAAAATCGGCGAATTCGACGAACACTTGAACAAACAGAATGCTAGCATACAGTTTCCCAAGGAGATCGAGGAGAAGGGCAAGATACTCTTTCTAGACTGCTTGGTAACACGCAAAAACGACACCGTTTGAACCACTGTTTACAGGAAACCAACACACAGACACACTACTCGACCAAACGTCTTACAATCCTAATTCACACAAAGTGACTACTGTACGAACCTTCACGAGAAGAGCACAAATTGTTTGCAACTCACACAACAGCTTGACCAACGAAACAAAGCACTTGAACACTGTTTTTGCTAAGAACAACTATAGCTCAGACTTCATCAAACACAATACTTATGTCAGACAGAATGACAGCTCTAACAACTTATCCACCACTACAGCCACCATACCGTACATACGAGGGACCTCCGAAACAATAGCACGCATACTGCAACCTTACAACATCCGTGTTGCACACAAACCCATGTTCACTTTACGACGCTTACTCACTAATGTTAAAGACAAAGACAAACCTGAAAACAGACCGGGAGCAATTTACAAGATCAAATGCTCCGACTGCCAGGCCAATTATATCGGTGAGACTGGCAGGAACTTAACCACGTGACTAAACCAACACAAACGAGCTACTAAAAAGGTGACCTCAACAACAACATCGCCGAACACCACTCGAAAACAAACCACACTATCGACTGGGACTCTGCTACCTGCATTACCACAGTACCGACTACTACCAACAAATAACACTCGAAAGCTGGTTTACTAACTTAGAACAAACTACCCTAAATTGCTACCAACCTCTTCCCACACCTTACAAACGATTACTCAACCGAAAACAGTAGCTCATCATGCACGCTTATTATACAACTCACACCCTATAACCAAAAAATCACTGCTCACATCTTCACAGTCCATCACATCACAGGTTTACTAACGGCTACTCCATCTACTGACCAATTGAATCGCTCAACAGGGTTTTTGAATTTTCGACTGACTAAAATCGATCACTTGACTCTGAAGATGGCTTCCGCACAGGTTGTCGAAACCTCAGTCAACAACAACAGTCCTTCTCAGGACTCCAGTTACCCAGATGATCATTTTCAATCGAGAGATGTTATTGCGATTGACTGAGTTTAGATTTATTGTGTTTTTGCATATTATCAGCCAATTCAAAATCGGCTTTTACAGCTTGACTGGAAATTTTGTGTTGTAACTGGAAATACTTTGTTGTACGACTGGCTTGTCGTTGACTGAAATGTCTGAGAAGTAAACGACAGACTGTTGTTTTACCTAAAAAGTAATAAGTCGAAAATATTACGTTTCCTTCCTTCTTGATGGCTCACTGCTTGAAAAGGAAATTGCAAAAATTAGTTCTCACCAGATATTTCAGTTAATTTGAGCCGCAAAAATCTGTTCCTGCAAACCTTAAAAAATAACTAATCCACAAAATAAAAGTTGCACAAAAATTTCATGGTACATGGTATATTTGTTAAGATCACCTGATATCATGCAATTATCATATGACTCAGGAAAGTCCCTTGACATGTTCCACTTCCTTGTTTTTGAGAATGCCTATGCTACGGTGATTTTTTCCTGTTTTGATTATGTGAATATTTAAACACACAACAATTTTAGCACACAAATAGTTTGTATAAAAATTTTCATAAAATTGTACCATACTACAGTAGTGATGTACTACATTATCCAAGGCAATTGCCTTAGAGTGTAGTACATTACTACTACTTTGTTCACAATGTCACGCAAAATTCTAATTTTTTTGTACTTTCATTTGAACAAAGAAATACCTTCCTAGACCGATTTCTTATAACCAATTTAGTGTACCTGCAAAGTTATATGACAATCTGTCACAAGTGTGCAGAAATATAGAACCTCAAAGTTACTAAATTTTACAGTCGTTGAAAAGGTCAGTTACCTGATACCACCTTGCAAGTTTGCTGAAAAATTACCCGATCCCACTATTTGCACCTTGTTTCTTCAAATCGAGATTGCTTTGCACAGTACCAATATTTTTTACCACAGATAATTACACCTCTTACACCAACATTGGTGATGGGCAATTGCTTGAATGCAGACAATGTTTTGACAGCATAAAGCAGATTAACTTTACTACTAAACTAAGTCAGGAATTTTTTTAAATGCACTTTACAATATTAAATCGATAATTGAAACTGACTGCTCATTACAACTCAAGAACACATTATATACATGCATGAACAAAACAACAACAAAAACAAAAGACAAAACAAAAACAAAACAGAAGGGGAAGCCACAATCCTGACCCTAAAAGACAAAGAAAGGTCTTGAGAAAAGAGTAAAAACTTAGGGCTACCTAAGAAAAGCAACAACAAAAAGGAAGAAAGAGAGAGAGAGAGTGAGAGAGAGTGAGAGAGAGAGAGAGAGAGAGAGAAGAGAGAGAGAGAGAGAGAGAGAGAGAGAGAGAGAGAGAGAGGCATAATGAAGTTGCACTCTACTTGAAACGATTCCATTTTGATTTCTTAACAGTGTTCGTCTTGTAAGCATAACATTTTTCAAAATCTTCTTACTCTAAAAAAGTTTGCTAAAATGTCTGTAAATTTGGTAGGGTTTTTTTTATTTTCGATGAGTAAATATAATATCTGCCAATTAAAAGTGTATGATACAGAAGTATATCCTCAATGCTATCGACTAACCCCAGGCAAGTAGGCAAGATCAGTGAAAAGTCTTGCGACTTTATCAGGTGTTGTATCAACCAATATCGGACATTTTTGCCAAAAGACTTGAACATATTCACTGTCCCAGAAGAGGTGGATCAAGGTTTCTGCATTTTGTTCATAGAAAGGACAGTTGTCTGTTAAAGCAAAACCTGTTCTGTGGAGGTAACTGTTTGTAGCAATTCTTCGGTGGAGAAGCTTAAATTGAAAAGTTCAAAGCCTAGTTTCTCTTGTTCAATAAGAAGGCAGAATACACGATTTATCCCATTTTACCAGACTTCCATAATTTCCGCAGTCCATTTCCGCTACTCATTTTCCCTGGCTTTTAGCAGGTGTTGAAGCGAGTCCTTTAATGATTAATTCGTAAGCCTCATTACAAAAGTTTGAAGAAGACAATAGCTCTTGCATTATCACAAATAGATTGACTTTTGTAATTGATAGTATCCTTAACCTGAAGAGAATTTGTTCAGGGACGAGGCTACCCCATAGTATGTTATGACTTGGTGTTGCCCTCATAACAAGTTTTAATATCTTTACTCTAGAAAGTAAGACTTTGGATCTAATATATCCTTGACCTGAGTAATTCCCACACCAATTTGGGTAAGAGATACCTCTATTTGTAATCCTCATAAGCTACTTATATCAAATTGGTATATTTACAAAATGTGAAGGGTTTTCATGGTAATTTAAATTTGACCAGATTTCAATTACTTCCTTGGTAAAAGTGTCACAGATATTTAGACGTGCTACATCAGCTTGCTTCAAGTTACCAGTCAAGAGTAGTTTGCTGTCATATCATTTAATAAAATAGTTGAAAAAGAGTTTACACTTTGCTAGGTTGCTGTAATCAAGATACTTCTGTACCCATTCAGCTTTCTAAGTGCAGTTGAAGGATTGGATTTCTAGCATTTTTAACCCACCATCCTTACAGATGTATATTTGTTTATCATCACATTCCTCTTAATTTTATCCCCTCTCCCATCCCACAGAAATTGTACAGGAGTTGATGTATTTCTTTCCAAAAAAACTTGTGAGGATGGCAGAGGTGACATAATAATTTTATAAAGAAGCTGAGATGCCGATAAGCTTTTGATAACAGATATCTTCCTAAGTAAGGTTTAAAAAGTAAGTCTCCTTAGCTGCCAGCAGTTTAGCATTCCAGAGATTTTCCTTTTTTGTCCTGGTAATTTAGCCTGACAGCTTCCTCCTCACTGGTCGAAAACCATACTCCAAGGGCTTTGACCTTCCAAAAAGCCCACTTGATGTTTTGTTTTCTTGCTAGTTTATCCACTCAATTTTTAAAAGAAGCAATCCAGAGTGCCTCGGTTTTTTCACAGTTGACTTTTAAGCCTGACAATTTGGCAAATATGTCAAGCAGCTGAAAGGTTCTTTCTATCGTACACTTTGTACAGTTCCATATAAGTGCAAAATACAAGGTGTCTTGTTCGGTTTTTTTGATTTCCAAACATTCGGCAGCCGTTAGCAGACCTTCACCATGTTTTCTTCCATCCTCACTTATTTTACAGTCATTGTAACGTTGAAAAAAAAAGTGTTCTTCACCATGGACATGTTGTGTAGTGCTATTCTTTGATGTGTGACTGTAGGAGTCTGATAAAAGTGCTTTGCTTGATTTAGAATTTCTTCCTCTGTATTTAGGGTGGTGTTATCACAAGTTTTCAGATTTCTTATTGTTTTACTATCAAAATGACTTTTTTCTAACCCAAAGAAGTACTTTGTATTTTTCCCCTTCATTGCACCAATGTGTTCTGGACCTGATAATAGAACCCTGTGTTTTTTAGTTGATCAATTGCTTTAGACTGTTTCTTAATCTCCAATTTTGTATGGATTTCACGCTTCTCAACTTCAGGAAGATTACTTTCAAGGAAACCAATATTTCACACTTACTTCTTTATACCTGGGGGCTCTTATGTTGCCTCCTCTGTGGGGGCAGTTATGAACTCTGTTGATTTTGAACTCTATGGACTCTGAGATCTTGAACAGTGAACACTTTTTAAAACAGCTTGAATTGAATTCTTTATCAGAGTAGGAACTTCAACATATGTTCAGATAATAAAATATATAATTGTGCTGTATTAGCCAAATCTAAGCTAAGGACAAGAGGAGTTGTAGCATAGATTTGGTTGCCTCTGGTAGTCTATTATGGGATGTAGGAGATAAAGATGTGTTAAAGTGAAATCTGGCTTAAACACAGTTAAAGTGTAAGATTATGTCATTGCTTGACTACAAGGTTTTCTCTTACTATCTTTGCACTACACTCAACTCATTCCAATCACTCCCCAATCATATTCCAGCATTTACATTATTTGTACTATGTGGAACAAAATCCTGGCTTCTGATTGACTACAGTCCATACGGGCCACATACACTACTGGTATAATAGTTCCAATTCTCCAGGCTAAAATTGCAGTACAGTTATCATGAGTAAACCAGTAAATTTTCCTAACATGGATTGGAAACAATGCGAAACCCCAAAATCTCAACATGACTACAAATTGCAGGGGAGCAATAAGAAGACAGTATAAACACAGCAAATTATTCATGTCCATCATGGCTGTATTCCAGGTATTTTTAGTTCTACGAAGTTGAAGACTCTCTGTCGATTGGCATACCTTGCGTGCCTCAAACTAGGTTTCATAGACCATGAAAACTCGCAATCGGAAGCATGTGTTAGAATTTACTGCTTGATTGATTCTATACTAATAGTGTTATTATTCCTTTTGCTTTGACTGTGTATATTTTGCTGCTAATCGGTGATTTTCTTGATTTAATCATTAACACCAGCCACGAACTGGCCATGTCGAAGGTAAAAAATACCGATGGACAACTGAGCAGTTAGACCGCGACAAAGAGACAACAGCAACTGTTGCAGATCTCCTCACAGACCTGAGCCACTCAAGGAAGTCAGTTCATGATAACCAGAAATTGTTAATTACTGGGATGCTACAACTCAAGTGACAGCCAAGTCATTTTGTACTGAACAAGCTTCACTTGCCCTCTTCTGCTTGAAATTTTTTCTTTCATATTTTTGGAAATTGTTCTGGAAGTCTTGATCTTATACCATGAAAAGATTTCGAATTTCATAAAGATCATGTTGGAGTCAAAAGTTCCCAACGTTGACCAAGATGGACAAGCTGTTTGTGTACTTAACTCGATCGCAACGGATAGAGTAGAATCTTGAACAGCTGATTTGCCAGGAATTGTATATTCTCACGCTGGGTTGCCGAGATGCCTACTACCGCAAAAGTGCAGCAGTGCCTTTATTAACCAACACAACACAACACAACTATCATTACAAATTAACTTCGCAACTGTATACTAGCCCACTACTGGCTGTAAAATGTCACTATTCAACACTGTCCGAATGTCCATATCTGCCCCTACACCAGGTGGGTGGGAGGGAGCTTGCACTGAGGCGGCAAAAAACAAAAACTGCATACGCTAACCGCGCATGTCTCCAAGCCAGACATGTGCCAGTACCCAGGCCCCCCAGCATGAGAATTCTGTTTCCCACTTCTTTCATGCTTCAGCCAGCGGGAAACTCTAAGTATCAGACAGAATAATAAGCAATTATTGGTTGAGGTTGAGCATGATAGCGAGAATTATCAAGGCCGAGGTTTGTGTTATCTGCCGAAGCCGAAGGCTGAGGCGGATAACACAAACCGAGGCCTTGATAATTTCGCTATCATGCGAAAACCGAATCCAATAATTGTTTTATTATACAATTATAAATGTAGAAGCGTTGAGACATTTCACAGAACGAAAACCATTGTCTGCAAAAACGCGTCATACCTACATGCATAAATGCCAGTGTCTGTAGATGTGACGCGATGACACAGCGCCATCTAGAATTAGCGGGGTGCTTTTAGCCAATCAAAATTGAGATAGCATCAGCATTGTATAATAATAGTAATTCTTTTCCATATTGTTATCAGAAACAAATGTCCAGACTTTCTTCAAAAGAATGAAGAATCAAAGATAATAAATGCACTTTATCAATGTCTGACTTAAATCTGAATGGTGGTCGTGATGCGAGCCAAGTGACGTGAGAAAACCCAACTACCATTGATTAGTCTAAGAGCTGCGCTTTGCTTTATTTATTGCAAATATACATTTGTCATCCTCCAGCCAACTGTTTTTTTCCATTTGTTTGTAGCAATGAACACAATATTACTGCTTATTTTCTCTTGAGTGGTTACATCACGCAGAATAAAAACAAAAAAATGTGCACGAAGCATGCTGGTTGACAGACAGTCTTTATAGCGCCACTGTGTGTAAGAAATCACTTAAAATTTGGAAACTGTATTTCGTTAAAACCCAGCTGGAAAAATGGTAAGCTCTAGTGCATTCACAGTGCATTCGCAGTGCATTCATAATGAAGTGAGTCTTTGAGGTCACTTCCTCCTTGATCCAGGTTGCTCAAGACTTAAAAGTTGGCACTAGCAAACCATTAAATAAATAAAAAAAACTTACGTTATAGCTAAACAATCGTCTGGTTGAAATTGAAACTTAACATTTCCACTGTCTGATTGTCTTGTTGTCAGCTTCGCTTCCGTTGGTTCAGTTTGAAAACTGGTTCACACTGTATAATCACCAAATGCTTTTTCATGATGATTATTTACCTGCAGGACATACCGATGATCATCACGTTTCCTCATATCTTCTTGTAACTTCTTCTCTTTTATCCTCTCTATGGTTTTCACTTTGAGTTCTTTAATGTACACTGAATGGACAAGAAAAATAAGAACAATGTCATCTTGATACATGTGCATATCTGTTACAGGTACATAAGTACTACCAAGTAATGCCTCAGCTTTGATGGTCCATTCTTCCACAAGGCCTTGTATACAAAGGGCACAAGGCCATTTGACCTAGCCTATGAACGGCAGCCAGGCTGCCAGTGACTTCGTATTGAGAAAGACCACTGATAAAGACCGCCCTGCTTTTATCATGCAAAACTTGTTGTAGTTTACATAAGAAAAGCAAGGAGGTTTGTATCAAAACAAGGTCACTGGTAGCCTCACTTCTCACTTCCATTCATAGGCCAGGTAACACAGCCACAACGGTAAAATGGTCTATTTTTACTGTTCCACTTTTCCACTTTTTTTTTCTCTCAAATGGAAAGCAGTGTGTCTCCCACAAATTTCCTAAATTTCCTATCCATTAATTTTTGGCATGGTATTTTGAAAATTGTGGTCCAAAATTTGGGGGTTGTGGTATGATCAAACCCTATACAGCAAGCGGTTTTTGTATATTTTGGTTGACAGTATTCTGGGTAGAAATTACATCACGGAGTTATCAGACTTCTGGTTGCCTGTTGTTTCTAGATAGTTTACAGTTAGTTAACAATGCAATTATTCAAGCATCAAACAGAGACCCATTTCCAAATTGTAACATGACCTTTCCCACGACCTCTGCGATGCCGGTGCAGTGCTCTTACCAACTGAGCTATGAAGCCACACAGTTGAGAGCAGGTCAATTTGTTGGGCTCATGCACGTTTTCCCGTGAAAGGAATGATGAACGAAAGAAATGATTACGAAGTGCGGGTTACAAATGAACTGAAGAAATGATCCTCACACTTTCTGGACAATTTAAGCAATTGTCTCATATATGCACTCGAAAAATTCAAGTGACTCCAATGGAGTCATTACTGTCTGTTGTGCAGGCATTTTCATTACTGTCTGCTGTGCAGGCATTTTCCCCCAATTTTTAGCTGTCTCGCACAAAATGTTGTTACTCCCTTTCCTCAATAACTTTTCTTATCGTCCTTTACTGATAGAAAGTTTGCCTAGGCTACAAAAACCCCAGGAAATCTCTAGGAAAATTCTACCTGCTGATTTCTTCACCAGGATGCTACTTACAGGTAATCTTTTTCATTATATTTTTAGTGAACTTTACAGCATCAGAAACACAGCAAAGACATCAGGCCTTGGGCAAAACCTGAGCACCGAGCTGAATAAGTCCCTCACAGCTTAATGACCCTTAATGCTACAATAATCCACATTCCAAAAGTGTAGTGTTAGCAAAGACATTTAAGGGTGCTAAAGATAGCTTTTCTAGCCTCAGAAACCATTATTATTTAGGGCAGTCATTAAGAGTTTTATCAGTTCAACATTTGGTTTTTATTCTTGTTAAAACACTTTTTTTAAGGGAATTGAGAAAAGATGGTCAAATCAAAAGAATAGATACTGCTATAGATACTGACCACCAGTTAGCACTGGAATTACCATGTATCACATGTGGTAGCAATAAACTGCAGGGGAAGGGTATAACCCAGGCATTGATTGTTTGTAACTGGGTCAGTTCACAACCCTCTTGTGAACCACTGAGCTACAGGCTTACCACAGTGGAACCTGTATATAACAGCCTTCTATCAAGCGGCCAGTTTTAAACGTCCTGATTTTTCGCTCATACAAATGCCATAGTTGTTACCTGTATTAAGCAGCCACCTCTATTAAGCAGCCACAGTCACCCTGTAGCAGTCCCATGATTGTCTTTCTTTGTTATTTTGACCTTATTAAGTGGCCACCCTTGAACGGAAACTAAGTCACATGTCATTTTACGCTGTATTTTACTGTGTTCAAAATATGATCCATCATCACTATAAAGAAATAACATGCTCAAAGCTACTGTAAGCTGATAATCAGCCATTTAAAATCGTTAATGCCTTCCAGATGTCTGCAATGTGCTGAAGTACAGTACAAAATCGTGAATGCAAAAAAAAATGTTTGTTTTGAATATGCTTCACTCTTTAGCCAGAAATTCCTCTTTAGTTAGCTTGTTCTTCAGCCATGCGATGGAGAATAAATTGCTTTCAAACGTATACTTGCAAGGGAGTTCCAGGCCATAACCTCCACCTCTGCTAACTTGCTTGTTTTTGTATGATACACCACTAAAATTGACATTAGAGCACGCCCAGTGTGTATTTTTGGTGACCCTGTATTGACCAGCCACCTGTATTAAGCAGCCAGTTCCTCAAGTCCAGAGGGTGGCAGTTACATAAAGGTTCGACTGTACAACTTTCCTGCTTGCATGCAAGTGAATGTGAGGCGAAGTTCTCCTTCTTTGGTTTAATGCGAGTGGCTGTGTGCCATGTATGACTTCCAGCAATTTCTTGGCTACGATTGCTCTATTTAAGGCACTTTTTGTTTCTTACAGTAATAATTTACCCAATAAGGTAAGTACCCAACTCCGAGAGGCAACCATCCTTTGAAGCCATGCTTTGCGCTGACAGCGAGCTGCTTTATGCTGCTGATATTGGAAAAACAGGAATCATACCTTAATCTACCTTAAAAGTGTAAACCAGCAGGTCATTGCCTGGTACAGCCCTACTTGGCATAAGGTCAGCAGCATGTGCCTATGTGGGGGAAGCATATTTGTATTTTAGCTCCCATGAGTCTTAGTGGTAGATCATCCAAAATGGTAATTGAAAGGGTTCAAACGACGGTTCAAACCTCATTGAAGTCCTGAGTTTTTTTCAGGCTTCTCCATGCAATTGCTAAAATTGCATTCATAACTGCAAGGATCATAGCTTCACTTGGTAGTTGGAAGGTAAGTTGAGGTTCACACTACAATCAGGTGGGCAGTCAGACATGAAATTAACTTGGAAAGTTACAATCCACAACCCAATGTTTCAACATCCTGCCTAGTGTCTTCATCAGGGGGATCTAATGCCAAAAACCAACAGTCCTTTTACATGCTCAACAATTAACCTTTTCTTTTAATGAGGTGTAAATAGGTTTCAGGTTGAAGACCACCATCATGACAGTTCAAAGGAGCATGGGCAGAGTTCTCAATTCCAAGCAGTTGTGAAACCATCAACAAGGAGAGTGTGACAATTAGATCTCAGCCTACAGGAGGTGCCAACACACATGCTCAATCGGCAGTTGTAATCATTGGGGATTCCTTTATTAAGCACATTGATCTCAAGAAACTCAACAAGAAAACAGTCTACAAGCATTCGTATCCAGATAAAACCAGTGATTAAATTTATTGTGAGGTAGATGGTATCCACACTGATGTTGAGCCCTCACATGTCATCATTCATGGAGGCACAAATAATCTGCTATCCGGTAGTGTGGTGTCTTCTGCATCTCAAATAGAAAATCTGGTGCTAAAGATTCTAAGTAAATTCCAATCTGCGAAAATAGGTATTTCCAGTCTCACACATAGAGAAGACATCCGTGTGTTAATGAAGCTATCTGAGGTCAACGAGAAACTTAAGATGAGCAGCCGAAATGGCTTTCATTTCTATTACAACTCAGGCATAGATGGATCCTGCCTCAACAGTAGATTACATCTTAATTCTAGGAGTTCAACTTACTTGGCCACTAGTTTTATCAAATTTCTCAGACCGTCAACAAACAAAGTAAGATGTATCCAGGGTTTTCAGATCTCACTACATCAGTTGGGTCAGTTAATAATGCAGCTAACTTTGTTTGTTGTTCCTTCAGTACAGGATCCAGGTTTGGCCAAAATACTTGGTAAATGAACCCCTTCAGGTGGCTGGTATGTCGGCTGATAATGTCCGTGGCCGAGAGGTTGTCTGAAAAATGAATAGTTGGTATAGAAGCAAGGCCTTGAGGGCAAATCTGAAATTTCAGGACCACCTGCAAGCCAGAAAGGGGTTTACTTATTTTATAACCCTCCCATTAATTTTCATGTTTCATGGTTAACAGTTCTGCCGGCTCTACATTTTCGATCTGTTTTCAAATGCGGCTGGAATTTTTCTCTTTCCTACATGCTAAAGTTGGACGAGAACGGTTGGTTTATTTTATAGTCAGTAAACACAATGTATCAATTCTTTATTTTAAAAAAAATGACTCAGTTTAAGTTTGCATTGGACTAAACCTGTAAGTGTACTTGTAACTTTCTTCACATTCAAAGACGTTGACAGCATACTTTGTTGACTTTTTTGTACTTTGCGGAACAGCTTTTGCGACCATCTTCTAGGACTCTAGAAACCAAGTTTGCTTTTCTTCCACGTAAAATAAACCTGAAAAGCTGGCTTGACAAATATCAAGGAAGATGGGTTATTGCATGATAACGGTCCTGCGATTTGTACCACTTGACATAAAGTAGCCAATAAGATTGCGTAAAAATTAATAGGTGGCTACACCAAAACTCTCTTGATAGGTTCTGTAATTCCCTGGATTTACAGGATGATGACAAAACCAGTAGCCCAGTCCTTTTCCCCAGAAATAAATTTGGACTAGGGAGAGAAAAGTCTTAGGGTAGCCACTGACCTTTTTAAGATGTCAGAAACATATTTTTCCTCCTTTGCCTTAGAACCACTGGAAGATGGTAGACATTCAGCCTTTGTGAGCAAAATTCTAACTTAGGATTTTTTGTGGCAAATAGGGTGGGGGGAGTCAAAAGTGACACATTTGTTGGTATGTGCAGGTTATGCTGAAAATTTGTCTCTAAATTTCCCTGGTCCACCCTGTAAAAGTTTAAATCAACACCAGAACCCTTTATTAAAATTTTCCATTACCATGTTGGCAATGACAGCAGAAACGAGATAACCCATAGCCCATGCCAAAAAAAACCTGTTGATGGTAGGAGCCATTGTAGGCAAATTGGTGGTACTGAGGCAAACAGACAGCAAATCTATCACATCCCCCATGGCAAAGAAGTTCTGTGTCCCAAGGAAGCATCTTCTCTAAGTCTTTTTTTGTGCACCTTAAATGGCAAAATCAATTGCACTTTTAGCAAAGAGTGAAACAATTTCAAATGATGCCAACTTGTCTTACCTCTTATGAAATCTGCAAGATCACAGGAATTCTTGACAGTGTAATCAGTATTCCCAACAGGTGAAAAGATTTTTGCAAGACAATTTGAAACTGCAAAGGTCATAGGTTTGACTCCTTTTTTTCTAGAAAAATATCATTCTCACCAGGCTGAACACTTAACACTAGTTAGTAAAAATGTTAATTGATTTCAAAAAAACAAGAGGCTATGGATAGCCTTTACTCTAGCCTCTCTTTTAGCCGATTTTCGATTGAAATTTTAAGGTTTAATTTTATGCTAGAAAGCTGATAGCAAACAGTAGCCGGCCCAGGAAACTGGTCAGTGAAACATTCCACAACGATAGCGATAACATCGACAAAACTCTGATCATTGAATTGACTTCATTGTACAGACCTAAGAATGTTACAGTATGCATTGATTTGAAAATTGGGAATCAGATGCTTGACAAGTTTTTGCAATGGCATTTTGATGACATTTCACCATGCTAAAGATGGCTGACTGGTCACACAATACAACCGGATATGGAGAAGTAATGGTTTCCGGTCACGTAAAGGTTTTAATAGATGTTTTCCCCCGCTGGATGCGACATTGGCTCGATGGCCTTGCGGAGATCGCTACCACCTCTGATGCAGGAGAGCGCGGATTCGAATCCCAGTGCGTACACTCATTTAAAAAGCCCGCTCAAACTGATATCAATAGTAATTGATAATTGATTGGCAAATCTTGACCCGAAAAAAAAATAAATAAAAGTCAAACATGAAAACATAACTCCAGCCGCCTACGGCTAGAGTAAAAACACTGAACACTGAACACTTAACATCTCATCTCTTTCAACATGACAACAATCAATCCTGCAGCATGCAGGATGATTCTCCCATACGAAGCTAGTTAAGGTCTCCTGTAGCTCAGTAGTAGAGCATCCAAACTAGTAAAATTTTCTACTTCAAAATGAACTGTTTAAATAAAAAACTTTAGATGTGTGAGACATGACAATCTCAGTGTGACAGCGTACGATTGAATTTGATTGTGCAAGTCAAACACTCAATGCGTGAGACTTGAAAGCTCTGCAACACTAGTTACGTTTAATGGTATAAATTAGAATACTGGTATAAAGTGGTGCAAATACTGGTATATAAGCGGTGACTTTAATATCCATGTCGATGACCTTCAGGATTCTGACACACGGAAGTTCTTGGAGACATTGGAAGTCTTGGGACTGAAGCAACACGTCGACCAACCTGCACACTGGGATGGGCATATACTTGATCTAACCATCACACACATGTCTGAGAGTCTGGTCACCAGTACACCTGTGGTTGACCAATTTATATCAGATCATGCTGCTGTTCAATGTCGGCTCGCACCACCCAGGCCTGGTCTCCTGGTTAACACAATCAGCTATCGGAAAATCAAGTCTGTCGACATCGACCAACTGAAAGAAGATATACAGCAGACTTCCCTCTACATGAGGGAAGTACCAACTAATGCCGATGACCTAAATGACTATGCGAAGGAGTACAACACCACCCTCTATGAACTCCTCGATCGGCATGCTGCAAAGGACTCGGACTCGGGTGACTCGACCAGTAGTTCCATGGTACGATGAAGATATTGATCAAGCTAAGCGCGCCCGCAGGAAAGCTGAACACAAATGGAGGAGAATGAGACTTCCATCAGACTTTGCAGATTACAAAAAGAGACGGAACCATTCCACGAACCTAATGAACAAAGCTAGACAAGAATTCTATTCTCACTTCGTTGAAGAGAATAGTTCCAACCAGAAAAAGCTGTTTAATGCCGTAAACAAGCTGCTTGGTGAGCACAAACAGTTGTGCTTTCCTGAGCACACAAACAAGACCGTGCTGGCGAATGATATCGGGAGGTATTTTGTACGCAAAATAGAGCGCATTCACACAGACATAGACTCTATCCATCTTCATCCACTAGATCAGGACCTTGTACCTCCAGACGGTATTACGAACAGATTGCTAAACTCTTTTAACAACCTGAGTGAGCATAATGTTAGTGACTTGATTAACAAGTCTGCGAAGAAGTCTTGTGTCCTGGACCCGATGCCCACTTGTCTGATCTATGACTTGACGTGCTGCTGCCGGTAATAACTAGAATGGACAACGCATCCCTGTCTACGGGGCACTTACCGGATGAATGGAAGGAAGCTGTTGTGAGCCCTTTACTGAAAAAAGGTGCAAAGGACTCTGGTCACAAAAACCTAAGACCTGTGAGCAATCTGCACTTTGTTTCGAAGATTACTGAGAGAGCGGTTTTCAACCAGATTTATGCTCACGTAACAGAAAATGGACTCTTTCCAGAATTACAATTGTCGTACAGAAGTGCACATAGCACAGAGACGGCACTGTTGAAAATTGTTAACGACATTCTACTAAATATGAATAGCCAATATGTGTCTTTGCTGGTTCTCCTGGACTTATGTGCCGCATTTGACACGGTGGACCATACTATCCGTCTAGAGACCTCATTTGGCATTACCGGCGATGCTCTCAAATGGTTCCAGTCTTATCTGTGTGGTCGGACCCAACGCGTCATTGTCGACGGGAAACTGTCAGAAAGATGTCAGCTGTCTTTTGGTGTGCCACAGGGATCATGTCTCGGCCCTCTTCTTTTTTCTGTTTATGCTAGTAAGCTCTTTGAAGTAATAAAGTCTCATCTGCCTCATGCCCATGCATACGCTGACGACACCCAATTATACCTCTCGTTCAAACCAGACAGTGCGGTCAGTGAGACGATGGCCAGGTTTGCTATGGAGCAGTGCATCAGGGCTGTGAGAGCGTGGATGGTTGTTGATGAGCTTAAGCTTAATGAAGAAAAGACAGAGTTCATGCTAATCGGGACTCACCAACAGCTCTCCAAAGTACAAACCATAGTCTCTTAGTTGCCGGAACTGTGGTGTCGTCTGTAAGCGAAGCTAGAAATCTCGGTGTCTGGTTTGACTCTAAGTTTCAATTTCAAACACATATTAACAAGACATGTCAGTCAGCGTTTTACTATATCTACAATATAAGACGCATACGTACATTTTTATCATTTGAAGCTGCTAAGACTTTAGTTCAAGCATTAGTCATCAGCTGCGTTGATTACTGCAACTCAGTTCTATATGGTATACCAGCTATACACACGAATAAACTACAGCCGCGAGACTTTTCACAAACAAGCCACGCTACTCACACATCACTCCGGTCGTGGTAGACCTCCATTGGCCGCCTGTAAAATTTAGAATAATTTTTAAAGTTATTTTATTTACTTTTAAGGCTGTGCATGGCACTGCACCTACGTATATTACTAGTCTTTCATCTTTTAAAAACTCTAGGTATAATGTTAGGTCTGTTGGCAACACTCTAGCAAGGCCCGAAATCAAATCGGCCAAGATGACTGGAGACAGAGTGTAACCAAAAGTGATTAATTAACCAAATCGTGCTTATGGCTGGGGTTTTACCGACAAGTTGATGACGTAAAACTAAAGAAAAAAAACAATACAAACATAACAGCTAAAGAGGTGATGCAAAACCGAGGTGCGATCGCAGAAAGTAAATTTGAAAAATATAAGACAAATAAACGGAAAGCAAGCGAAAAAACTGAAACACGCGCAAATCTAACCTTGTCCAGCCTTAAAGGGTCGAAGAAAGTTTCCAAAAACGCTAAAGAAGGGCTACAAAAAACCACTAGCGAATCCCATAATCTCAAGACAACTGGCTAAGACCGAACATCCTACACACAAAAGAAACGTAACCTAAATTGGCGCGAAAAGAAAAACGACCGAGCCAAAACAAAGAAACAAGAGGTCTGGGCTGGGCTATTGAAAAACAACTGGCTACAGTTACACAGAGCCTTCGCGGTTGCTGCTCCAGTCTTATGGAATGCAATACCGCCCAGTCTTAGGGCTATTGATAACATTACTTCCTTCAAGAAAAAATTAAAGACACATCTTTTTAGGAAAGCATTTTTTTAGACATTTTAGATTTAGCTTTTTTACCTATTTCCTTATTTGTTTGACTATTATTACATACTTAAATAATCAATTTTTGTTCACTTGCTATTGTTAGTTAGCAACCTTATTTGATTTTTTTATTCACTTATACAAGTTTTATATTAATATTGTAAATAACAGTATCATTAGTTAGCCTTCATTTTACCAATTTGTAAAGGGCGTTAGATCATATCTTAA
>BLFK01000449.1:121713-132072 GCA_014634185.1 Astreopora myriophthalma | reverse complement strand
TAGCTACAGTGACTGGGCGTGAAATCACGTGACCGATCGCTGGAAACCTCTTTAAAAAATAACTAAATAAAAAAAGACAAAAATTAAAAAAAAAAGTAGCTACCTAAGTAGCTCTTGAAACCCTACTTAAATCTTAATTAAATCTATCTAAATTCAAATAATCGAAAATTATAAATCCTAAAACCCTACAAATGTAGTTTATAAAAACTAGATAATCCTTGCTTTTTTTTTCCTTAAAATATTAATTCTGATTTCTATTCTAAAATGAGTAATGTCTAAAATCTAGTATTAGTTTTTTTTAATTTTTGGTAGACTCTATAAAATGTCAAAAGTGCCCCTAAGTGACTAAGTACAATAAAATGAAACTATATAACTATAAACAAAATAAGAGTAGATTAAAAACTGTTTCAAAAATATCTTAAGTGTAATTATATATCAGTTCAGTTCTATGCTCATTGTTCATTGTTCATGATCTAATATCTTCATACTTCTTGCAATGTTTAGGGTATTTGTTAGCATGGCTTTCTGCATCTTTCTTAGTACTATTTTACTTCTCTCTCCGACGAGACTTTGTACGGACTCCATTACTTCTTCCAATTACCTACCCAATACGTCCATGATAATGTTATGCTGTGTGATTTTGTAGCCTGGATACTGCTTTAACTCCAATCGCAATGGTCTGTACTTCCTTGTTTTCTCTTCTGCTTTAACTACACGATTATCGACCCCCGGGCAGCTCATCTCTATCAGAATAACTTTCTCTTCTTTCTTGTCAATGATTCGCACATCAATACGGTTTGCTCGTACTTCTGTCTTTTCAGCAAACAGAGGGACATCCCACAAGGCTCTCACTTGATCATCCTCGTAGATTGGTTTTGGCTTGATTGGCTTGTACCATGCGTAGTCTTCCCTGGGTACTAACATATAGTTAGCAAGAGTATCGAAGAACAAGATTCTGAGCACATTATTATGTCTCTCGACGTACTCTGATTGCGCTAGAGCACCACATCCAGCGAGGATATGTGCGACACTCTCTGGTTCTTTTCCACACATTCGACAGTTGTAGTCATGGGTGTTCAGCATTTTGACTTTCTTTGCCAGGTACAGCTTTGTTGGTAGCAACTGTTGATATAACTCTTGCAGTCCGGTAATGGTGTGCGTTGGTGCTGTCTTCTGTTCATGCATCCAGCTGAAACAGGCTTTATTGAGATCATCATCTTTCCATCTGTTGACAAACAGTTTGCCTTCCCACTTCTGGTCCTCGACCTCTTTCCTTAACATGTTGACTTGTTCTTGCTTAAGGACTTTCTTGATCTGCTTGTTTGGAATCTCTTCACCTTCCACAACACAGCACACTGGGTGAGGGTAGGATAACTTCAACTCCAGATTCAATTCTCTTGCATACTCTACTGCATCCTTGCCTAAGGAGTGATGGCCTCCCTCGGATGCTCTCTCGTCAAAATCTCGTAGGGTTGCTATCATAGGGTCAGGGTTCTCATAAACCTTCAAAGCTGCCTTGATCTTGATCAGCTTGTATTCCAATTCCACCAATCGGAGGCCTCTCCCGCCTACACTTCTCGGCAGATAAAGCAGTGCATTCGAGCTTGTAGGGTGCCGACCACCATTTTCAGTAATAATCTTTCTCGTTTCCCGATCAATTTGTCGAAGCTCAGCTAACGGCCAGGTCTGGGTCCACATGAGATACGATAACGTAGGTAGCGCAAACTGATTGGATGCGTTGACTTTATTCCAATCAGAGAGAGGACTGGACCATATGACAGATATCTTCTGAAGATATATCTTCGCTGCCTGTTGTAAGGCCAGCTTGTCGTCTTGTTTCAGGTTTTCTAGTACTCCAAGGAACTTGTATCGTTCACCCTCATTCAGACTTGCTATCTCTGTTGAGTGGTCTAGTTTCGCTTTTGATCCATCACATACTTGTTTGCCACACTTCACGTTGATGATGGAACACTTCTTTGGGTTTAATTCTAAGCCGATGTCATTGCAGCTTCAGTGGTTGTCAGCACTCTGTGTAACTTACTTTCAGAAGCAGCAAACACTTTAAGGTCATCTATGTACAGAAGATCTGTGATCTTAGTGTAGATAGGCTTACTTAGCTTGTATCCCTCAGTCGCTTTCAGCATGCATGCCACGGGGTTTAAACATAAATTAAATAGTCTCGGGCACAAAGCATCACCTTGAGGTAGTCCTCTTTCAAATCAGATCTTCTCTGACGTTTCCAGGCCATTCTTCGTCTTTGCCACGATTCTGGTATTCCACGAGGAATACAAATTCTTTACACATGCATCTATCCAGCTTGGGAACTTGTGAAGGGCCATCATGGTACTTAACCACTTATGATCAACTGAATCATAAGCCTTCTTTACATCTATCCATGCCATACTAATGTTACGCTTTCCTCTTACACAATCCTGTATCACCATCCTGTCAATCAGTAAATTATCAGTAGTACCGCTACATCCACTGTTGACTCTCCATCAAAGTGTTTCTGTCTAAATGGTGGTTGATAGGAGCAAGCAGGCAAGCGGTAAACCACTTGTATATGGTGTTGAGACATGTAATTGGTCGTTGATTCTCACTGCTAAACTCCCCAGGTTTTTTTTCAACCAAGGGATCTGGCTCAGCAACAGCAGCATCAATTTTCCAGAAAATTGATGATGTGTTATCACTTCATGGCCACTTCATGGAATTTCATGAAGCAAATGTGTGGGATTCGGTATGGACAATACTAATGTTAACCTTGGTGCAGTTCTCCTAAGTTATGATAAGTATCTCCATACACTTTCACACTTTCCATCGATTTGTAGCTGGTTTATTTACAATAGCTACATTTAGCTATGCAGCAAATATTATGAATCCACACAGGAAAGAAAATTTGAAATCCTGTGGTTTCCTACAATGATTTTCTGAACAGTACTCGATAATGTTGTGAGAAAAGAAAGCAAATTTTGGTTAAAGAACTTACGAGGATCCAAACAACACAAAACAGGCTAGTAATGGACTAAGCAAGAGTTAAACAATGCATGGACCCAACATGGTTTTGACACCTCACTCATAACTTGCTAAAACTCCTTGGCATTACTCCTTCCCTTTGAACTTCAAAAGATTTATCCAAAAATGAGCTTTAGTAATAACTCTTCAATTCTTAACCTTAAATTCATTCACAAAAACTTATAAACCTAAGAAGTCTGATTGTGAGAAAACTGAAGTTCTGTATTAGTAACAACCAACGTCAATTGTTGTTCAGTCGCTGGACATTTTGCTGCCAGTCATAACCAAGTTAGTCAATCTTTCTTTTGAGACTGGCCGTTTTGCTGGGTCCTGGAAAGAGGTGCTTGTCTTGCCTTCTCTTAAGAAGCCTTGGACATTGCCCATAAGAATTTCCGTCCAGTGAGCAATCTTGCCTATATATCCAAGCTCTCAGAAAGGGCGTGTGATGATCAGTTCACTGAGCATCTGACAGTCACCGAGCACCATTGCCTGCTGCAATCTGCATATAAGCCTCTACACAGCATGGAAACAGCTTTACTTAAAGTAAAGAATTACACCCTGATGTCAATGAATCAGCAACATGTCACCCTGCTTGTTTTACTGGATTTAAGTGCAGCTTTTTACACGATACACAATGATACGCTGATTCAGCATCTTGAGTCTGATTGTGGAGTAACTGGCAATGCGCTTTCTTGGTTCAGGTTGTATTTATCAGACTGGTTCCAGCGAGTGTCTGTCAATGGTGGACTTTCCAAGAAGTTCCCCCTGTGTCAAGGCATCCCTCAAGGAACTTGTTTAGGCCCGCTGCTCTTCACCATATAAATGCGCAAACTATTTGATATCGTGGAGCGTCACCTGCCACAAGCCCACTGCTACGCTGATGATATGCAGCTGTACATTTCCTTCAGCCCAAACCAATCTGCGGAAGTGGATGCTGCTATAAAGTGTATGACTGACTGCATCAGTGATGTTAGGAGCTGGATGATATCAGACAATCTAATGTCAAATGACGACAAAGAGAGTTTCTTAAACTAGGCACAAAGCAACAGCTAGCCAAAGTTAATATTGAGAATATTAAGGTGGGCTCTGCTAATGTGAGTCCTGTTCCGGTAGTTAGGAACCTTGGATCAACATTCGATTCACAGCTCACTATGTCTAGCCATGTCAGTAAGCTTTGTTCTGTTGCATTTTACCACCTGTACAATATTCGACGAATATGTAAGTATTTATCTCAAGAAGTTATGGAGACGTTAGTCCATGCTTTCATAACATCCCGCATCGACTATTGCAATAGCCTATCGTATGGACTGCCAAACAGCCAGTTTGCGAAAATTCAGAGAGTTCTGAATGCTTCTGCTAGGCTGGTATGTAATGCGCCTAGGTTTTCTCATTTTACACCAATAATGTGCAATTTGCACTGGTTTCCTATCAGGGCACGCATCAATTTCAAGGTACTTCTCCTCACGGCATTACATGGCCTTGCGCCTCAGTATCTGTACGGTCCTTAATTAGTATAAAGACATCATGCTATAATCTCAGGGGTTCTAATACTCTACTCCTAGCTATGCCATCAGTGAAATCTAAGGCCATGCTAGGAGATCGGGCATTCGCCCTTGCAGCACCGTCATTGTGGAAATCTCTGCCTAGTGAGCTTCGCTCAATCACATGCGTTACTGGTTTTAAAGCTCATCTCAAGACCTATCTTTTTAGTCTTGCATATGCTTATATTAATAGAGATTTTATTAGCATATTATTAGCATTTTTTCTTTTTATACAATATATACTTTTGTCAAATATTTAATAATTAGTTTTTACCATATTGTATATTTTTAAATATAAGAAACCTTATCGCCAAAGTAATCAGCCACAGGCACCATTTTAATGCTGTTTGCAGAGGAATGGAGATTCCTCGTGACTTGGAGTTTAGCTGTTCCAGTCAAGCAAAAATTCAGCGATTGTAAGTTAGAGCTCTTGCGAGAAAGACTTGCTGTTTAAGAACCTAAATCACAAACAATGCCCTTGCTCTGTTTGTTCTATGTTTTTGTATACTAATTAGGTCCATTAGAACTTGGGATCCAAGTTGTCCCGAAGATATGCTGCACCCCTGAATTGTCGTGAAATTTTTACATAAAAAGGTACAGCTTATACACAGGCTTTTACGGTACTTACATATCCAAATTTCCCTTTGATCAAAGGAACAAAATACAAATTCACCAAAGGCTTTGTCAGTGGAATATTTGAAGTACACTGTGATAAGCATTCATGAAATCAATACAGCATGTCTAAAGCCCTGCCCAAGCAGAGTCGCAAATCAATGCAAGTTTCAAACTTGCCATGACTTGCAACTGTTTGGCCACAACTTCAGTGCACTTGCAATGACTTGCACATGCACACTTTGGTCCGTGTGTCATTCGTCCATTTCATTTTCAATTTACAACGAAGATGGAATTTTGCTTTTCGTTTTTCTTTATTTATCAGTTCGTCTCTGTTTTTTTAAACCAAATCACAACATTCTAGAAAAACACTGATATTTTAAATAGCAAATTTAAAGTACCGCTTTATTTAACATTATTTTGCCATTTCTTAGGTTTCATATGAATGAAAAATAGAATATCGTTACAGGAAATCAATCGGCTTTTAGAAAGAAACATTGAAAAATCGATTCTATTTTTAATTTTGTTCTTAATGGAAAATCGAAAATTCATTGAGCAAAATCAAAAATTGAAAATTGATTTCAATTTTCAATTTTGTATTTCGACTACAAAATTGAAAATTGATCGCGCCGAACGAGAACAAAAGCTGACGCAGTAGAGGTAGGCTAAGTTACTCTTTTGCTTCTACCTTTCGTGACTGTTCCACCTTGTCCTGGCCCACCTGATTGACGTGTCAATGAGGGACGTGTCAAGGAGGGAGGGGAGGGAGTGTAATCTAGTTGCCACGGTCATTGGTTCAAATTGGTGTGGCCCTGGCACTAGTAACGTTGGTGCCTGCCAATTTTAAACATGGATGCCACAAATGTGGACTTTGTCAAAGATTTGTTTCTTCACCGAAGAAAAACTCATGCAGAAATCAGTAAAATATACAAAATAGTTCTGGGAATCCCGCCCGAAACAAAACTCAACAGTGCGTTGTTTACAGGCCTGAAATGCCCGAGAGAGTCTTGCAACTGTCATGTCTCCTGCCTGCATTCGTATTCGTAAGTCTTTCCCCTATCTACTTACGTCGAACGACTTAATAGCTGCCATATTAAACAGAACACAACAGTTCTGGTCTGTAAAAGGCGCGAAAATGCAACGGGATGGTTATAAACTGTAGGGGGAGGGGAAGGGGTGGAATTCACAATCTCTCTGTCTTGTGCAGGTTTTTTTTTTTAAACCAAACACCCCAATAACTGCCGTAGTTTGTCTGTTAGATTCAAATCCTCTTTACTCACTCGCCCCAGATATCTCAACAAATCATAATTTTAGCAAGTAGAGTCCACTCCCTTCCCCTCCTTGCCACGCGACTGATGGCTCTATGGCAGGGTGGCACAGTCACGAAACGTTTAGCCCAGTACGGGTAAGCAAAAGAGCAACTTAGCCTACCTCTGCTGCGTCAGCTTTTGTTCTCGTTCGGCGCGATCAATTTTCAATTTTGTAGTCGAAATACAAAATTGAAAATTGAAATCAATTTTTGATTTTTGATTTTGCTCAATGAATTTTCGATTTTCCATTAAGAACAAAATTAAAAATATCATTGATTTTTCAATTTTTGTTTCTAAAAGCCGATTGATTTCCTGTGACGATATTCTATTTTTCATTCATATGAAACCTAAGAAATGGCAAAATAATGTTAAATAAAGCAGTCGTTTAAATTTGCTATTTAAAATATCGGTGCTGTTCTAGAATATTGTAATTTTGTTTAAAAAAACAGAGACAAACTGATAAATAAAGAAAAACGAAAAGCAAAATTCCATCTTCGTTCTAAATTGAAAATGTAATGGATGAATGACACACGGACCCACTTTCCCTCATACGGGTGACTGCACAGTGAAACTTGCAGATATTTGCAATCCATTTGGCCACTGATGAAGTGGGTAATGCAAGTTGACATTCCCAAACTTGTGATGATTTGAGACTCCCTTTGGCCAGGGCTTAATACCCTCACTCCACAACTCACATGCACATGAAAAGATGTTGAGCATAGCATACATTTTGGAATGGCTATTTCCACAAACCTCATGAGAGATCAATTTATTACAATTTATGAGTGAACCAGATGACTTATCATATTGACTGAAAAATACATAATGCACTAAGAGAGTTGACAAGAAATGATTATCTACACAAGGGACTTGCAAGTGTCTGAAGCAAAGAATTAACAAGAGATGCTGTCTTCAAGTTTATTTCTCTGCAAAGCAATTTTAAAGATCAAAGAACAAGAGAACAAGTACTCCAGTAATGATTACATTAAAATGGTAATCCTTTGTCACAAATAAATTACAACTTATTAAAAAATAAAAGAAAAAATAAACATAAAAATGACTGAAAGTACCATCTCGTACATGCATGGTTGCTTATCTGTAGGACAATAATGCAATGTGAAGAAAATAAACTGAGCCAACTCCTCAACTCTAGAGTTATCAGACACACCAGGTGGGCAGTCTGGAGTGTATAAAAATTAGGCCTTGTTTCCAATGTGTAATCCTACGCAAAATTACATCAATGCACTCAAAAACAAAGTACATGAAAAGTTTTGTTAAGGGTTTGAAAAGAATCTTTCAGAAGAAAGGTTTAGCGCATAAGGCCTACTGATTCATATGGCATTTAATATTCTCATGTTCACAACAAAGCTGAGTATGTGCAAAGCTGAATACATGTAACACAACCAGTTACTAGTGTATGACATAATAAACCAAAAGGACCACACACAAGGAAAGTTCTGTGGCCTGTCAACACAAAAGGCGCTCTCCAGACCTGACAATTCTCACAAACGTTTTGTCATGAATTTCATAGTTTTTAATGATTCATCGTATGACTGCCAATCTCATGGTTCATTACAAGAAATTCCTCTGAAATGAAATATTGCCTTGTTGAGTAGCAAATGGACAAAACATTAGAATGTTAACTGCATAAAAAGCAACAAGATAGAAAATTAAATTACTACCCCAAGGAGCTCTGTCCAGTGCCTACCGGTGTTTTCAGTCTCTGCTGGTGCTTTTACACAACGTTAAGTTAACCAAACCTATTCCATGTTTTGTTTCCCTTTAAGCTTACCGGTAACTTCATGTGCAACATGCGCTGAAATAAACGCTTATTGACCGATACCAACATAAAATGGAATAATTGTTTAATCTACTTTGCAATGTAAATCTATTCATAATTTTGACACATTTCAATTCCTAAATTTATTGACATTCCACTGACAGATTTTAGGGTTTACTTGACAAGTTTTTCCTTATTTTTTCTTTGCTATTATTTTCGTTACATTATTGTTTTAGCTGTCATTTTCTGTTTTACATCATCGGTAAGTTTCACCAACAAACAGTAATTAACACGTCACCTTTGCACCTTTCCGACCCTTCCTAAAATGTGATTGCAGTTTCAGTTATTTATGACAAAACCAGGGTACTGTCAATTAAGAACAATGCTTCTTTATGACCATAAAAGCACTTGACATAAAAAGTAAATCTGAAATTGTTTCACAAACATAATTAAGCAGAAAAACAAACATGAAAGTGTTTGACTGTCCAAGAGACCTAAAGCTTAGTTTCACCTTCTTTGAAGTACTATATGTGTTGACTACTCAGACAGGAACATTCTTGCAAATGATCCAGACCGACCACCTCAAAATATTTCAACGGAAGTCAATATTTATCATTCCTTGATAAGTGCTCTGAATATCAAATTTTACCTTATCTCGACCTTATCAAGGTACCTTTGTGACTCTCCGGGGAGAAACATGCAGTGACTAATGATTTGGCGCAGCCTTGTGCAGTCTTTTGAACACATTTTCATCTAATACATAAGTACATAAGCAGCCCACAATTTGCTTTGCCAAGATTCCATCAGCTCCGCAAACATATGTAGTCAATGCATAATTTGCATATTATTTTCACTGATGGCGCTTCTAATGTAAACCAAAACAACGTAGTCACGGATACCGGTCAATCACGACATTGACATAGGTCATCCCAACCGAAACAGAAAAATAACAAAAGCGAGTTTTGAAATAAAAGAGATTTTATTCGTTATTGTTGTTTCGTGATTCTTCTAAGCAAATGTAATTACCTTCGGGAGTTTGATCTCTCACTGCTGGTAAATCAATGTTCCCGTCACTTACGACTTTCTGATCTGTTACTGCGGTGTCAGAATGGTTGGTAAGCTTTCCTTCGCAAAAATCGTCCAGTAGCGTTGGGGCATCTTGATCAAAAGAAAACGTTGATGATCCGCTGCTTGATTCTGAGACAGACTAAAACAAAAAAAAAGGAATTAGCCCTAAACTACAACTTGAAGTGCCTGTGACATTCTCGAATGTCCTTCACTGCACTCTGCTAAATCGACTGCAAGGAGTTTCTTGGCTGACTAGCTTGTGTTAACCAAAAAATTAAATAGTGCTTGTTTTGAATAAGACCATTGTTGCCGCAATTAAAAAAATAAAATAATTATCATTTTTTTTAAAGCTATTTTACGCCCAGCTTTGAAAAAGCTCACAACTTAAAACCCCGGCTATGGAGAAGAACGAATCATTCAGCCATCTGAACAACACAGCTCCCTCTCGATGTTGGACGAAAGTGTCTCCTCCTCCAAACAATTGTTCGCAACCAAAAATGTTGAATTAACTGAAATATTTGATTTAGATCAAACATGGGAAAGTATTAAAATGCAAACGATGACACATGATCATCCAACACACGTTTTATTATTTAGCAGGGCTATAAACGTAAAGCCTCATATGTAGACGCACTCACCTCGCTGAGATCAGAGGTGCGATTTTCTGAATGCTTCAGCTGTTTTAATTTCGTGCGCATAACATGCTTCTGGTGAAAGGAAAATGCTGGGTGGTGTGCACACATAATCATTAAAATTGACAGTTCACTGAAGAAGTCTTCTTCGACAAGCGTGGGAGGTCTCAAGTTATTCAAAATTCCGAACAACACGGCTGCCGCTTGCCTGTTGCTCGAGTGAAGAAGTGCAAGACAAACGCACAGCTTCCTTCGAGTATGAGCATCGTCTAAACAAAACAAGCAGCTCAAATCTGTCGGATTATTAGCTGTACTTTCAGCCTGCCGAAAGATCGCGTAATCTCTCTGGCACTGAGCTGTCAGGAAGGTGCTGTAAAACCTGATTTCCCAGGGAAGACTGCAGT
>BLFK01000449.1:71482-98982 GCA_014634185.1 Astreopora myriophthalma | reverse complement strand
AAGAAACAAGGCTGCCCTCCTACGATTCCTCGGAATGACCAACTACCTATCGCCATACTGCTCAAATCTCAGTACCGTCATTAGACCCCTCACTGCCCTAACCAAGAAAGACCTCCCATTCTCCTTGACAGAGGTTCAAGAAAGAGCCTTCAACGATGCAAAGCAATATCATCGTTGAACCAAGGCACCAGAGGCCTAGCTGGTATGGTCTTCGTAATGAGTAGTGCATGCCGGTCCAGGGCAGACGCAATAGTGGAATTATAACAAAACACGAGATTGTCCATTGTGTCCGGGGTATTTGCACATAAATCCGATGATGAAATTTCATCAGACACCACACCCAAATCCACGCCTTTATTCCTCCTGAAGGTCACTGTTTTCTTTGTTACACTAGGCTTGTCAAGGTTTAACCGGCATATAACAGACCAGTGATCGGAAATGTGATAGCCCGATACGGGAGTTTCCCTGACCAAGTCTTCGAACTGTCGTGTTATGATTAAGTCCAATGTGTTGCCTGTCGTAAACCCATTATCTCCAGTCACTCAAGAAATTTCAATCAGTGGGGTCCCCAACAACGTTGACATGAATGTTGAAATCGCCAGTTATTAGGAGGGGCTCAGATGAGAGGATTACATAGACTCAAGATAATCAGAAAACTCAAAAAATGCACCAGTAGTCTCGGGATGATTGGAAGAACATTGCAAGCGATAAACAATAACAATACGAATCATGCGTGAGCCTTGACCAAGAATAATCCATTCCGAGAACTCAAAAGATCCCTTCTCACCACCTGCAACCTTGGTAACGGTTATACGTTCGAAACACATCAATGCAGTAGAGCCTCCCATGCGTCCAATTATGGGATGATCATACAACTTATAGCCAGGTGGAGTCACCTCCGTTCTATGCGCATAATCCATGCCTGTGAATCACGTCTCAGTACTGGCAAAAATATCGGCGGCACACGATTTAACATAGCTGACGAAATCCGCGGATTTGTTCTTAATTGATCTTGTTTTAAGATTGCAGATTTTGGGTGAGTTCGTAGAGCTCGCAGAATGTTCAGACTTCACAATAGGCACGCAAATTAAATCGGGAGATTCCACAGCCGTGGATCTGCTGTGAAAATTATTATAAGCCCGCATCGAAACTAATGAAGTGATGGGATGTGATGCTAAAGGCTGATCATGAAGGAATGCATGTGTTGATATCGCAGGTTTTGGAATATGCAAATTACAGCCTTGAGTCAAACTAATTCCATATTGAAAATTCGAAGCAAAATTCATAGGCCCAGGATTCGACGAAATATCCATGAAGACTGTTATATCCAAGGGAGGATCATGTCCAGCTATAATCAAGGAAGTCTGTCCATTTTGTAAGCGAAAGTTTGGTGCGTTGCAATTCAACCCGACGCCCCCGAACAATGACCCGAATCAACGATGGCTGTAGATTCGTGTAATAAACTCCACATGTCCAATAATATAATCCATAGATGATCCCGTGTCGTTGTGTAGTAAATATATTCGATGAAACCGAGTTAAAAAGTACTAAGAAACTGTAAGAAGTAATGAAACAGAGATCCCTAAGGAACATGTGGACGACACGCATCAGCACACCTCACCCTATTCTCTGGCGGCAGGTTTCCTTTGCAGGTTTTCAGCTCACAGCTCACAGGTTACAGCTCACAGGTCACAGCTCACAGGTCACAGGTCATTGTTTTACCAATACAGAAACAACCCTAACCGTTTACAAATGCTAACATTAGGCCTAAAAACTTTTGTTTAGGCCTAATTAGGCCTAAGGTTAGCTTTAATGAATGTTTAGGATACTCTCTGTATTGGTAAAACAATGACCTGTGACCTGCAAAAGAAACCTGTCGATTCTCTGGTTGTTCCCACTCTTCAGATCAAACGAAAACATGTAAGCGTCTTGCTCGAAATAGCGTAGGACAACCCTCCAATCTTCGTCCTTAAAACGATACTTCGTAAGGCATTTATTTACGTGTCTTAAATCCAGTTCCCATTAGGCTGAACGGATACGGATACATGATTCACGGCAAAAGGTGCATAATCGACCTGAATGCCCCGTCCTGAACAGAGCAACTCCAGCAAGGTTTCGTCGACGAAAGAACTATGGTAACTAGCAGGCCTATTATTAGGTGGTTTCACAGAAGTCGGGAAATGAACAAAAGGTAATCTATAGCCGTTGCGAATAATATTAACAACAAAATCCGGGGCACCTATGGATTGATAAAACCTAACGTTCTCCCTTAGTTTTCCTTCAACGTTAACCATCTGGTCACTGGAACCAAGTTCATAGGAGTCCTTTACCTCAGCCAAAAAATCTATGAAGGAATCTTTGTCTTGACTTTTGCTTAGAAGAACTTGTTCATGGTCCCTGTCCTCCTCCTCCTCCCCTAATATAGAATGATCCTGACGCCGGGATAAGTGCCACTGCTGCCGGAGTATGGCCAGCTAGACTTGCATTCTCCAGCTCAGTGCCCTGTCTTGAAATACTTGCAGCATCGGTTTGAAAGAGCATATTCTGCATGGCCTGATAAAATATTGAAAAAAACAAAAGTGATAAGGGCGGGGCGCGGGCATACGATGAAAGGGACTCGTTGCTACTTGCGAGAGAGAGAAAGGCCATTCTGTACAATACTGAATTTATCGTAAACTGATATAATAACCGATTATCAATGGACACGCCTTTGGCGTGTGTATTCGAAAGGTGACAAAGAGGTGACAAAGTTCAAACGAATGTAAATTATTTTGCACTTTAAACTTCCCGTAAAAGCAAACAACGAAAGTACGACAGATTATAGGATGGGTGCTCTAGCAGAGTAGAACGAGAGATAACAAGTACTTGGTTCGGATTTCATGCATTAACATACCGCGAAAAAGCTGGTGGTCATGAGGAGGAGGAGGGGTTTTCTGCCTTTTGTCTTCGACGCGTTTGCTCTCGTGTCTTGCTTTTCTCTTCCTACTCAACGCTTCCCTCGCTTTTTTTAGCTTCTTTGCATCATCTGTGTTAGAGGCCACCCCGTCGTATTCCTCGACGACCTGCCACCCATCTTAATTTGCATCTGTCGGCGATCTTAATTAATTTCGGCCTCTTATGTATCAATTGTTTGCCTTCGCTGACGAGAGTAGAAATCTGATCGCTTGCTGCTCGGTCGTTTGCCGTTTATTTTGTCGAAGATGTTATCCAATTCTGCGTTCGATTTAAACTGTTTTTGCTTTCCTTTAAACTTTAACTCCACGGTTTCCTTCTCAATTCATTGCTTGGTTTCAATCTGTTTTCCCTTGACGTCATCTTTGAAGAGACCGTGAAGAGTTGAACCAGTTCGGGATTAGAAGGTGATGGAGTAGACTGACCCGCTACGTCGCCGCTATCTTCGCCTGTGGTTTCTGTAGACTCGATTTGCTTTGGCATATTACAACCGCTAACGTACACACGGTGAAAGCGACTCGTTGCTACGTGAGAGAGAAAGGGCATTCTGTGCAATACTGAATTTATAGGAAACTGATATAATAATGGATTACCATGGGAAACGCCACACCTTCGGCTTGTGTATTCGAAAGGTGACAAAGAGAATAATACCCACTAATTACCTTCCGTACCATGAGAAAATAAAATTTTCGTGGAAGCCAGAGTCAGACTCCCTACCCTGGGAACCCTTTGAATGTCAAATTGCGGGTTCTCTTTGTCTTCCAGAGTGGCGGCCATGTCATATTTGCGACCATGGGGCAATACGTACGTGTTCAAAATCCCTACCAAGTCAGCCTTCTGGGTGAAAAAGATATTCAGTGACATTTTCCTCGCTTTCCGAACAGCTTCTTAGCTTTTTCTCTTAGGCGAAGAAATTGCGTTACTGGGCCCTGGAAGACGCAGAAATAGCTCTAATCTTATACTTAGCTGAAAATTCTGGAAAGGACGTACATTTACCCTTTTTCATTTTGGCACATATTATGTCATCATATAATTTTGGTGAAGGATGCAGATCAGGCAGTGCTTTAGATAAAAAATTGCTCTCAGAAAATGACGACCCTCCAACGACGTCCTGGAGAAAGTCCAAGGGTATCTGCTTCCAAGACTGTGGCATAGAAGAGACGAGAATGGCGCTTTATCAAACCTACGTTATGGGAACTTATTTACAATCGCAAAGTCTTCCGTGCTCAAATCAACTAGCCCGCTTTCTGTCACCTATCATTGTGGAGCTTTTCATTTTACGCGTTTAGGATTCCATATGAATCCAGTTGAGAACAGCAAAGCCTTTTTGTAGTGAGAGGATAATTTTAGACAGTGAAAAGCTGTTGACACATCGGGATCATGAGAAAAAGACTTCCAGACAGACTATAGTACAAGGCCATTTGAGACCCAATGGTGTTGAATGCAAATTACGATTCTTTCCTAGCCACACCTCTTCTGTTTTTGGTTCGTTTTGTTGGGTCCCGAATAGCATTCAAACAGCTCTAATTTTTAAGAAGATATTTGCCAAAATCATTATCCTTTACAAAGCAGGAGGTATCATTAGAGTACTGGGACAACTTACAATCATATTTACTTTAATGACAACTGAGTACCTCTGTTTTTTCTACAATTTCCTCTGCAAGTCGCGAGCAATTGCGTGGCTTGTACAAGAAAGACTCCGAGCCTGTGATAAGACACTCCCTATCTTCGTCGATGTAGAACTTTGCGATGATTGGTCTTCTTATATCATCTAAACGCCGATGATACTGGATGCGATGTACTCGCTCGAAGGAGAACACTCTCCATGTCAATTTTTAGTTTCCATTCCATAAAATTAGGTAAAACTGTTTCTTGAAATGATGAATTTATCAGTAATGACGCGGGCATACTGCTCCTGGCAGGGATCTAACCTCTGACCTTCCGAATACTAGTTCGGGTGCTCTACCACTGATCTACAGGAGACTCGTGGGAACTAGGGCATTCAACTACGTCAGTTGCACGTCAGTTGCATACTGCTAGGACTGAAATGCCAAAATGGTGGCATTCTTGTTTTCTTCTTTTTCGTAGGAATATTAAGTAAGTTGACTGTTTCTCCGACTGAGGGACGAGTCTGACTTTATTTGCATTCTTGCTAACCAAATTCACACTTCGCTGAGGCTCTTTAATTGTAGTTTCTTTAAGGTTTACTTGCGTCTTTAGACCTTTGATAGTTTTGTGAGTGAACTCCAGACTCTCCTTCACATTCTTGTTCTCTTTTTCTGACGCATCTTGCTTTTTCTCAGGAGCCCATTGAAACTGGGCTCCTGTTTTTCTTTATTTCTTCCAACTCTTTGATAGACTTAAGAGAAGCATCTAGCTTTTCGTTACTTGCAGCAACAGTGTTTTCTATGTTCTGGCAAGCACAGCATTTGTAACTAAAATCCAGGCTGTCTTTTGTCATTTGCTTGAGACCCCCTACTCCTTCTTCTCCTCCTTTGAGCGAAGTCCTCGTTTTAGTCTTGGTCTGTGATAAACCATGAAGAACAAAGGAAATTAAGGTCATTCCACAGTATTGCCTTGGGCATTTTTACTAAGCATCATTTCTTGCCCCATTAGCCCTCGGAGAGGACTAAGGGTTTTTTTTCATTGACACTAAGCATGGCATAGCACTGTAACATCGTTTTTGACACTCAATCTTATTCTTTTAGTCAGTCGTCATTGTAGAACTTTCAAAATTGGGTCCTCGAAATCACGTATAGGTAACGTGTGGTTTTTCCATAAAACAAATATCACGTTGCTCCTTTTGATAAATGCCATTCATCCATTTTGTAATATTACCAATGATGTCAAAGTTCTGCTTCTCTTTCCTGCGAAACGAAGCCTAAACCAGTTGAATAAACATGTCCTACATAGGAGACGTTTTGAGTAACTTGAACCAGTTATTGCACATTTCATCCCACCAATAATCTGGGAAATGATCCGCGAAAGTTTAAAGAAACTTATGTCAACCTTTACTGCTAAGGAACTGATCACGTTTAGCGAATTGAAGGCGAGGAAAGTTAAAAAGACGCACATTTACGTACACTTTATGATATCTTCAAAACAGAAGTATTGTGCCGTGTTCTTGTATTTCTTATGGAAGCAGTAAAAGTTTGTCATCACGATGCATATTTATGAAGTACAACTGCTTCCCTTACAAGATTGCATTCTCGTTGATTAAAGTGCGGCTGACCAAATGTGGCACCAATTTCGTAAAGAACATATTATGCAAGGTCACTGAATGTGTATATCCTGTCGAAGGAATGTTATTTAGAGCATTTCTCACGTCGAAATGGGGTGGACGCCAAAACTGACTGGCTCGGAATTGCAGATGGTAGATAGAAATCCCTCGTAGGGAGATTATTATGTATAAAGGGTCAAATACAACACCACACTTTTGCCCTCGGTAAAATTTATGCACCAAATAAAACCAGCACGAATGCGCCTTCTTCGAGGAAATTCAGGGTAGGCTTGACGAATTGGATTTAGTCGAAGATTGCGAAACAATAGACCTTGTAGCCGATAAGACTTGAGATTCGTTACATTGGCTATTAGTCCATGGGCCAGGGCAGGCTCCCAGTACCACTCAGGGGGAGAAAATGTGAGTGATATTTTATGAAAGGTTATCTAAAAGAGTTTTCAAATTCACCTGATAGCAATCCTGAAAGAGTAGCTTTCAGAATTTTTTGTTTACTACCGTTTTTAATAAAATATCTCTGTAACATGGAAACGAGGCTGGCAATAAAAGAATTATTTTAAATGCGTTCTTTATTTATTACAGCAAATAAATAAGTGCATATTCCATTAAACAATATTTCTAAACATTTTGTTTGGTTAAAAGCTAAAATTTGTCATTTAATTATAAAGAAAATAAATACAACAACGAAAATCAAAATCAAGAGGCATCATGGGTAAATTCCAAGATGGCGGCCTCACTCCATGGTAAGTGCTTCAAAGTTCTTGTCTATTTTCCCCGCTTTGAAGCCCTTTTTGCTAAATAACAAAGAGAATTTAAAGTTTTCAAAGGTCATAGCTAATTAAAGACTACAAAAATAAACTTTTTGAAGACCTATAAGCAGTTTATGTGCTTTTTAGCTAAAAAACGTACAAACATTCCAGAGTTGGCGATCGACTATACTATAAATGAAAACTTGACTGCTATGTATTAGTTTCTTTTTTTTGTTGTTGTTGTTCCAACAGACAAAACTAAACGACCTCGTTACGAAACTTGTGTTATTCACTGTTCAGATGATGAAAGTTTGCTAATTAGCCCTAAAGATCTAGATTCTTACAAATCACTGTTGGAAGCGGCTGAAATTGGAAATGCCGCTGCTTGATTTAGGAGAAAATGCCAAGGAAGGAGAAATTCCTCCAGTTAGTTATCATAGGAAATGTCGTAGTCTATTTACAATGAAGCGAGAATTGGAGAAAATTTCTCAAACAATCCTATGACTCAGTGCGTTGACTTGCGTGCTGATGACTCAATTAGAAAGGCTGCCATTGCTAAGGGTGGTAGCAGAATTATTGGCCTTGCCTCTCGAGATTTGGTACCAGCTGAAGCATGGTACCATGGGCAGTGCTATCGAGATTATACCAGACCTGATAAAGCAGGTAAGAACTCAGACTTGGAAAGTGGAACTGACTCGAACGGAACCAACTATTTTAACATAGAGTCTCAAGCTTATGACAAACTGTTTGAGTTTATTCGATCAGATTTATTGGAAAATCCCAGAATTATCAAGATGGTTGATCTGAGAGAGAACCTGATGTCCTACATGCCATCAATGGGCGCTACCGAGATACTCGAATCAACAAAGAAGCATTTCCGTAGGAAGCTGGAAAGAGAATTCGGCGACTTATTGCAGTTTGAAGATCTCCTGAACAACAACAAGATTTTTGTTCTTCCCGAAAGTCTTTCAAAGGGTCAGTTGGCCAGAGAGATGTTAAAATTATCTCAGCAGTTAGAAAACAGCAATTATCCATCTAAAATCAAGGAAATTCAGCAAGCTGGCCTGTACATCCGTGATGCAGTTCGTTCACATAATATCGAAATGTCATGGCCACTGAAACCTTATGTGAAAGTGCAGTCAATCTTCCAGCAGAACTAGAATCTTTTCTATACACTCTGTTAACGGGCAACACAGAAATCCCAACAGAATATAATAACCGCATCCAGCGCCTTGTCCATTCTTTTGGGCGGGACATTATATATGGCGTAACAGGAGGACGCCAGAAACCTCCCAAGCAAATACTGTTACCGTACGCCGTTAAGTCCCTGACAAACAATGTTGAACTTATTCAGATGTTTAACCGATGTGGTCATGGGATTGCACATTCGCAAATTGAGGAAATCAACACTGCTCTTTGCCTTCAAAAAATGGCCTTAACGCCTGGCAATGACGTTCCCTTGTCAGAAAATATCCAACCATATGTCAACACAACGCTTGCGTGGGACAATATTGATAGAGTAGAAGAAAGCCTTTCTGGTGCGGGAACATCACATCGAGTAAATGGAATTGCTGTCCAAGCAAGGCATTTTGGTCCCAACCTCCCTCCCACACCTGGAATCGAGTAAGCTAGGACAAGAAAAAGAAGCATTGATCCTTCAGTAAGCTCGGTTGTCCCTCCGTACAACGCTGGTGATCACTGTGGTCCTCAAGCAAGAGCATTCGTCGAGGTAACAGCTGAAGAGATCTTGGCAGAAGCAAGAAAGAAGAATCTACTTTGGATCTTAGGACGACTCCATACAAAAGAGAAGCAAAAAGCCAGTGGCTGGACAAAATTTAATATTTCTGTCCGTAGCGAACTTCACGTCTCACAGGATATCATCGCATATCTGCGAACTATTGACGCCCCTGCTACTGACATGGCTACCATTCACGAGGTTCTAGTACAGTCACTCAAGATCAAGAATACGCTCAAGTTGAAGAGCATCGTTCTCCTCTTTGCCCAAGCGCTGTACGCAAAGGCAGCCCAGGTCCAGTGGAAAGAAAGAGAGAGATTTAAAGATATCGTGCTGAGGATGGGGGTATTCCACACGGCCTGCACCATGTTGTGGACTTGTGTGTCGAATCTGGTGTGATTGCAGAAGGTTCTGTTGCAGGAGTTCTAGATGGTCGCAGGTATAATCATTGTGTTAGACTCCACAAACGGATGTATGAAGCCCTCATGAGACTGGTGTGGCAAGGCCTCGTACCCTGGATAGAGGAGAATCATGAGGAATCCAAGACTACTGTTAATAGCTTCTTTAGTGAGATTGGCGAGTTGTATGATGATATCTGCGAAAGGCAGTTCCAGAAGCACATGACCAGTGCTTCTGGTGTTGGCTTCGTCAAACGTTTTGACAAGTACGTGGAGTTCCTCCGGCACGACAAAGGCAAGCTGTCCAAGTTCTGGTTATCTTACCTAGATATGGTAGAGATTCTCCTAGGACTTCTAAGAGCATCGAGGGAAGGCAACTGGGAACTTCATGTTTCAACAATAAGGAAGATGATCCCATGGTGCTTTGCTTATGATAATGTCAACTACACAAGATATTTATCTTCCTACCTATCAGAAATGTCTCACGTGGAAGAACAGCATCCAGATGTTGTAGCTTATTTCAAGTCTGGTGGCTTCTCAGTACAAATTGTGCCGAGAACCCGTTCGGTAGAATACCCGTAGACCAAACCTGTGAAGAGACTGTAGATAAAGATACACAGACACCTGAAGGCACAAAGGGCTTCAGCCTGAAGCCAGGAGCCGTGAGCAAATATTATCTTATAGCGGAGTATCGAAGCATATTCAGGCGACAGTTTAAGGAGATGCTTCACCTGGGCACCTCAACGACTTCCAAGCACACCGATCTCCAAGCAAGTCGAATGGCAAGAGACGAAGAAGATGTAAAATCGTTGATGTCAATGCTTGAAGGAAGCTGGATCAATCCTTTTAAGGGAGAACATCAAGACCTAGTTTGTCTATCTACTGGTAAGCTCGCTACTCCTGAGGTAGAGAAAGATCTGCTACAGGCAGAGGCATTTGGAGAGAAGGCTTATAAGACTTTTAGTGAGGACAGGCTTGAGTGTGACCTACCTAAGGTGAAGTTCCACGACAAAATGACAAAACTTAAACTTAAAATATTCGGTGATCTCTCAAAAAAGATGAAAACCCAAAGGGGGACAAACAAGGAAATGATCATTAAAGCGGATTGTGCGTTGTTTGCTCAAATGATTCTCATCGCTGAGAACAGGAAGCTTAAGATGAGCGATGTGTTGTGCCACCCACTCGGACCTCTGCCTTGGGCCCTTGCTTCGGCTGATGGATCGCTGAGGAAAACAAACAAAGCATCAAAGCATCGCTTGCCAAGGAGCTCCAGAAGAATATTACAGCAGCATACGTGATACCTCAGCCGTGCACGCGTATTATTGACGGAATGGCAATGGTACAGAAGATAAGAGGTGACCAGAAGACGTTTGCTGAAGTGGCTGATAGCTTAATGTCTATGATTTTGCATGAGGGAACAGACAGCCAGCGTATCCACGTGGTGTTCGATGTTTACCGAGATGATTCCATCAAAAATGCCGAGAGAGAGAAGAGAGGCTCAGAAAGCGGTCATGAATTCAGAAACATCAAGGCAGACCACAAGATACATCAATGGCGGAAATTGCTATCCAATTCTAAGAATAAGTCGCTTCTGATAAAATTCATCTCAGAAGAGTGGCAAAACGCGAGATACAGAGATAGTATTTCTGTTAAGACAATCTTTGTAACAACCGAGGATCATTGCTATGAAATCTCGTCAATCGGAGCAACGACAGTGGACGAGCTAAGGTCGACACACGAAGAAGCTAATACCAGAATGTTACTCCATGCAGCACATGCAGCAGCAGCAGGATACAGAGCCGTCGATATTACGTCAGAAGATACGGATGTATTTGTTCTTTCTTTGGCTTTCAAAGCCTTCATCTCATGTCCCGTGTTTGTTAAATGCGGCCAACAAACTCGAACAACATACATTGGTGTGTCAAGAGTCGTTCGAATGTTGGGATCAGAACCGTGTAGATCTCTCCCTGGTCTCCATGCTTTCACGGGCTGCGACAGTGTCAATGCTTTTTCGGGAAAGGGCAAGATAACAGCTTTGAAGCTTGTTAAACAAAGCAAGTCATTCCAAACCTTATTTCAGGAAATAGGCATGGAGTGGAACCTCACAGATGAGCAATTAGCAAAGCTCCAAGAGTTCACCTGCAAGATGTACAGCTCCACCCCAGGCATCTATGATGTCAAGGAACTGCGTGATCGGTATGGTTAACTTGTCTTCAGCTCTATGATAATCGAATGATTGTGGATTCTGTAACGCCTATGGACTTTGCTGTATTTGTAGGTTATTTTGTGTGAAACAAGGAAAAGTTGACTCAAACCAGCTACCGCCATGTGTAGATTGTTTAAGGATGCACTCCTTGAGAGCAAACTACCAAGCAGCTGTTTGGAGAAGAAGTCTGCAGAGCTGCCCTCAAGTCCCCTCACTTGTTGGTCACTGATGGGTTCAAGAGGAGAGCAAGTTATCCATCAAATGGATGCGTGGAGAACCAGCCTCTGCAGCTCTTCTTGAGTTTCTTTCTTGTTCCTGTGCAAGGTCATGCAAGCTACCCTCTTGCACGTGCCTTACCAATGGACTTAAATGCACCGACATGTGCCGGCTTCATGACTGCAACAATCGTGTTGAAGAGGAGGAGATACTTGATGATGAATGTTCTCACGACGAAGAGGATGAGGAAGATTAACAAAGCCCTAGAAAGACTCCGTCAAACTAGAGAATATATTTGAGAAAATTATGCATGAAATCATTAGATCTCCACGTGAATTAGACACTCCTTTTTATCACAGGGCCTTGTTGGCTAAGAGGCAATCGGCCTTGATCTTCTCTGATTTTTCAAATATATCTTTTCAATTTAAAATATAAGTAATTGTTTTAACGTTTAAGAGATTTTAAAATGATTTTATATTTATTTTGATTTGATAATAAGTGCTTTGAACCAGACCTTTCACTTCTTCAACTTTTTAAACACTTTCGTCACATTTTGCTTTTAAGTAATCGTTTCATAATATCGAAGATGGTGGATCCAAGATGGCCGCCAAAGATGGCGGACGGGTATTAAGAGCATCTTGGTGGCATTGAAAGTTAACTAAATCATTTGTTAGGAATTACTTATCATCTTCTGCTTCCATCTGGCGAAGTTTCTGCGAGATCAATGCATTTCAAAAATATTATTTTAGACTTTTTTGGGTTTAAATTTACAGTTTTCCAGCATTGCCATGGAAACCATTGTTAAAGGTCACTTTAGTTTGAACCCAGTGGTTTACAAACTCATCCGGCAGAAATCTCCATCAGTTTCACATATTAAATACCCTTTACGTATGGTTAACAGACTTGGAAAGGATAGTTTTAAACGATAATTGTCTGATTCCTGTCGATACTGTACAACTGGGTGACGGCACTTTGTCACGTGATAATTTCTGTTAAGCTACTTATTCACCACTGCTATCATACATAAGATGAAACTAGAGGAATTGGAGTTTTCAAAGATGCATGATAGCATTACTCACCCTGAGTGGTACCGAAAAGCCCCTTTTCGGGGTCCTGGCCCGTGGATACTTTATTGGTAAACTTCGAACGTATCTCATGATTCTGACTTGAGGAGCCGTTGAAACTAGTTGAGTGACACGATCAGATGGGTCGACCAGAAGAAAAGAAGTAAAGGACATTGATGAGCGAAAAAAGAACGGTGATAGACGTAGTGTTCGGCAGTAATTATGTATATAGGCGCACAAGGGTTGTTGGGATAGCATGGCGACTAAACTCGTGTATTGTGTGGGTAGACATTTATTTTAATCTGTTCCTAAATCCGTTTGCTAATACCACAATAGATATACACGACAAAATACACGAGCTACAAATGTTTCCTCTGTACAGCGAGAGTTAATCCTTGAATAGCTTGATTGTCGATTCAATATTCCGCTCTGAGATGCGACTTGACATTGAGCTAAGTGCCAAGGTTGAGGCGCGAACGCCTTGTACCAAGGAGGCGTGGGGAACTACGCCGCTAAACGCATGACTGGGAGTGGAATGCTAAAAACGCACGTTTGAATCCTACACTATGACGGTTTAAGCCCCATCTTGACGGGTAGGCAAAGCGTAAAGAATTTGCAGCGTTTTTATGAGGATCCAATGTCAAATAATTTCGTAAAACGTTAACTCAGAAAAATCTATGAATTGCGAACTGAAGGTGCAACGCAAAGGATTATACGACCAATTTATAAGGACTAACCTTCCCTAGACGTTGCGCGATAGCGTTTTCAATTTTCCCTGTATGTGTAATTTTTTTCGCGGGAATTTTCAGCTCGAGACAGACAAATACATGGAAAAATGAAAAAGCCACCGGCCAACTTTAAGCAAACGTTAGTCCCTAAGAATTGGTCGGTATAATCCTTTTTCCTGGACTTTCAGCTTGCATTTCATGGATTTTTCTAACCAAACGTGTTATGACAATTATCTGGCATCAGTCACCGGAATCCCATACAAACACTGTAAATAATAATAAAATAAATAAATACTTTATTTACCCACGTGTCACCTAGGAGCTGAAAGTTCGTTTAAACGTGAACGTGAAACTAATTACAATTAATAAGATAATAAGAACTAATGACAAAAGATAAAAATATTGATAAGCTATATATTATCTAATATATATCTAATATCTAATTTGTAAACGAAGATGCATTAAAATTCGAAGAATTAAAAAATTCATAGGTATGCCATGGAATAGCACACCCACCAGGGCGAGGAAGTGTCCAGCCCAGCCACAGATCAGTAACGATCCTGCAAAGTTAAAGCCGCGCCATAAACGAAAGCAACGCCCGCCTAAAAGCAGCCAAGTCTGGACACTCCCTAACTCTAGTAGGTAAACCATTCCAAAGCTTAGTAGTTAAATATGACCATGACTTGTGCATATATTCTAAATTAAAAGATGGCAGCACGTTAAAAAACGTACTAAGGTAATCCGGTCCCTGGCTACTTAAACATTTGTGTAAAATAACTAATAACTGAAATTGTCTCCGTATCTCTAGGTTCTGTAATTCAGCTAAATTAAGGAGAAAGACACTGAGCTCAAATACCCCAGGATAGTCCTTAGGACATAATAACTCTTGTGTCCTCTAACTTGTTTTTGAGCCCATTACTTTTTCCCAGCAGGAGTGGGCTACAATACTCTAAGTGAGGTAGTAAATTCTTTACGCTTCACCTCCCCGTCAAGATGGCGGCTTAAACCGTCATAAGGTCAATCATTGGAGGGGATTTCAATGTTCTTTTTGACTGTGACAAGGATACGATTGGAGGTAAGCCCAGACTAAAACTACATTGTAAAAAAAAAAAAATTGACAATCTCTGTTCATTGTTTGATTTGATTGATATTTGGAGAATTCGAAACCCAGGTGCCAAACGTTTTACATCAGTGCCGAACAAAATAACCTGTTAATACAGCGTCGGTTAGATTTCTGGCTTACATTTAGTAGTATACAAGAAGAAGTACACACACAGGGACTTTAAGATGCAGGCTCTACTACGGCGACCGGAAGTCCACACTCAAAGCACGTGTTATTGCGTATGTCTAAGGCGGGTATTCACGCCGTACTCTTGCCATCTACTACGGTAAAATTGCTTGGTTCCCGTAGTGGTGAGTACGTCAAAGTTTCCTTCATTACTTTGTTTGAAATCTCAATTATTTCGATTGTTTTCTATGCCATTTAATTAAGTACATTTCCTAAAGACTTTATAAATCGTGACTAAACGAGTTTTGATCAACATTTATCAACAGAAAAAGATGTCAACAGCAGGGACAGCCTCAGGTTCCGTCGCCAACACTGCCATGCGTCAATCGTACGTATTTTTTTGGCTTATATTTGTATAGTTTTCGTTCCTTTCATGCTTTATGACTCGCTCGAGCTCTACAATTAATTTTACGGAACTAAGAGCGTGGATGCTGAACTGGTTATTGGAAAGTTCATTCATTTTTTGAATTTTGTATTTCACCCAGGTCAATGGAGTGGACAGCAACGCACGACGTGCTGCTGTGCAGATAAATTTTGGTAGAAGAGTTTTATAAGTTTAAAAAGGGAAGCAATAAAAGAGGAAGAATTTGGACCCAAAACCAAAACAGTGTACAAAAACTGGGCAGAACTTGGGCAAAAAGTTAATCTAAACATGGCAACAAGCGAACCAGGCGATGAGGAAAATCTGCCCACTTTTTCTTTGGGATTAAAGTTTTTAATTCCCGAAAAAGAACCCAAAGAAAAGGTAGAAACAGAACAAGAAAGGCCGCTACCATCGCGTTTCGCAACTCTCACTGAGTCGGAGATGGAAAATATCCTCGCAGAAAGACACTCTGCAAGAACCAAGCGAAAAACAAATTGGTCTGTTGGAACATTCAAAGGTAAATACTTCAGCTTCAAATGTCTTAAAGAGTATTTGATTTTAGACAGGAGCCGATCGGCTCCTGATTTTAGAGTAATCCTAACGGAGAAAATGGTTTGCCGGCAATGCAAACATTTCAGAGTTACTGCATCTTTGTTTTTCTTTCACAAAAGGCAATCTTGTATTTAATCAGAAGTAAAGTTTATTTTTCACGCATGAATTCACCTGTCAGTTTCTTTTTGACCAATCCGAGACGAGATCGTTGAGGCGTGGCGAAATGCTTTTCCGAAACGCATTGAGGCATAGCAGAGGGAATTCCTCTCTGTAAAACAGTTAAAGCTACCTCGTTGAAAATGTTATCAAACAATTAGTTCATGCGTCAGCTGTGCTTCATCGAGAATTGAAGCACTTGGGAAGTTTGGAGAGCACTCAAGAAGCTAGAGTTGCTCTCCGCTGCGCCTGGAGCAACTCTTACGCATCTTTCGTGCTCTCCAAACTTCTCGCGTGCTTCAATTCTCGATGAAGCACGCTGACGCATGAACCAGTTGTTAAATCTATAAACGGCTTGTAGAAACAGCTACAACGCGACTCAATCCTCTGCAATTTTCACGTGCAAATGCCCCAAATTTGGCTTCTCACTGCTCAAGACACTTGAAGAAACCCCAAAATAGTGATAAATACCGTTTTATTTTGACTTACTCTGGATACATACTACAAAAAGCTACAGCTTCAAATCCGTAAACAACGCCACGCCTGTTCTGTCGTGAATTGTAATACCGTCGTGAATTGTAATACCTGTCGTGAATTGTAATAACGTTGTCGTGAATTGCAATACCTATCGTAATAAGCTGTTGTCGTAATTTGTAATAATCCGAGCTGTCGTGAATTGTAATACCACGTTGTCGTGATTTGTAATAAGTCTTAAGAACAAACAATTACAAAAGAAAATAACAATTAATTAGCTGGATTTAGCCATGAAACTCGTGTTTGAATCTCGTGATGTAAAATTACTTCTCTGCTGGCCAACACAACAAGGGTTATTCAATCAGTAGTATAGTTTAGTGCTGTATATTCCATTTCCCCCATGTGCGATTACAGTACGTCCCATATCCATATCCCGGATGAGGGACCGAGAGGGGACTCGGGGCTAGTTTCCAACATCTCCCCCCTTATAGAAAAAAAAACAATTGTATACAGCAACAACAACAACAACAACAACAAGAAACAAATACAGCAATGAGCGCTGTAAAAGGCGTAAGAGAATAAACAATTGGCAGCCAATGCAGACCTCTGGGTCAGTTCATAGTCTTTTAATCGCAAAGGAGGTTTGATGATCCTCGTTCTTGTTCTTGTGTTCCCAAGAGTGGGTGCCGAAGGTTGGTATTGGCTAGTTAGAGTTGCAAGCTTCTCAGGTCCATTGCTTGAGAGTATCTCTGGTCTGGTGGGTTGTGGTGGTAGAGTCTGCGCAGGAGGTTGATTGTTGGCAACAGTTTCTTCTGCTTGTGGTTCTATGGAGAGGGTACCGTTGTCAGGTGGTGGTTCCTGTATCCGTGGCGGAGGGTTGGTCTGTTTTGATGGAGGAGACCGTTCCATTGTTGGCGTGATATGAACCCGGTTTCTACGGATGTTGCTGGTTGGTGTCTGAATGGTGTATGATCTGGGTATGTCCTGGGAGATGATAGTTCGACGAATCCATGGATGACTCCTCTGTGTAGGTGGGGGTTTTGCAAATACGCTGGAACCTACAGCAAGCTCGGGATGTACTTTGGTCGGTTTGCTGCCGTAGTAGCGTTTGCTCGCGGCTCGCGTCAGGGTGAGCTCTTGAGTGACTACATCTAGGTTGACTGGTGAGAGCTTTATGAGGTGGTTTGGTGCTGGCAGGGCTGTCCTGGTACGGCGACAGAGCATGCGCTGTGCAGGTGAATATGTATGACCCTGAGGTGGTGTGTTTCGGTAATTGAGCAGCGCAGTCTGGAAGTCAGCGGATTTCTTCAGTGTTGCTTTGGCCACTTTGACTGCAGCTTCAGCTCTGCCATTGCCTTGAGGGTTGCAAATTGTGAGCCATTGTCAGTATGGCAGATTTGGGGTATGCCAATGACTGTGGCGGAGAGGGTGTCCTGGAGTTCATCGACTTCGATCCAGTCCGAAAAATGGCAGACAGTAACCAGATAGTCCTTTTGCTCATGGGTAATATCTTGGCTCACAATTTGCCATGAATGCGTTGGAATTGGTAATGGCTTCATGGGTTCTTTGGTAAGAGTTCTACCGTACTGGGCGCAAACACTGCAGCTGTCACACATGTCTGCAATGGCTTTCCGCATGCCCGGCCAGAATAAAACCTCGCGTGCCATGCGAGTGTTGGACTCTGCTCCAAAGAGGTTCGCAGGTATTTTGCCAAGCATTGTGGAGTGCATGGACTGAGGAACTTGGACTTGCTGACCTTTGTAAACGATGCCGTTGAGTGTACTTAGTTCCTCTCTGAAGGTCCAGAATGGGCGGAGGTTGGGGGCCAGATGTTGTTTGTCGTCCGGCCAACCAGAGGTGATGGTTTGTTGTAGATCAGTGAGGGTTTGATTCGTTTTGGTTTCTGATTTGAGGAGTTCTTCTGTGACATCGGTGAGTCGGGGGTTGTGGTCATTGCCAGAGTGTTTAAGTTCAAGGCGGAACACTCCAAACCCTGTCACTTTTGCCTGTACTGGGGTGGGTAGAGCAGCGCGAGATAATGTGTCTGCTATATGAAGGCTTGTACCTTTCTTGTACTGTAGGCTGAACTGATATCTCTGAAGTCTCATTAGCATTCGCTGAAGAGGTGCGGGTGACTTGTGAAGTGGTTTCTTGTAGATGGTTTCGAGGCGTTGGTGGTCTGTGTGCACTGTGATGCCTGATTTGCCGAACAGCCAGTGATCAAATTTTTCAAATGTGTTACAGATGGCGAGGCATTCTTTTTCGATTTGTGAGAAGCGTTGTTCGGTGCTGCTCAGGCTGTTTGAGGTAAAGGCGACTGGTTGGAGTTTACCTTCGGCATTTGGTTGGAGGAGAGCTCCCCCCAGACCTTCTTCGCTGGCGTCTACTTGGAGTACCACTGATTGAAATTTCTTGAGTGACTGGAGATAATGGGTTTACGACAGGCAACACATTGGACTTAATCATAACACGACAGTTCGAAGACTTGGTCAGGGAAACTCCCGTATCGGGCTATCACATTTCCGATCACTGGTCTGTTATATGCCGGTTAAACCTTGACAAGCCTAGGGTAACAAAGAAAACAGTGACCTTCAGGAGGAATAAAGGCGTGGATTTGGGTGTGGTGTCTGATGAAATTTCATCATCGGATTTATGTGCAAATACCCCGGACACAATGGACAATCTCGTGTTTTGTTATAATTCCACTATTGCGTCTGCCCTGGACCGGCATGCACTACTCATTACGAAGACCATACCAGCTAGGCCTCTGGTGCCTTGGTTCAACGATGATATTGCTTTGCATCGTTGAAGGCTCTTTCTTGAACCTCTGTCAAGGAGAATGGGAGGTCTTTCTTGGTTAGGGCAGTGAGGGGTCTAATGACGGTACTGAGATTTGAGCAGTATGGCGATAGGTAGTTGGTCATTCCGAGGAATCGTAGGAGGGCAGCCTTGTTTCTTGGGGTGGGCATAGCGGTTATAGCAGTGACTTTGTCAGGGTCGGCTTTCATCCCATTGGCTGTGATGATGTTACCCATAAACTTCACATCTGTTAACTTGGTGGGGTTTAGTTTAATGTTCTTTTGGAGGCAACGTTCCATTAGGGCTACAAACCGACGATCGTGATCTTTCTCAGCTTCAGTAAAATCTGTTCCTTCTCCAAAGACCAAAATGTCGTCAGCTATACAAATTATGCCCTCTAGACCCTCTAGAGCAGAAATCAGTCGCATCTGAAATTCTCCAGGGGCACTTGAGACCCCGAAAGGAAGGCGTCGCCAGCGGTAGCGGCCATAAGAGGTGTGCATTGTGGTCATGTGCGAGGACTCTTCATCCAGGGGTATGTGGAGGAAGCCATCGCGCACATCAACAAGAGAAAAGCATTTGGCATGAGCTAGTCTATGAAGCTGCTCGTTGAGGGTTGGCATTTGGTAAACCGGACGGAGGATGGCCTTGTTTATCGTCTGACTGGGGTGGATGCAGATTCGGACCTTTCTGGGAGTTTCTCTGATGACTTCATTTGAACACCATGGAGTCGGTTCCGCAACCTTAGTTCCGATGCCGGCTTTCTCGTATTTGTCTAGAGCACTCTTTTCCGCAGCCCGTTTTGCCACTGAGATTCGGTGGATGGGCATTTGAACTGGCGTTACATCTTAGTTGGTTTCAAAGTGCACTGGGGGCCCAAGGCAGCCGAGGCCTTCAAAGTTCTCAGCATATTCCATTAGAATGTGTTCTTTCTGAAGTGTACCTGCGGTAGGTAGTCGCCGTTTAGCAGGGATGACGATTGGTTGGGATGGAGAAGGGAGTGGGTTACAGGTGCTTGGTCTGTTGTTGTGGAGTTGTTCGATGTGGTTGCACTCTACTTGCTCTTGGGTGTCCTGTGCTGTGTTGCAGTTGGCAATTGTTACTGAAGGAGATAGGGAGAAGACAGTGTCAGATTCTATTCTGACAAGTCCCAATCTTTCACTATCACCCCCTGATAAGAGGGCGGGCTTGTTGGCCATGATGTCGTCTGGCAGGATTTGGAAGGTTAGGGTGTCGTAGTGGTTGTTCCTGTCGCACAATAGCTCGACTTGGCCCAAAGGTCTCAATGGGCGAGTATTCCCATATGGGTGTAAGAGACATGGTGATTTTGACATTTGGATGTCTCGGTCCAGAGAGGTGAGGGTACTATGAGATAGAGTGTTGCATGAGGTTGCAGTGTCAATCTGGAGTGTAACTGGCTGAAAGTGTGAGCCGGTAGCTGACAGGGGTAGTTTTACAAAGTATTTCCTCTTCTTCTGTAGAGTTTCTAGAGAGTAACATTGTTCGTGATAATATTCAGCGTACACCATGGGGTCGGTAGGTTCGTCTTCATTAGATTGCAGGTGATGCACATCTTCCCGTCGTCGTCCGCTTCCCCTGTTGCTGGGTGTTTGGCTGGGGGTCCGGTTGCTACGGGTGGGAGGAGGGTTTGAGCCTCTCCGTCGTTGTGGGGGTGGGCCTTTTGCCAGACACACATTGGCGAAATGGTCATTAATGACACACTTTGAACATGTTTTGCCCCTGCTGGGCATTGTCTCCACGAGTGAGGTCCCCGTTTGTCTCCGCACCAATGACATTTTCCAGGTTCTCTACGTAGCTTCATTTCCTTATGTTTAACCCAGGGGACTCGTTCGTCGATGGTGATTTTGAAGAATCTGCTATCAGCTTGTTTGCGGTGTAGGCAGACTCTAAGGTCTTGGCTTCGGTCACCACATCGGCCATGCTCTTAGGTGTGTTGTCGGGCTTGAGATGTGTTTTGAGCAACTCGGCTCGCATGGCGTCGTTGTTGAGACCAAATAATATATAGATTTAGCCAAGCCTAAAAGCGGGGCTCCCGTTTAGTACTTTCATTTCCCTTTAAAATGTAAAAGCATTCTAAAATATTGCGAAGGAATTCACAAACGTTTTTGACTATAGTTTAGTGTCGAGGTCGGTTAACAATTTTGTCTGTTTTCCACAGAACGGAGTCTTTCCGCTTCTCGGCGCTCTTCGTTAACATGTTGTCTGTTTTCTGGAGCCCGGACTCTTTCTGCTTGTCGGCGTTCTTCGCTATAATTTCGTCTCCTTTCTCTTTCCCGAGCGCGCCTTCTTTGGCGATCTTCTTCGCTCATTCTTCCCCAGTTAATTCTCGCTCTCTGCCGCTCTCTTTCCCGTTGCTCTTCACCTGAACCCTGTGTTCTGCAAATTATATTTTCTCTGCTATTGTTTGTTGACATAGCAATAGAAATTGATTCGTTTATCCTTTAGTAAAACTTTAACAGTGTAGAGTAATAATATTGTCTCAAAAGGACAATGAACTGAAAATTTCTTTTTCAGTCGTCAACGCAATTTCCCGCCAAAAATACGCGGCTACCAGAACTCGAGACTTGAGCCCGCGATCTAGTAAAACAATTACTGGTCAGCGGAAAGCTTCCAAATAAATCACGTCACCTCGATGAGTTCACACATGAGCCCACAATATGGTCATGTGATACTGGTCAGTGGCTATCCCGTTTTGGCAGCTGTCAATTGACCATGCGAATGTCCAATATAAAAGATGTGGATTTGCCAAGACACGCCTGAGATACCCCTCCCTTCCTTTTCCTTTAGTCTCCCCTACCCTACCCGTACAATCTGTAGACGCGTACGTACGCTCGGTCAGTCACGTGACAACCAAACGAAAAGAGGTTGACCATATTCCATGAGTATGGGGCTCTGCCCCACGCGCGCGAAGCGCGCGTGGGAGCCCCGCTATAAATTTGTCGCGATACATTTCGTCACTGAGTGTTCCATAAGAGCACAGACTTCCGGCTTGCCTAATCCTAACTTCCCATGCTTGTGCCGATTCGGTCAGTGTTTGGCTAAGGCCCCAAGACTTAAATCTGTCGGCCAAAAATGAACTGCCGGTCGAACCTGTATAGTGTAATCGAAGTCTCTCCATCCAAATCCAAGGTTTGGCTCTGTCATCGATCGCGATCTGAGTTTCTGTTGTGTATCGCATGACCTGAAGGGCTTCGTCTGGCATGGCCGACCGAAGTGCGGCGATTTGGAGCTGTGGTTTCTTATAATAATCGGCTGGCGCTGTCACTGGGTCTTTATCCAGGTTACGGTAGTTCGCTTGAACGCAGTAGTCATTGAACCTGACTTCGAAGTTCTTGAAATTTTCGGAAACGTTTCCGGTTAGATTGAGTTCTGGGCGCTTGAGATTCGTCGCCATGAGTTCGTGTATCCAATGTAACGTTGCGTGAAGAGTTTTTTTTTTCCTTGATCGAAGTATTCGCTGGAGCGGTTCTAGAAAGGGTTCATCCCACTTCTGACAGCAAGTTTAGTGCTGTATATTCCATTTCCCCCATGTGCGATTACAGTACGTCCCACATCCATATCCCGATTGAGGGACCGAGAGGGGACTCGGGGCTAGTTCCCAACAGTATTCCCTCCGGCTTTTGTCAAGTCCGCAGTAGTAAAGCCGGTACATGTCAGTCGGTGCGGGAACATTTGAAGAAAGTCCTCAAGGAACTGTTATTTACAACCGAGTGTCAAGTATGTACGTGACTCTCATACGTTGAGACAACACGCTTGCAGAGCATTTGAGACTTCCTTGTCCAAATATATTTATTCACCACTCAAGATCTCTTTCGTATTTTTAAAAGACTTTGTTATGAAAAAGCGTATTTTTGTCGTATTTTAGAAAAGTCACGCGGTTGAAATACGGTCAGTGGAATAATTTTGCCCAACCAAGGGTGCCTCCACAATTGTTATTTTCTTTTGTAATTGTTTGTTCTTAAGACTTATTACAAATCACGACAACGTGGTATTATTATTATATTAGTATTATTACAAATTACGACAACAGGTTATTACAATTCACGATAGGTACGTTATTACAATTCACGACAACTGTGATTACAATTCACGACAGGTATTACAATTCACGACGGTATTACAACACGTCTCACATACTACGATTGGGCTGCCTGTAGTCATACTGGCGTGAGTTCAGCCCGGGTCCTGTACCGGGGAGGGACTTTCACCCGGTCGCGAAACCTCGCGAAGGCATATGCATGCAAACAACGAGCGACCTCTCATCTCGGCATGAGATCTGACTCCCGGATGACTGGAATGGGTAGCACATGCGTTGTTTTCGCCAACTGGCGTTTTTTTAACCGAAGTGGCACGGTGTGAAGAGAAAAACTATACCATATAAACTCGATATGAAATCACCAAGTCCTACCGGAATGAATTTCGCTGCGGAGCCAGTTTTCGCAGATGCATGTAAACACCTCCTTACGTTGCATCGCGAGAAATATGGTATGTGGCTTAAAGAAGGTATAGAATTCCACCAACTACAAGTCCTTTGGGACTTCATTAAATATAAAATTTGCTGCAGTAAACAGATAGCCGAAGAGAATAGGAAAAAAATATTAACTTTGGAAAAGAATAGTAAGGAATGGTCTATAAATTGTGACAAAGAACGTCCGTCTGAACATCTTAACAATCTGGAAATTTTGCAAACGGAATATGGTCACCTATTTAACAAATAGATTCCATGTTGCCTTGCGTCTGTTCAGTAATAGATCACAGATGACGTCAAAATGTGGTAAGAACAAAAAAGTCGCACACGAGGCGTAGCCGAGTGTGTCACTGATGTTCTTACCACATTTTGACGTCTTCTGTGATCTATTACTGAACAGACGCACGGCAACGTGGAATCTATTTGTTTTATATAATAAAGAATTAAACTTCGTACGCGTAAAAGCGAAAAACTTTGTAATGGTGACGTCAATCGTGCATCTGTCCTCTAATAGATCATAGGCAAGAACCAACCAAAATGCGAGAATAACTTGGGTTATTATATAAACGATTGTATCGCTCAGGGAACAGAACAAATTGGTATGAACAAGGGGAGAAAAGGAACAAATATGTTTTGAACTTAGAATCTTCAAGGAAGAAAAAGAGTTGCAAGAAAAAAAAAATAGTTGAAAAAATCATTTGGCCGAAACGTGCACGGATCATAGACGCAGCTACAGTACCTCTTGTACGAGGATGTCCAAATTATTTGGAACAATCAATACATTAATATAACAAAACGAATGGGTATTCGAAAAACGTGTATATTTTGCAAAAGTACACCGGAATGGGCGCTTACCCAATTGACTATTTTAAAATAATGGCTACCATTGATGCGATTTCAATTGAATGGATAAAAATTATTAAACGAAGGGCTCAATACTTACGTCCTGAATTAGGGGTCAAAATTCACTTGTAGAATTGATAATGCAGACATTGATCAGTTAACAGCAACATCAAAACTTCTTTACAACGCATTTAAATGTACGAAACAAACTCCTCCATCCGCTTAAAAGAAACATCAAAATCAGTCTCTAATTGAATGGAAAGAAAGATATTCTCCCCTATTTACAGTGACTGTGCAAACAAAAATTAGATAATTCCAATATAAAATTTTGAATAACATTGTTTTTACTCGTGAGAAGTTAGTTAGAATATACGGATGACTGACTCAATATTGCGTACCATTTGCAAAAAAGAGATTGAATCTCTCGAACATCTATTTTTTTGTATTGTGAAGTAACGAAATCTTTTTGAGTGGGTTTTGTTCCTGGCTCGTAGATGGCAAAATGAAATTAGACCCTGACAGTAGTGGACATTATTTTTGGTATATTTGAACGGGGGAAAGATTTTATTATTATAAATCATCTCATTCTAGAAGCAATTTTTTTTTTGTATTTATTGATGTGAACTAAATGGTTTTCAACCAGTATTGAGAGTCTCCAAAGCCAAAATAAAAGTAATGGACAATACACAAACTGGAATATCGTAAAAAAATTGGGAAAATATTTATCCATAAAGTGAAATTTAGTAAGTGTTTCAACTGAGTTCCTTCCCCTTATTAGTATTACTATTATATTTTTTATAAATGTTGTCAGTATATCTGTACAATCGTCCCGAAATTAATGTCTTTTCTCTAGTTGTTATATGAACGTGTAATCTGTATCCTTTGTGAGTTCCTTTGATAAAATGTTATTTCTTATTAATAATTGAAAAAATACAGAGGAAGCTCTTGCATGCATTAGTTGAGTGTCGTTTTCAAGTAATCACTGGTGCCCAGCCACGCACCCAGTTCAGCCGGGAATAATTTCGTCCGCGGCTTGCTACTTAGTGTTGTGGTTGGCTTAGGTCGAGTTGTGTATACATGCCTTGTTAATAACCATGACTGAAACAGAATAATGCATTATTAACGGACTATGACGAAACTGCATTTTGCCTGCAGTGGCCAGCTGGAAAACTGCTGGCCACAGAATCATTGCGCGTATGTATGAAGTAGGAAAGTGGAAAGCGCACAAGCGGACCAGCTCGGCGCAGGCTGTTGTACTGTGTGCAATAAGTTATTTCATGGAAACTGCAGGTCCTTGATATGTCATCGGCCACTCGGCGACTGACGACGTATTGGGAAACGCTGCGCTTCGCAGAGTGTCGTGTTACTGACACGACATTTTTATCTAATTTTTGCTTACATTTGCGTCAAAATGCTTAGTTTGAGGAATCATTAGTATTTTCAATATTTCTTGTTGAGCAACATGACTGCTCTAACACTTTACAGTGCATTTTTTATGGCACTAAACATTACAACCGTACACGTTTTAACAGTCAACAAATCGGGTAGTACGAATCGGAGATTCGTGAAGTGCGTTACGAGATTTGAAACTATAGTGCATTTGGAGAAGAGTCGTTTTGTCGCATCGAATGGCAATTTAATCTAGAAGCATCGATCCTATAGAAAAGTTCACTCGTGCATTTTAACGTTAAGTCTGTTGTGGGCACACGTAACTTCTATTTTCCGGCCGTGGTGGCTTTTTTGGTATTTTTGACACTAACATGGGTTTGGAAGCCATACTTGTTAACAATAACACAACAGCATCATGTTCTATAACGGCATCTTGCTATTGCTTTGACAAGTTGACAGCTATCGTTAACAACTAGTAGTGGAATCGCAGGTTATGTGACACCGTTGTTACACTGTTGTTAACCTGAGACGTCACTAACAGTCACTAACAGCAGTTTAACAGTTATGCTGTCAGCAGCTAGAGTAGCTTACTGAGCCGGTAACTTATCAGAGAGCCACATTTGGTACTACGTGACCAAAGTCGCAGAGCGATGAATCTCATTAAGCGTCGGCCATTTTGTTTTAGTGGAATTTCTAATCCATACATGGGCATAACGTCAGGCGTCACGCATTTCGGAAATATCACTCCAACTGTCACGCGAAATCGCGCAGAATGAAAGTCACAAACGGTTTTTGGCGGGGGGACTGAAAAACTATTTACAGGTGAGAACGTGTGGGGACCCCAGTGACCGTCCCATCCCTTATTTGTTCGTTTCTGCTGAAAATACTGAGTGCAAGCAATCAGATCACCACTATTTACAAATCTATTTAAATGTGGACCAGTCACACGATGTGATGGGATCTCGGTCAGCGATCATTGAATTGCCTGGCATTCGTGAGTTTGTTTGACTCAAATAATACGAGAACATATAAGTAGTAAAAAATAACATTCAAGAGCTGTTAGCCATGTCCGACACAAACTGAAATGAAATTAAATATTCTTTTATGGTTCACTTTCATTGACGACGAACAGTACGTTAAAGTCCTTTTGGGACTTTCAGTTGCATGCAATTAACCTGAATTAATACAAACAACTAGGTTGATATGTCATGAAATATCACGATCTTGAATCTTGCTCCTATGGTTATTTTGTATTCAAGGAAAGTTTGTACATCTGTGAAGTACGCATATAAATTTTAGACAGCCAGGGAAACATACATGTCACTATTCCGAAACCTCTATTTACAACTTTTTAAAGACAAAATATATTATCGCCTTGTCGTCTCTGAGAGGGCAAGCAATTTGTGAGAGCATCGCTTCTCGGTCCCTGACCTCATTTCTCACCCGCTTCCCTGATATTAATCAACAACCAAGACAAACAAAATCGTTCACCCACTAACCACTGTCGTAGTCTCTCTTGGCAAGCTCTCTTTCGCGGTTGACTGCCCTCTCATCCAGCTGCGATCTGTTCTCTAGCTCGTAACCTTCTCGTATTTGACTTCCTGTCTTTCCTTTATAGCGGGACTCTCACAAATGTGTGGTTTTAGTTAATTTAATTCCTCCAATATACGATAACCACTGTATAATATACGCTTAAGCTCTCCACTCTATACTCAAAAATGAACTCGAAAGAAAACCGACTAAAAAGAAAAAAAAAAGTCTCACTCTCACGTGATCTCTTTCCCACCACGCATAAATTATGCTCATAATAAATTTCTAACGCCTTCCTTGATTGACTCTGCTCAATCAACAAAATAATGA
>BLFK01000449.1:48511-56312 GCA_014634185.1 Astreopora myriophthalma | reverse complement strand
TTGCACTCATTTTTCTTTCACCCTGTTGTAAATTGATGTAATTAAACAGTGAACCTAGAAAGAAACCTCCTCTTATTAGAAAGGACCTGAATGGTAAATACATTAGCCATACATTTGACACATGAAATGCGGGGAACCATTAACAGCAGTGTTCGAGGACAAGCTTTGTTTAATTAGAGCTGGGTTAGTGTTTAAAAGGGCAGGGATGGCGAATGATAGTGTTACTGTTTCGAAAACTAGTTTTCCGTTATCAATGCTTGAACGTCAACTAATATTCTCTCACCAAAGACAGCTCTTCCATTTGAAACGTGACTTGGCTATCCTCAAAGACCACTTGTGAGGTTACTGTCTCAGTTCTCATTCCTCTCAACATTTTCCGGCATTGAGGGCAAACCCCTATGAGCAAAATAATCAAAGCACGATTTTCATTATAATTTTGAATACCCAATTAAAATAAGCCTGTTTCAGGCGACTCGTCTGGTTAATTGGGAGACAGACAGCGCAAAGGAATTCGACAGACAAAAAAATAGCGTACGAGAAAATGAATCGGGGGAGGCCGGTGCAGCGCGGGAAAGTTCCTCGGCCCAAGCCCGTCCCCTCTTTCGTCTCTCGATCTCATCGTCTTCTGCACCCCAAAGGCTTGTAAACAGCCTTTACTGAAACAGATCTAGACAGACCTGCAAACCAACAAACCATCACCATTTCTAAGATATTTCTAAGGTTAAAACCTCTTTGTATTAATTACGTTTTATTTGAAACGAAATAATTAATCACGGTATTGCAGCTCAAATTAACAAAAATTAGAACTCTGACAAACATTCATTTTACTGACACTTTCCTCGAAAATAACAACAATGTTGGTACTTATATTTTTAAAGAGTACAGACCTGAGCTAACAGCAAGAAAAACTCCAGTTTCCTGTAACACTGCGTAGGAGTCCGCTTTGCTTAAACCTCTATCTGCTTTTGGCCTTTTGCTGATATCCCCGCTATGATGAGATATTATTGAAGGCACTTTACACTTGTCCGGAACTCGGCGTGTCCATCCAATACCTAGCGATGCTCTATGTGCTGGACATACTGTCATCTGGTCAATATTTCGGGGAAAGGAGAAGATGGATGCTCTCGCTAGAATCAACTCAACTTCATTATCTACGCCGTGAAACGCAAACATCGCCTTGTGGCCGGTTACATCCCGCTGACAGCTAAGTAATGGAATACATTCCTTTGCTCTGTTCCTATCTCTTCTGTCATGACCACATTGGCCTCCCACAATCGAAAGAAATGAGCAAGTATTTTCCATAGTTTCTAGATAGCTTGAACCAGTTTCCGTGTTTTCAGTTCTTAATCAAGTTTTTTGACGCAGGTGTCAAAAACTGACTGTTTTAAAATTAAATTAAGAACTAGCCAGACTATATCTTTTTCAAAGTATTTAGTCGTAATGATACAAATAGATATAATGGTCGAAAAGTCTAAGAGGTTTTAAACAGTGCCTTTTTTTTTCGCTCTTTTAATATTAAAAATCCCTTTTTTCAGTCACCCGGAGCAGACTGAAGGATTTTGTTCTTTGTCACGCAACACCGCGCCTTATCGGTTTTTATCTCCTTAGTTTATTTATTTGTCTGTTGTAACTAATTTAGAGGCTGGCAACATCAATTAGATTCATTTAAGAAACCAACAAAGCTTTGCTCAATTTAATGTTTGTATTGATGAGATACATACCTTAGAAATATGTTAAATTTGGGCTAAGAAAATGTTATCGTGCCGTGTCAGAAATAACACGAGGTTACGTAAATTATTCAAATGTCTCATATTTCAACCAAATTTTGTTCAATTTCGGAGAGTTCGTGTGAAGTGCAAATTGAATTACCCAAGACAGTTTTTACGTATGTCTTAGTACAATGCTTAAAGACCTTATGGCTTGAGTCTCAGAGTAAAGCAAGGTGTAGCACATGCCTAAAATTTTAATCGCGACTGTTAGCTAAAATGTAAATTTTTGTCGGTTAGGAATAAAGCAGTTCTAAAATATTATTGTTTGCCGTCCAGATTACTGCTAAGTTGAATATCTACCACCAAACTAGACGTTAAACACTCAATGAACTAATCCATCGGAAAATATTTTAGCTCGCTTTCTTCCCTTTTGCATGCAAGCGAAGTTTTGAGGACGACCCATTTCGTCTTAAATTTTTGCTGTTTTGAAGTTGCCGACAGCAAAAATAGATTTTATCGATTTCCTCCAATTTGAAGCGGCCTTTGGGAAAACAAACTACATCACTTTTAGTTACTTACCAATACCTATCGATAAGCAAAATATAAATGAAAAGAAAAATTCGACTCTGGCCGTTGGTTGCTTCATTTTTAAGGGCATTTACCCTTAATTACTGTTCCAAGTGTCCCTATCACAACTGGGATGACAAATACTTTTCTGCAGTTCCAGACTTTTTGAACTTCCAGTTTTAGGTCCTGATATTGTTCAATCTTCTCCGGTTCTTTTTCTGCAACCCGTGTGCAAAAGGACATGCCACATCGATGATGGAGAACACCCTTTCCATCTTTTCCAACACGACAATATCAGGTATATTATGACCTAAATTATGATCTGTATGGATTCTAAAATCCAACAAAACTTTCACGTGGTCATGTTCCATCACTGCCTCCAGGGAATGTCGTACCACATTTCTTTGCATGGAAGATTGAACTTCTTGCACAGATTCCAATGAATGACTTGTGCAACCTTGTCATGTCTCCAGTTCTTGCACTGGTTTTGTGCCAGTTTCTTACATTCTGTTGTTATATGACTGACAGCTTCCTCCCTTTCTCCACGTAGCCGACACATCGGAGAAACATCTTGTCTATCAATCTTGTTCCTGATGTAGTTTGCTCGAAGGGCCTGGTCTTCTGCAGCAGTTATGAGGCCTTCAGTCTGTTTCTTCAGTGTTCCTCTTTTTAAACAATCCCATGGCAACGAGTCCTTAACTTATTCAGTACCCCTCAGATACTGTCTGTGTATAAGGCCTTTTCTCTGTAGTCGTTCAACCTCTTTTGACTTACATTTTCCTTCTCCTCTCCTTCATCCAGAATACTTTCATTTCTCACAGCTATGAGCAACCTTTCATGACTAGCTCCCACGTAGTTGTATGAGCTGTCAACTTCGATGTTAACGCAATCTTGAACACTGATCAGGCCTCTCCCTCCTTTTGATCTCTTAACATATAAATCACTGCATCCACAGTTGATTTAGACAGACTCTTAAGTAGTTAACAGCTTTCTTGTTTTTCTGTCCAACCCCTTAACTCTTCTTTACTCCACTTGATGATACCTGTCCCATATCTTATCAATGAAACGGCTCTTGAATTTATTGCACTTGCAATGTTTCCACCGTTCAATTTTGACTTTAGTATCTTTCTTATCCTTCTTAGATATTCTTTGGATATAGCCGTTTTCATCTCACAAGATACTTGTACTCATCACCCTCTTCAAGTCCTCTAATAACCTGGGCATCTGGCACAACAATGGCTTCACAGGTACATACCTTTCGCCTCTTCATAATTAGAACGGCACATTTACTGAGTCCAAATTCCATTCCGATATCACTGCTGAATAAATTCTTTTAATAGCTCATACGGTTCTTTAACATAATTGGCCTTACGCAATATTTCGTGGTTCCTCGTAATGTTCGTGGTTTGCGTGGAGCAAACTGTGGTAGTTTGGATCATATCAGCCGTACTCTCGTTAACGTCAACAATTAAGTTTATAAATGATTGGCTCTTTCTCCCACGCTTCTCCTACTGCTTCTTCGTCAGTCGTTTCGCTACCTGGTTAGAGAGGAGAATATTTCCTCAGTGGTTTTAGGTCCGGATGGGCAATGTTGTTGTCGCGAAGATAGTATTTAGCTACCGTGAACTAATTTTGGACACTATTTAAAGTTAATTATACATTCCAGTATAAAAATAAATATCTAATAACTACAATATTATAAAATGGATAAATGCCTCATAATTACAGTATTAAAATGAGTAAGAAATTGAGATTTCATAATATTCCAGTTCCTAACAAAAATAACAAAATGACAATTAAGAGAATCAGAACATCACAAAGAACGTAAATCGCAGTCAATACAAGCGTCATTGTTTAAAGCAACAAGATCCTTGTGTCTTGCACTCTTTTTAAAATTGCCTAACGTTTTTCTATTCCTATCCGTTGCACTCAACCTGGAGCAGAGCCAAGGACCAAAATATCTGAGCGAGTGTTTGCCATAGGCACTGTGGAGAAACGTGGCAGATCAAAATTAGCGTGCGTGAGGGAATAGCCTTTGTTGATCTATTGAAAAGTTCCACTTTTCAATTCGGTGCTACGCCATTCTTCACTTTAAACATTAATATTACGATATCCTGGAGAGGTCTATTATAGAGGCTATCCAAACGTGTACGGCCCAAGAGTTCACGGTATGATTCGGTCTTGGAATTAAAAATTACTCTAAGCTCACGTTCCTGCACTCTTTCAAGCTTGCGCGTGTCAGATTGTTTGCATAAGTGCCGCACCAAGTGGCAATAGGTCAGGTGCGGGAGTAGATCGTATTACAGTTGTCATTTTGCCACACATGAAGTCATTTTTCGGAGTCTTCTCAGGACCCCTAGTTTCTGGCGGGCCTTTTTACAGACCTCGCTCATATGTTTCGAGAATGAGAGCTCATCGTCCATATTGACGCCAAAGGATCTTCAATGTTCTGATTTCCAATGTTTGGAGTGCAAGCCTCCCTCACATTCTGCTCATTGGGCCGAGGAAAACTGGTGCATGTTTGGAATAAATGTACCGCCAAATTCAAATAGTTGAATACATTTGCCGGATTTTGATACGTAATTTGTTGGGATTTGTGCAGATTGTGGTGGGGCAAAATGACTGCGAAGGTTCTTTATCTTGCTTTCCGTCTTCTTACGGCCTTGCTTGTTGCGTGGCGGTTTCTGCAGTGGGAGATTGTTTTGATAGCGAAAAAACGAAAAATGAACCAATTAACCGGCAGAATTATACATACATACTTTATTGTAAGGCTCCCCCTTAAGGGCTCTTCCGCCGTACAAAAATTAAAAAGGAAATAAAACTACATAAAAAGAATAAAAACGTGAACTAGATTGAACTATTAGATTAGACTAAACCTAGATGTCCTGGTTAACAGCGGAATAATTACTATCTTAAGAGAAAAACTGAAAATAGCTGCTGGAGCAAAGTATAGATTCCGAAAGCGCTTTTTAAATATTTGCTCCGTTCTGTCGACCTTTTTTTCACGGACCTGACAGTATTTGTCCACAAAACGTCGAGGAGGACGTGACACGCCTCACTCCATCGCCCGTATTGTTTGTAGATCATTCGAGAACTGTTTACAATCTCGTCCCCAGAGCCTACGTTAGCCCGTTGGACAAGGGTAACCAGGTCTCTGGGAACAAGATTGTTCCAAAACCCGAACCACCAAAATCCTGGTTCCGGTTTGTTTGTTCCGGTTTGCGAGTCTCGTGGAACAATCTCTTCTCCAGAAATTTATAACTTTGATTGCGTGACCTGATGAAGAACTATTATAGTTGAGCCAGGTCAAGCGTACCTACCTTTCATTCTGTTTTGCTTTTTCTCCATATAGATGAATGCGGTGATTGTCAACTGCATTACAATAGCGAAAACAATTTTCCCCTGTAATTTTCGTGGGAGTTGTAAACTTTGCACTTCGTACAAACAACTTCCGGTATCTTTGTTCTTAGTTTTGACCAACCAATCAGAGTAAGCCCCGTTTTGGATTAATCCAGAGTTTAGTGATCCCTGGTGCTGACCAAAGGGATCGCAGCCTGTGGGTACGAGATTGAACTGTTTGGGGAACTTAATACCATCACTCACGAACTGTAGCATGTACTCCATGCGACGATCACTAAGGGCAAATGTGCTCGGTTGTGGGCAATGAGTGAGAGAAGACTGTGGTTTGTTTTCCTTTATAATAAGTTTGGGGACTATGAGTGCTCCAAGGACAGCGACTAAGGGACCCTCCCGAGGACTCCTTTTGGGGTGGAGAGATGAAACAACCTGCGAACGGGGTTCGAAAACTTGGTTTTGGACCGTTAATGTAGCCTCATCGTTATAGTTCTGTTTGCATTTACTGTTTTAATCCAAAACAGGTTTGACATATATAGCTCAAACTTGGTGGAAGAAGTTACTCCACAATTTCTTTCTTTGGACACCGAACCGTTTGCATCTTTGGAGGGATATAAAGTTAAAGCTGAGTGTTTTCAGAATATGCGTTTTCTTTTTCTGCTTATTTTCTCAATCCCAAACCGGAATAGTAATAGGAATAAGCAGAATAATCGCAAAAAATGCGCCCTCAGATATATAACTAGCCTAGTGAACAAAGTAAGAAAAATTACTGAACTCCGTCTTACTAAAAAATTTTCAGGCTTATCGTGCGACCGTTAAGTCTTACTCCCGTTTTAGTTTTGTTGAATTTACACAGAACAGATGAAATTTGCATACTAGAGGTGACAACTGCATGGGTAATTAAATAAATGGCTTAATTAAATAAATGATATTAAAAACGTGATTGTGGAGCTCCGCTTTTAGGCTTGGCTAAATGTATATATTAATCTTAGATGTAACTTTCGATGATGCCCATGTCATTCTTGTAAACATTTACGCTCCCAACGATGCAAAGCATCAAATAGGAACTTGAAAACCATCTTTCCGAATTCGTCCAAGAAGACACTGCAATAGTAGGAGACTTTTCAAAGATAATATTCACCAATTTTTACTTGCGGTGCTTGGTGATGATGATGATTATGTTGATGTCTTAACGTTAATCTTAAAAATTACCAATTATCATTAACTAAACTCTAGCTATTTTTATTACCTCCTTACTTTCTATTTCTTCTTATAGGTTCTTGCTCTGCTCATGTATATGCTAGCTATCTGTGAATGTGTGTGTATACCTATTTATTTTATTTTAATTATTTATTTACCCGATTTACTAACAATCTATTTTGCTAAATTTGATTGTAAGTTAGACAGCCCGCCTTGATTAGCTTCGCTATATGCGGGTTGTGTGTTTCTCTAATTTTTTAAATTTTAACGATTGAAATAAAATGATAATTTATACGTTCTCTCACCTAATCCTCTCTTGCTATTGGCCAAAAAAGCAGCAAAAAGATGTAAAATCCCCGTCCCCTTAAACCAAAAGAAAAAAGAATTGGGCTCACAGAGTGAATACACGTGATGTTGTTCACTACCGCATATACTGCCGTCTGAACAGGACCATCTGGGGGTGTTCAAATCAGAGAAATCAACCGGCAATGATGGGATGAATTTTTAATCCTCTTGCGGGACGCCAGAATGACTACCCTTATAAGAAGCTGTAACTTCGTAACAATGAAGGCTTGTCGTAGCCAGGTTGTCGTCACAGTTCTTTGTGAGGCGAAATTTGTCGGGTTTGGGGCCGGAAGTGATCCAAGGGAAAACCGGCATCTGAGATCGAATCGCAAAGCGCGTTATCAAATGACTGTGGAAGACACCACGACGTTGTGATGTTCAAGAAATGACCCCGTTATATTCAGAGAAGTGGAAATAAGCATTTCGTCAAACGGTCGGTCAAAACTATTTAGCTTGGAGCGACGAACAGCCATTCAGCAAGCAGACAACAAGATAAATGAGGTGAGAGGCCACAAGACTGTTGAGCGAATCACGCTGAAACCCCACGCTTATGTTTCGGCCAAGTCAACCCTCTGTTAGCCAAGATTTGGTCTTAACTACCTTGTCGAATTCACATGCTGTTTCTC
>BLFK01000449.1:36011-43511 GCA_014634185.1 Astreopora myriophthalma | reverse complement strand
GACCTTAACATCTAGGACGGCAACTTCGGCTGCAACGACACTAAACAATAGACTTTAATGAGCAAAACAGTGGCTCTGCAGGTGCGTTTTGAAGTTTGGTTCATTTCTTTCCCGTTCTCTGCCAATCAACAACGTCAAAAGACCAAATCCCACGTTTTAAGGACGACGCGAGCACACAACGGATAAAGTTTTAATTTCTTTTTTTAGTTTGAACACCGTTCCTCCCAATTCAGTTCCTAGATAGTTCGGATAGTTTATAGAACTTGAACGAACCGGAATATTCAAGAAAGACTTTGAAAAACATCAAGTTGCAACTTTAAACGGCGTTTTCGGGGACGTCGCCGTTGTAGATCTTAAAGTCCCCAGTGTCCGTATTAACGGGGTGTCCGTATTAAGCGGGTGGTGTAAATTAAGTAAAAAATACAGTACCCATTTTATTGAAGCATGGTGTACTTAGAAAAAATTGTAGATATTCCTTCAAAACCAGCGATAAGCAAAGACATGAACCCAGAGAAAAAAATGAAGTGACTGGAGGAAGTTCCACAGAGAGAAAAAGATTGGCTTGCAGTAGAGAGAAATCTAGCAGCAGTAGAGCAAACAAGAGATAAATGAAGTCTCACACAGAAATAATCACAGCCAGAAGCCGAGAAAAGAGAAGGAAATCATTAGGCGGAAGTTAAGATCTACGACGGCGACGTCAAGGAAAACGTCACCTCGAAATATAACTTTGCACAAGTTCAGTCTTTCGCTATTTTTCCACCTCCTTTAATTAACTCTTACAAGAGTAGCGAAGTATCCTAAAAACAAATTAGGGTGAAAACAGAGGATAAAAGATTCTCATTCTGCATGCACACATTCTCGTAACAACCACAAATTTGGTGATTTCACGTCGTTGTTATGCAGAGTACGCAAAAATATGAACTATGATGCGTGCTTTTAACCAATCATATCATTGTTTTGTGGCGTTGTCTTTGACGTCCGTCGCCGTCGAAGGTCTTAAGGTCGCTATTACTTGGGATGCTACAGGCAGACCACGTCTAAAAGTCGGTCCCGCTCCTTTTTTTTAAATCGTGGTCTCATATGGTAATTAGCCACGTGCCTGTGCTTCTCACTCAGGTTTAGCCCCTGTTAGCTGGGGTTATTACTTGGATGGGTGACCATGCATAATATCCGTGTTGTTGACTTGTTCTTCTTGTTTGATTTTTTTTTTCTTCGTCGTGTTGTTTTTCTTCCTAGTCACAAATTATTATTTTTTAAAATAAAATTTCCAGTATCGTGTGGGAAGTGTTAGAAGCAACATGAAAACGACTTCTAGCGATCTAAACCGCACCTTGAACTCGGATCTGGACTAACCGTTGTACTTTTACAATTTCTATTAACCGTTTGTGCATCCCACGGAAACGCCCTTAGGCGTCTTGTTCAATTAAAGTTTGACAGCAATTTGCGTTGAAGGCGTTGTATTTTATTTTTTTGATTGACGACCAACAAGAACCGCATACACTTTGGGCTAGACAGTTCCGACATCTCGTCTGGTTAGCGCTGAATTATAGCATCTTTTATGTCCGTTTACAAAAGCTAAGGCTCATAAGGACAAAATTGACGAAGCAGTGTCCGTATTAGCAAACTTAACTTTACTACGAGAATTAGGTGATGGGGAAGAAAAAGTGTCCATTGTCCGCATTAACTGGTGTCCGTATTAAGCCAGTTGAATTTAGAAAGAATGTATGGGCTTTCCCCAGGGACAAAGAGAACTGTCCGTAATAACGGGATGTCCGTATTAAGCGGGTGCCCGTAAAGAGGGGTTCAACTGTTGTTGAAATTGCAACTAAATCAGCTAAAATTGCGCTCAGATTGAGAAATTAAGCCTAAAAAAAGATTGGGATGTTTAGGGTTAGCATTAGGTTAGGGTTAGGGTGAAATATTATTAAAGATTATTGATAATTTATATAGGATAGGTAGATACCCCAAATTTGCGGTGATTGGCCAAGCAACTCGGTAGTGCAGTGGTCAGGGACGAGCGATACTAATCAAATAGCACTGGTTTGGTTCTTGATCGAGTAATTTTTCTTTATTTGAAAAACAAAAACATTTTTCACTTATAACAGTGAAAAATGTTCCAAGTGTTGTTGAAATGGCAACGACCGTTTATGAAACGGCCAACTGCGACGCCGTGTTGACCACCTTATCTTTCTTCAGGATTGCAGATTGGTTATTTTGTTGCCTTTGTTGGTCGTTTTTACCTCCTCCACCTCACCCAAAACTGATTTCGTAGCTGCAGTTGACTGTGGATAATTCGGCCCTTCAGTGAAAGTCAGCGGACAGGGACGGCAGAGAAACAACTTCGATTTTTAGCGAGAGCATCAACGACATAAGTTATTAGCGTGTTCCCGGTGTTCAGATCGTGAGGTGTGGCTAAAATCGTCAGTAGAAAGAAAGATGCTGTGAGCGAGCGGGAAAGCCGAGGACGCACTGTCTCGCTGCATGTAACAATCTGAACGCTTAGGTCATACAGGCTAATAAGTTAAGGAAGGTTCGAAGACCCTGAGTCAGCGGGAGTTATCATCAGTAGTCAAGTCTGTGGGAGTAATCATCGATTACGTACGGCCTTAACTTTTTCATTGAGTACGTGCATACACACATACATACTTACATACATACATACATACATACATACATACATACATACATAGCTTAGATATATTAAATTATATATAATATATATATATTATTAAACTATGGTGTCTAGTGTTTTTAGAACCTCTCGTTTTATAGACACCATGGTTTAATAGTTTAATGACATCTCAACATAACCAGTTAAGTTACAAATGTCTTCAGCTTCATTCCCTAGAGGTTTCTGTCGTATACATACCGTATAATATATATAGCTTTTACAAGAATTTTGAAACCCTCATATTTATATAATTATATATTTATATATATTTAGAAATATATAATTAACAATTATTCCACGAGCGCGCGTTGGATATGAGATGATAGATAGCCAACGAGGCGCGTAGCGCCGAGTTGGCTATAATCATCTCATATCCAACAAGCGCGATTGGAATAATTGTTTTATTAAAAACGCCCCCAAGATTACACAAATCTTCCCGAATTTCAACTTTCAACAACAAATTCCCGAATTTCAACTTGCATTGTTTTGCTTCGCATTATTAAACCATAAACACAGATGCTTAAATTGTCAAAATAAAGTTTAGAAGTTGCTACCTTGAAATATTTTCATGCCATACTTTTAGCTCTCTTTGTGCTCCCTGGTGTTGCGTTTTGTAACAGTTCAAGGACTTCTTTTTCATTCAACTCCGGCGCGAAGCGATTTTCGCCGGCCGCCATTGTTTCCTCAGGGAAAAAAATTTAAGCTGACGCGTACACTTACCATATTTGGAGGTTATGGCATATTAGCTCATATACCATGATAGCTAAGCCAATGAAAGTCTTGAATTGCATTATCCAATGATTCAGTTTTTAATAAATGCGTATATATTCATTCACACCTTCCTGTTAATTGCATGCTTGTATAAGAAGCATCACAATACTTGCGAGAATTGCACCTAGCATAGACCGTGCTAATTGGTCTAGACCATATTAACTGCTCACGCAAATACAAATATATATTGATATATTTGTCGGGCGTTCAAAATTTGTGCAAACAGCTGCGTATATATATATGTGCATAATCTTGGTAGTCTGATCAACTGAAGATTCGACTTGGCGTTTTATTACTAACTAGTTTCGTAGCGCACAATATGTGCGGCACTCATCAGATAAAACGGCCACGGGAAAGTTCGTTACAAAGGACGCTGATATGCTATAATTTGCGCTCGTGCCGAGTTCGAATACAAATATAAATATTCTATTTAATTTAAATATAAATTTAAATATAAATCACGCGATAGTGTCTGTTTATATTCAAATTCTGCACTCGCGCAAATTATAGCATATCAGCGTACGTTGTAACGAACTTTCCCGTGGCCGTTTTATCTGATGAGTGCTGCACATGCGTTGTGCGCTACGAAACTACTGAGTTAGTAATAAAACGCCAAGTCGAATCTTCAGTTGATCAGACAACCAAGATTATATTAACGCTCTGGTTCTTCTATTGAACAGTTTGTCAACAGGCTTGTTCCTCAACTGATGTATATATGTGTGTATATTTATTCATTTAGACTTTTCATTACTTTTTTTTCAGGATACGGGAAATGGATTCCAGGTATCTTACACTTTGGTTGGCAATAGTTACACACTTTTGTGGGGTTAATTACGCCCAATCCTCAGACATACTTCCAGTCCAAGCCACGCATCACAATAACACAGCCTTGCTTCAAGTACTGGAAGCCTTAGCAGCCACTTACCCGAACATAACACGGCTGTATTCCATTGGCAGATCCTATCAAGGAAAAGGTTTATGGGTGCTGGAGATCACACGAAATCCCGGAAAGCATTTGCCGGGAAAGCCTGAGTTCAAGTATGTGGCTAATATGCATGGAAACGAGGTTGTTGGAAGGGAACTGCTTCTTCTACTGGCGGATTTCTTGTGTTCAAATTATGGACGCGATAAGCGCATAACAAAGCTGATCAACACTACTAGAATTCACCTGTTACCTTCAATGAATCCGGACGGATGGGAAAGCTCTAAGGAAGGCGATTGCACCAGTGTCCGAGGACGGTTTAACGCAAATGGCGTAGATTTAAACCGGAACTTTCCTGATCCCTACGACGGACAGAGGAATGAATTGCAGCCTGAGACCCGAGCACTGATGAGTTGGATTTACCAGGAACCTTTTGTTCTATCGGCAAACTTGCATGGAGGAACACTAGTGGTTAATTACCCTTTTGATAACCTCCCTAGGGAATTAAAAAAGGCTGGAACGAGAATGTATTACAGTTCCCCTGATGACGACATTTTTGTTGCAATTGCCAAAGTGTACTCATTGGCGCACCCCACAATGCACAAAGGCTACCCTCGGTGTCCGATACAGAGACGGGAGAGATTTAAGGACGGCATTACGAACGGCGCAGCTTGGTACCCAATATCTGGAGGAATGCAGGATTACAATTATTACAAAACGTATGGTAACGTTTAGTTGCAGAATCTTTTGAATGCGATGAGAAATTGAATACATATATGGTCAAGTCTATTTTCCTTTGTGTTATTCCCAAGTCTCGATGCCAAACTAGGCCCGTTTTAGACGTCGCATTTCACGAGGTCGACTAGCAAGAGAGTTATTTCGCTGGAGTTATGACTTAGAGTTAGAGTTAACGACTGCCAAAATCCTGAATTCAAGATTTTGGACTGCCAAAATCATGAATTCAGGATTTTGGAGGCTTAACTCTAACTCTATTAAAGTAACTCCATAACAATAACTCTATGAATAGACGTCCCCGCATTTCACATGTGCCGAATCCAACTCGTATTTGGGTCGACCCAAATAATTGTCGTTTTCGATGTCGAAACTTAATTTGTCGAATTTAATTTATCAGACCAGTAAAAACAGTCCCGGATTGTGCAATGCCAAGATTAGTCGCAGAAAAAAAATAAAAACCGAGAAAAATAAAGAAGAATAAAAATAATAGCAATTATGCTTTTTTTTTTATACAACTCAGAGTTTGGCAACGTATTTTCTATGCTGTTAGCTTTATTTGACCATGTGCTTTGTAGGTTCGATGCATTATCTTCCTGACAAAAAAAAGCTTATCACACTGAGGAGATCAAGATTTTTCCGCGCCTTTTATCCGAACCGAGCGCGCGTTGACTGCCAATGAGAGCTGCTTATTATTAATTATCATAATTATGCATTTGTTCAGCATGTGCAAAATTCGACGTGTAAACTCTCGGATATTCGACTCGCTCAGGCGAAGATGCGGCAAAAGACGAATTTAATTCAAATCTGTCGAATTTATTGGTTTTGAACGCCGAACTTCACATGTATTTAATTCCCGAATTAAAGTCGGCACATGTGAAATGGGACGTTTAAGACGGGCCTTAATTTCAAGTTATCGGATGTGGTCTACTTGCCAGAGGAATTTTTTTCCAAGGTCAGATAGACAAAGCTAAGCTCGCCCAGAGATTCAGTTCCGTGTAGGAAGAGAGGATTTCTGTTCCACGCGGCGCATCGAAGTATATACCCTGGTGCCAGCGGTTTTTCTTTGTTTTCCAACAACGAACCGCGAAGCGGTGAGGGAAGAAAAACGTCTGGTTTCGGTCACTGCGAATCTCCCTTCCATGCAGATGACAGATGTCAAACGCTTCAAAATCATCGTTGAAGAAACAAACAATGAGAATCGTGCCATCACGTGCTCGTCAGCTTGAAATTTGTTCAGTTACCTCTCCGCTTCGCGGTTCGTTGTCGCCGCGTCGCGGCTAAAATTTTGCCTTGGAAAACAAAGAAAAACCTCTGGGACCAGGGTGCAAAGTATATCACTTTACATTTGAAAGTGATATGGCTGAAAAAACTCAGTTGAAGGCTTTACACACCTCTTCTGTCGACCTTAATAATTTTCGTCAGGTTTGTTTGCATCGGAATTAAATGTTTTGATTTCGGGCTGCAGGAAGTTTAATTAATTTCATAGAAATGTTTCCAAAGAGCAAAACGCAACATTGTCGTCCGTGTCAGGATTTCTTCTCGAGGAGATCGTTGCGCGATTTTATGCCAAAAGTGCTGAAGAGAGTTGGAAAATTTGATAAACTCCACAATTCCACAATCTTCAAGTTCTTTTATATGTTAACTCGTAGTTTCAGCGACAAACTACGATGAAAATTGCTCTAGCCGTGATGGTATAGGTGTTAAATTAGAAGAGCAGACCATCGGAACAAGCTGAAATATCCTCGACTTTCCGCATGCAGCTGGAAGCACGTCGGAGAATACATCGTTTTAGAATACCTCTAGTTCCGAAATTTGAGAAAACTGTGAATCGAAAGTACTTCGAAAACCACAAAAGCAAAGCAGCATTTGTTTTGAAACTTGTCTTTTGGCTTGCAGGCCCCAATTGTTCGAAGGGTGGATAGCGCTATGCAATGGATAAATCACTATCCACTGGATAAGCATCAGCAAAACCAATTAAGTTATCCAGTGGATAGGGATTTATCATCACCGCATTTATTGTCCAATCAGAGAACAAGTTAAATTTGTGATTTGTGATTTCCCACTTGGAACTGAGGCTATGGGCTTGTGCCACGACAGGTATTTTATTTCCTCCTCGGCGCGTCGCTCGCTCGCCAGCTTAGCGTTCTTTCTCCGATCTTGAAAATAAAAACATTCCTCTGGCACCCAGGCTAGGGTATGGTCTAATTAGATTGTACCCAAAACGCAGGGCCGCGGCTACGGCCGAGGCCAGGGCTCTGAAGTCGAGGTCGGGGTCGGGATCGAGGACGGGGACGGGGAGTCATTTTTATTTCCATTTATTTCTGGTTATGTTTCTTTGATCCAATTTTTGTAGGAGAAAATGTGATCGTCAGTGTTATTTTACTTTAGAAACAAAGGCCCC
>BLFK01000449.1:12500-17500 GCA_014634185.1 Astreopora myriophthalma | reverse complement strand
TTTTAATTTTGCAATAATATTTATACTTTTACTGATTTTACTACTAATATAATCGGTATGATGGTGCCATGATAGGGAACAATCAATAATTAATCCTAAGTAGCTAACACTGTGAGACTGCTCAAGATACTGATCCACTAATTTAAGAGGGGTGTATAAATTATAATTAAGTTTTTGCCGTGGTTGGAATACTACATATTGTCTTACTTAAATTTAAAGTTAGCTTATTTGAACATAGCCAGTCATAAATAGTGGGTAATTCAGAGTTTATTAGGTGTAGCAATGCATAGAGATCCCTACCAGTCGCAGTCAAGGAGGTATCATCGGCAAATAGTCTTAAAGAGAAATAATTAGTTGCATTTACTATATCATTTATGTAAACTAAGAAAAGAAAAGGACCCAAGATCGACCCTTGTGGCACTCCTGAATTTTAAGGAAAGAAAACTAGACTCAGCTCCGTTAAAATACACTCTTTGCTTCCCTTTACTTAAATAGGATCTAAACCATTGGTTTTCAACATCTCTTATAGAAGATAACAGCAAAGGGTGGACCTTATCAACCCCAATTGATTTCCTGGTATGAATACTTTCTAGCAATAAGAACACTTCAACTTCATTGACTTTATTTAAGCGAAACTTACCCTTTTTCCTCTTCATATAATGAGAGAAACGGCGATTTGTATTGGGAAGTTTTGATGCAAGCTCAGTTGGAATGTTACGAAAATACGTATTGATAGCATTTGATATCGTAACTGGTTGCTGTAGGTTTTTATTACCAACTTGTAAGTTATCAATGTGAGAAGATGGACGATTTTTATTAATTATTAAGTTAATTTTATCCCACATTTTGTTAGTATTGCAAGAGTCTTTAAAAACCCGACTATAATATAATGAGCGAGAAAGTTTGTTAATTGCCACAATTTTGTTACGGTAAATTTTATAATGATTATAATAACTAATGCAACGGTTGTCAACCATTTTTTATATAAGTAATTCCGAAGTTTGATTGATTTCTGCAGACCTCCGGTTACCCAAGGTTTATTAGTCTTACCTTTAATTTTGATCGATTCGATTACTAATCTTATTAAAGAAATGTAGGAATCTGGTCAAACTTTCATTCGCATCATTACACTTAAATACAGCGACCAGTCTTCGCACCTCAGTGCATCACAGAAAGCATTTTTATCAAACTTTTTAAAATCTCTAATTTCAATTATATCGGGAAAGGGGCTTAGTGTGGGATCATAAGAAAAAGTAAAGACAGGCAAATGGTCGGCTATCTCGACTGCAATGCTACCGCTCGAACTTGAAGATACGAAATTGGAGTGTATATGATCAATACAACTTATTGTTCTTTCGGTACTACGTGTAGCTTCAAATATCAAGGGATTAAAAGCCTTCAGAATGAATCAGATTGAGGTATTCTTTTGCAATTGTGCTTCTAACAAGTGTGTTAATATTGATGTGAAGTATATATGAAATAATTCATATGTGAACTGCGGTTGTAGATGAAAGTGAAGAATGATCATCGCAGTTAATTTTCCAACTTAAGCAATTGGAAAGGAGAAGCCTGAAAAAATCAGGGCTTCAACGGGATTCGAACCCGTGACCTCCGCGATACCGGTGCGATGCTCTACCAATTGAGCTATGAAGCCACACATTGGGAGCGATGTCAATTTAGTGAGTTCATATGTCCCGTGAGGAGTGAAATGATGTGAAGTATATATGAAATAATTCATATGTGAACTGCGGTTGTAGATGAAAGTGAAGAATGATCATCGCAGTTAATTTTCCAACTTAAGCAATTGGAAAGGAGAAGCCTGAAAAAATCAGGGCTTCAACGGGATTCGAACCCGTGACCTCCGCGATACCGGTGCGATCACGGGTTCGAATCCTGTTGAAGCCCTGATTTTTTCAGGCTTCTCCTTTCCAATTGCTTAAGTTGGAAAATTAACTGCGATGATCATTCTTCACTTTCATGTGTTAATATTATTTAATAATATCACCTAAAATTAGGCACTTTCGCTTATACAAACAACTCTTATGCGGTTTATGCAACAATGGTCGCTGGATTCAGCTGTTTTATAACTTGCTGATCATGAAAAAAATATCGAGGATCACCTTTACAGTGTACTTTGCTCAGACCTGAGACACAGGAGTGATCACATTTGGATCATTGTTTTTAAACATTTTTGGACAAGAAATAAATTATTTGGTCTGTCTTGGACTGTTTGCTTCTGCAGGCCTTTGAATTTCAAGAATACTGATCTCTTACACTTTAAAGTGATTCAAAATATTTCACAAAAATTTGACGCATTTTTTTCCCACCAGATTCATTGTTATTTACACCATAACATGTTGAGAGTGTAGTGGTCTCCCTGTGCTATTGTACTTAGGTCACGTGACTAGCAAAACCATGTACTTGAGAGCGACCATTGTTGAATAAACCGCGTAAGAGTTTGCTTGAAGCGGCTCATTCGTTTGCGCATTTGACCAAAAAATTTTGACTGGTTCCTTTAATCGAAATGAACTGTTTTCTAAGGAACCGCTCGTTAGAATTTCGTGACAATTGACAAAACAGTAGTTCTCTAAAGGCGTAACTCGCCTACAAACAAGAACAGAACATTCTTAGCACACTAACGATATATAATCAAACTCCATTGCGTAATTGTGGCGTACGGCTAATTTACATCTCTATCTCAAATGATGCCGGAATGTCGAAGGCGTCCATGTCTTCGTAGCTGAGTCTTGTACTTTCAGCGATTGGGGTTGAACTGGCGCTGCAATACAGGCATCGCCAAATAACCTCTAGACCTGATGTCACTGCCTCTCTGTACTGTTCCCTTGTAATGCCAGTCTGGCATCGCCGATGTTGCCACCTGTCGCAACCATAGGAGTGCTTCTTGTAAACAGTAAACAGTAATAGCTGTCCATATCTAATGAGAGTCGTCGCGATCGGGAGTATTCTGAGAAGGTTAGTGGAATGAATTGAACAAAAATCACAGCCCTTTTATACCGCAATGCCCGATCACGACGGATCGAAATCGCAGCTACGTGATTGGAAGATATTGTTGTTGTTAACTTTAATTAAAGTCTTGATGCATGGATGCCCACGATTAAGAAACACAGCAACACCAGAGCAGTGCGACAGCGGACCGCCGAGGGAACAGATTAGCGAAACAGCGAGGATCGAAATGCACCTATCACAGCTGTTGAAAACCATCCAATCGCAGCAGAGCATCATACTATATACCCTGACGCATGACCAGTCGACTTCATCGCCTGAAGAAGACTCGCCTTATGCAGTCGAAACGTCGCGATCTACATCATCAGGGACTACATCGTGAGACAAACGATAAATTTAGTTATTATTGTTATTCACCACGATGAATAACCACAACCTCTTACGAAATGTCCTATTGAAGGTGAAAAAATCTCAGTACATGTAACCAGTAATCGCAGTGTGTTTGGTTAAGTGAAGTGTAGTCACTTAAGATTTTGATAGCTGTGCAACCGCTTTACTGCCAGTGGCTTTTGTCCAAGAGTTATGTAGGCGAATCGACTTTAAGTGTGTAGGCGAATCGACTTGTAGGCGAAACGACCGGTTTCCGAGAGAATCGGCTGAAAGTTTGCATCAAATCTGTGCCTCTTGTACCCTCAAGTTAGCAATAACATCATTGTTTATCTCACAGTAATTATGCAGGATAAAACAAGCATAGAGTACTTCAGGCATGTGGTGTCTCGCCAAATGTGGTCTCTTTCCGTCTCCTGGACAAGAGATCGTCTTCATAACAACAACATGTTTTATTCTCTGCTACTCGCCTACTCGTATTAGCGCGCTCTTTTTCTGTTTTGTTCCTATCCCATAATACACGGAATACTACTCACTTCCGCTTCCGGTACACACTACATCTCCCCCTTACTATTTGAAAACTTACAATACCAACATGAACAAGAAAAGTCTCTAAAGGAAAAGTGTCAACAGTGTCTGTTTCAACAATACTTTGTCTCCCGATCTAATGTCACCGTATTTAGCTCCTCGTGTTCTGTCTGCATACTCCTTTTGCCGGAGTTTCGAACGAGCATCTCTCTCCCTCAGCTGTTGCTGCCAATATCCCTCCGTGAATTGCTCACCGGAAAACTCGACTTTGGGAAGTTTGTCACGCAATCTCCTCCCCATTAACAGTTCTGCAGGTGACATGTTTGTTACAGTGTGTGGGGTAACTCGGTACTGGAACAGAAAGTCTTGGACTGCCTTCCGCCAGTCTCTCCCTTCAAGCCGGGCAATCCGTACGATCTTTAAGAGGGTTTCATTGCAACGCTCCACTTCTCCATTGCTTTGTGGCAAGTAGGGTACACCTTTCTTGTGCTCGATCCCCAAATATTTTAGGAAAGTTTCAAATTGCTCCGACGCAAATGGTGGTCCATTATCACTGCGCACACTCTCTGGTAGACCATGTGTTCTGAAGATGGCTTCCATGGACTTAACCACATGGTGGGCGTCCGTCTTTTTCAAAAGAATCGCTTCTATCCAACGGGAATAGTAATCCACCACTACCAGAAGGTGTTCACCACTAGATATATCGAGGAGATCAACTGAGATTTCTTTCCAGGGTCCCTCAGGCAACCTGGTTGATCTTACAGGTTCTGGTTTGGCTCTGGGCCCTATCAGCTGGCAGGGGTGACAAGCACGCACTGCCTCTTCCACTTGCTTGTCCATTCCCGGCCACCACACTTTCTCTCGCAACCTGGCCTTAGTTCTGACCATGCCCTGGTGGCCTTCGTGAGCTAGCACTATGGTCTGCTTCCATAGACTTTCAGGCATGACAATACGGCCACCTCTCAATACCACTTGTCTAATCACCCACAGTTCTTCTCGCACCGCTTTGTAAATGGTCCCCGACAAACGGCTCCAGTCATCTGTCATAGCTTGGCGCACTAGTTGCAAGGTTGGGTCATCTGCTGAGGCAAATTCTACTTGCTTTGGCACTAGTGCAGCTG
>BLFK01000449.1:0-5000 GCA_014634185.1 Astreopora myriophthalma | reverse complement strand
ATAATTATGCAAATTACTGGACGGTATATAATCCCAGGAGAGGACACAAATAGTCGGTCCTTCCTTTCGTCCTTCCAGGTCAGTGAGTCGCGGTTATATTTTTGTTTGTTTGTGGTTTTTATCTAGGCTATTGGCCTTTATTGCGCTGTTTAATCTTGGTTGCCTCTGTTTATAGAATTTGGAAAAATTTCCGTATAGGTCCCTACTTCATTATGCATGCGAAATCGATTAATTATGTATGTGCGCTATTGTTTATTAGAACAATGCTTTCTCCCAAGCGTATTGAATATATACATGAATAATTTGTACTTACAACAAGAATAAAATTGGATTGTATTTAGCCCTGTCGTTTTTTCTTTTTTCTCGCGCACACCGTTCTTTCTTCCGTCTTCTATGCAGGTTCTCCCTCTTTCTTCACCCTCCCTTCTCCTCCAGTCCCTTCTCGGTATTCTTTTACTCTTTCTGCTTACCTTCAGCGAGAATCGAACTCTGCTCCTCTGTAAACCTGTGGATTACCTGTCCCTATACTACACTACTGAGCTAATGCGTTAAGATACTAATTCCCACCTAGAAACTTGGATTTATTTCGAACGTGTCCATATAAATTACATAACAAAGGGTGGTAATTATATACACGTGCCCCACGCATCTTAGTGCAATACACGAACCAATGTACCAAATTTCGTTATGATTGGTGCATGGAAAACTTAACGAACGTTGGATTGCACCCATTTACGTCACCAATTAAGTCCTCGATCACAAAATAATAAATTATCGGTCTTCCATCTCTTTTCGAAGTTGTCTTTCATTCAGCACAGAGCTCAAGAAAATGAACATGTGGAAGCTGTCAAGGCTTGCAGCCGATCACGACCGGTGCGTACAGTGGTGCAAAGAACACAATCTGCTCGCGTCGTCTATTAAATGCCCAAAACCTGAGTGCGGAAACGCACTCAGCTAGCAAAGACGAAGTTCATCGGGAGATGGATTTGTGTGGCGATGCTCGAAAAAAAGTTTCGATGGACAAGCTTCAATACGCCAGAACTCATGGTTTTCTGGCAGTAGGCTTTCCATTGAAATAATATTAGCCCTAACTTACGCTTGGGCGCACAAATTTACCACTAGTCAATCAGTGCACGAACTTCGTTGGACGATGAAACCACGTCGTCGGAAACGGTGATAGATTGGTACAATGAAACATCATGCGGGGCCAATAGGCGGACCTGGTACCACTGTTGAGATAGATGAGTCCAAGTTTGGCAAAATGAAGTATCACAAAGGTCGTTTCATCGAAGGACAGTGGGTCTTTGGTGGCATTTGCCGAGAAACCAAAGCCTGCTTCCTCGTTCCGGTAGAGCGCAGAGATAAAGATACACTCTTGCCAATTATCCGTGCAAATATATTGCCAGGAACACGCGTGATGAGCGACATGTGGAAAGCTTACGATTGCCTTAAAGACGAGGGCTACCAGCATCTCACAGTTAACCATAGCCTAAATTTTGCCGACCCAGACACAGGTACTCATACCCAGGGCATTGAAAATAGATGGTGGAGAGTCAAACGAAATATGCCTCGTACAGGTACATCCAAGGATCTGTTTGATAGCTACCTACAAGAATGGTTGTGGCGTCAGCAATACAACAACGATCCCTTTGGAAACATTATTGAGCATATCGCCGATCTCTACAATGTTAGAGAGAACAGTTGACACCACTGTACGCACCGGTGGTTATCCCGAAACGCCCGCATTCAGAGAGGAAAGAAACAAATTTGGCGCGTTACAGGGCTTGCATTCGCTGCATCTAGGACCCGAAAGAAAGCAAGATCAACTGACAAAAAAGACGACAAGGTAAACTCATATTTTTACAGCAAATTATGTGCTTCATTCTGTCGCGTTGCCGAAGCACGGTAGTCATAACCACGTTAATTCTATTTTTCCGGGGCTATTTTATATTAAGCTGAAAAACTCTAACCTAAAAATTTGCCACCAAATTGCTGCTTAAGTGTTGGATTTTCCGTATTTTCGCCCCCAAATTTCGCAAATTTTCCAAGTCCATAGACTTAGAAAAAAAAACTTCTATACTTCAAAGAACAAAGCGCAATAATCCCAAACGACATCTATTGTGACTGCTATTGTTTTCTGAAAACAAAAGAGCGTATGCATAATTAAGTAGGGAGCTTTACGGAATGGGGCAAGATTTTTGTATTGCTGACGCCACAACCATTCTTGTAGGTAGCTATCAAACAGATCCTTGGATGTACCTGTACGAGGCATATTTCGTTTGACTCCCCACCATCTATTTTCAATGCCCTGGGTATGAGTACCTGTGTCTGGGTCGGCAAAATTTAGGCTATGGTTAACTGTGAGATGCTGGTAGCCCTCGTCTTTAAGGCAATCGTAAGCTTTCCACATGTCGCTCATCACGCGTGTTCCTGGCAATATATTTGCACGGATAATTGGCAAGAGTGTATCTTTATCTCTGCGCTCTACCGGAACGAGGAAGCAGGCTTTGGTTTCTCGGCAAATGCCACCAAAGACCCACTGTCCTTCGATGAAACGACCTTTGTGATACTTCATTTTGCCAAACTTGGACTCATCTATCTCAACAGTGGTACCAGGTCCGCCTATTGGCCCCGCATGATGTTTCATTGTACCAATCTATCACCGTTTCCGACGACGTGGTTTCATCGTCCAACGAAGTTCGTGCACTGATTGACTAGTGGTAAATTTGTGCGCCCAAGCGTAAGTTAGGGCTAATATTATTCCAATGGAAAGCCTACTGCCAGAAAACCATGAGTTCTGGCGTATTGAAGCTTGTCCATCGAAACTTTTTTTCGAGCATCGCCACACAAATCCATCTCCCGATGAACTTCGTCTTTGCTAGCTGAGTGCGTTTCCGCACTCAGGTTTTGGGCATTTAATAGACGACGCGAGCAGATTGTGTTCTTTGCACCACTGTACGCACCGGTCGTGATCGGCTGCAAGCCTTGACAGCTTCCACATGTTCATTTTCTTGAGCTCTGTGCTGAATGAAAGACAACTTCGAAAAGAGATGGAAGACCGATAATTTATTATTTTGTGATCGAGGACTTAATTGGTGACGTAAATGGGTGCAATCCAACGTTCGTTAAGTTTTCCATGCACCAATCATAACGAAATTTGGTACATTCATTTGGTTCGTGTATTGCACTAAGATGCGTGGGGCACGTGTATATAATTACCACCCTTTGTTATGTAAATTATATGGACACGTTCGAAATAAATCTAAGTTTCTAGGTGGGAATTAGTATCTTAACGCATTAGCTCAGTAGTGTAGTATAGGGACAGGTAATCCACAGGTTTACAGAGGAGCAGAGTTCGATTCTCGCTGAAGGTAAGGAGAAAGAGTAAAAGAATACCGAGAAGGGACTGGAGGAGAAGGGAGGGTGAAGAAAGAGGGAGAACCGGCATAGAAGACGGAAGAAAGAACGGTGTGCGCGAGAAAAAAGAAAAAACGACAGGGCTAAATACAATCCAATTTTATTCTTGTTGTAAGTACAAATTATTCATGTATATATTCAATACGCTTGGGAGAAAGCATTGTTCTAATAAACAATAGCGCGCATACATAATTAATCGATTTCGCATGCATAATGAAGTAGGGACCTGTACGGAAATTTTTCCGGTCGTTCTTTGATTAGCTCGTTTGCGGAATTGTAATAGATTCAAATAAGAGGCAGTTTGGTAAATATTACTTTTAAAAAGGTACTTATATGGGAGTGTGTGCTTTTCTTAAGACTTGGTCTGATGACGGAGGGGGTAATTTGCAGGTTGCAGGTTTATACATTAGGGTTTACCTAAAACCTGGAATCCGGAATAACACTGGAATCCACTGGAATCCGGAATAATTAGGCCTCAACAAACGTTTTTAGGCGTAATTAGGCCTAAACAAAAGTTTTTAGGCCTAATTCCAGTGTTATTTGTGATTCCGGAAACTGGAATCCAGAATCCGGAATCCAGAATAAAACTGGATAGGCCTAATTAGGCCTAACCAAAAGTTTTTAGGCTTAATTTCAGTGTTATTCCGGATTCCGGATTCCGGGTATTAGGTAAACCCTAATGTAAAAACCTGCGACCTGCAACCTGCAACCTGCAACCTGCAACCTGCAACCTGCAAATTACACCCTCCGCTCTGATGATATAAAAACAATGACGACCTAAACAGACTGGAGAGGGCCAAAAAAAACAAATTGATCGTAACTGGATGTGTCATGCTTAAATATGTGCAGCACGCGAACTGATACAAAATGCTAAATTTTCAGTCACGTTTTTTTGCAGGCCAGACGTTCTCACGGGGTCAAAAGGGTTTTTCCTTCTTTTCGGAAAGCAATCAAATGTAGGTCAAGACAGACCCCACAGGAGACATTATTTAAACAAGGGCTACCCTCAATCAGAATTAGAGCGAATTCGAATTTTTAAGTTTTGCTGCCAAATGCTGATATTTAGCGGGACACGATCTTAATCTCTGGAACTGGAATAAGAAGAAATAGGTAAAAATTACAATACATATATATATATATACATATATATATATATATAATGGCTTTTACATCCAGTGAATATTTGCAAAGAAATGAATATGTACGGTATCAACTGGACGAAGTAATTTGAGCTCCAGCAAATAATCAACATCAAATAAAGAATAGTTAGAAATTCACTATTAATGATAGATCGTAGTAGTAGTATGGGCCCCTTCAGACCAGATTTGACAGGTAGTCATCAAATGACGTCATCAATCAGCATGTCAAAGAAGGGGGCGTGCATAAATTACAAAACAAGGGGCACAACCCCAGCCGACTCGTGAACCAACACGTGCAAATTTGGGCAAGAAAAAAGAGACAAGGCGTGCATGAATTACAAAACAACGGGGCATCTTGGAGCACAACCCTAGCTCAACGTGAAACAACACGTGTAATATTTTAACGGGAAAAAATAAAACGGATTGGTCGTTCTGTATTAGTTT
>BLFK01000448.1:1158759-1161631 GCA_014634185.1 Astreopora myriophthalma | reverse complement strand
TCTCTCTCTCCCTCTCCCCCCTCCCCCCTTTCAGGTTCATACACAGAAACAGACTTGTCTCAAGGGAAGATCCAAAGTACCTTCTCAAAGCCGACCTGCAGGATTTTACTAAACTACAGCTGTTTAAAGGACGTTATGAAAAGGTAAATTCGGTTTGCATGTGTGGGTGACAAAATACAATTGCACAATGGTGCATATCAGCTGAACGATCACATGACTGTTTCGATTTTGGGTATTTTGAACGTAGTGTGGGTTTCGTGCAGAGTGCCTTACCATTTTCACTTGCCACTGCTTTTGTGGTGGCGAGGATGATGAGAAATAGCACGGCACCAGAGGACGTATGGAGTGAGTATATCTAAACAGATCTCAAAAGTTAAATTTTCTGGTATTATGAAAGCTCGTCAGATAGCCCGTATTTCTTTGAAATATGTCACTATCGGAAATTTGGTTTTTTGCAATAATTAAATCATTTGACATGTATACAAGGAATGATAGAAAAACACCCCATTTTTACTTCACGTTTTTTCTCCTCCTAAAAAAAGTCTTTTTTTTTAATTCTAAAGCGGAGGGGAGTATTGGTCTTCTTTATTCACACGAACAGTGCATTGGGAAGTCACTATCACTCCAAGTGTTAGCGCTTGCAGAAGGCATACCAATCAGAAGTCATTGCTTGTTCCTCCGTGGTGGGAACCAAAACATGTGTGGAACCTCCACGTAAGTCTTTCCTTTCTTCTATGCCACCTCTCAACCTTTAGGTGTGCTTTTTAAACATATTTGTGATAGAAAAAAACAAGAACTTCTAATCATCTGATTTCTATATTTTTACTCATTAGGTATTTTAAAGGTTTGCAGTCCTTCATAAATGCCCACATTGATTAAAACTTGCCCCCTACTTTTGATACATGTCAATTGAGAGAATGAAAATAGACAGAGTTGAGCTTTAGCGTCCATATATAAAATGTCGCTGATTCAAATGTATGATTCAATGCGTGTTCTATGTTGTATATATTGGTGGTAGTGTAAAGGTGGCTCAAACCAGTTTCAAGTCTTTGAGGAAATGCTCATATTAGAACAACTTAGGCCCTTTCAGAATTCACGTCAGCCTCTTTTTCAAAGTTTTATTGATATGCAAAGTAAAAGTAATTACCATCACAGAACATTTGCACTTAGACTCGCTTTGAAAAAGAGGCTGACGTGAACTCGGAAAGGGCGTATTGACACTACTACAGTCTCACTTATTACAAAATGTTATGGTGCCAGATATATGAAACGCCAGGTACTACTGAACAATATGCGGTAATTGTGACATAATAAGTTACCATGGCAACAGGGAAGAAACAAAACACTCTATATTTTGGCTTTAGTTGCTCATATCTCATCATTATCTTGGTGACCCCTATTTTTTATTTGTGGAAAGGGATCAGCAGGCCAAAATGAAACTTTCCACAAAATTTAAAGCAATTCTGGGGTGCAGATTCAACGTCACCTTAAATCTTTTATTTTTAAAGGTAGCTTTGAATCTGCTTCAGCTAACTTTGCAGAGAATTTCAACTTGGCCTGCTAATTACTTTCCAGCAATAAAAAAGGGGGTCACTGAGTTCGTTTTTAAGATGTGAGCAACTGAAGCCAAAATATAGGGTGTTTTTACAAGGCTTTCATGTTGCCACAGGGACCCCCTTTTGTGCAAAAAAAAATAAAAAAAATCGGACAATCGATAAATAAAAAAATACTTGTTCAGAATTAACTGGTGTTTCATATGGTACCATTACATTGCTAAGAAGTGATAGTGTTGTAATGTCACCCCTTCTAAGAAGAAAGGGATCATTTTGGTTTTCTGGGCAACCGAGGTCGAGTTCACCTTTTCGAGCTCGAACAACAACACGTATAGAATTTCACCAACTGAGGTCCGTGTTACGCGAGCTCGCAAACAACTGAGCTCGATGTTGCGAGCGACCAACTTAGCGAGCTTGTTTCTTACTGAGCTCGCTTTGATTCGGGGTTCCGAAAAATGGAGCTCGATCAAGTCTGAGCACGGTTGAACAATCGTATTCGAATATTGACTGAGCATGAAATAGAAATACCGAAAATCGAGCTCTACTTTTATTCGAACTCGTATTAAAAGTGTCGATCTTTCTCGAGCTCGAAAGTCAATCCGCCAGATATCGAGCTCGATTTCCTTTTGTCTCTTTCTCTTTCGTTTCGTTTACAAGTACATGTATATGAAAAAAAAACCAATCAGTATTCACCGGAGTGTACATTGCACTTGTTTCTCTTCCACAATTTTCCCTAAAAACTATTAGCATGATTCCCCTGAATTCTTTGATATTTGCATGTCAGGGGAGGTATTTAATTTTTTTTTTAAAAATGTTATCACTTCTGTCATTCATTCCCTACAAGTACATAGCCGTAATGTCCCATGCCTATCTTCCCTCTGTTGCTTTACAACATCATCCCACACAATTTACTTTTAAAAAAATACTAGCTTGAAGGTAAGCCCACTCCATCTTCTCCCCAGCCTTCAGGACCAATTTTGCATTCTTTTTCGCTTAAAACTGAAGTGAAACAATCCCTTTTATACGTTTAATTATATAGCAGTCAGTTAATCCAGTATTATCAGCACGGCTATTATCATTTAATTTCTCAGAACTGTCCAATTTGGGATTTAATTTGGACAGTTTTCAATATGGAATTTGAGTAAAAATGCAGAAACTGTCCTATTTGGGAAAAAATAGGACAGTTTGTTTCAGCCAATGAAATCCGAGAAAAACAATGGATTGTGAAACCAACCAATCAGCAGTGAGCAAACGTCAGCACTGAAAGCAGGACAGGTCACCATTGTTGTTGATAACATGGAGGAATTCAGTGAAGAAAA
>BLFK01000448.1:1146259-1148759 GCA_014634185.1 Astreopora myriophthalma | reverse complement strand
CCGCGCTGTAAGTATGAATGGATGTAACAATGGAGTGAAGTCACAATTTCATGGGAACCAATTTTCGGGTTGTGAACGTTTTAGTTACTGAACGGGAAATTTGCATAATCTGGCGTTCTACTAATTTATTTTCCAAAATACTTTAGATTCCTTTAGACAACTTCGAGTGGGCTTTTTACTTTTATCGTGCAAATGGAATTTTGCCCCAAGTTATGCAAGATCGCCTCATATTTGTAGCTAAGATAAGAATATAGAACTGTCACCCCAAAATTGGAAGTTAATTCCACTGTTGTTCAAATAATCCTACATTTTGAAGTTAAAAAGCAGACGGGAAACACTTTGTGCTGTTTGTGGAAAATTCGCATATAGAAAAGAGCTGTTTTCAGTGTCATGTAAATTCTGAATAGCGTCGCGTCTTTTTTTATCTGATAATGAAAGTTATATCAACAAGAACAAAACAACAAAAAAGTAGCGACATTCTCTAAAAGAGAACTGCCATTTATTTTTTTTATAAGAACGTCTAATTTTGGAGCTGAGGCTCGACCTTTTTATTTTTTCGCACTTTGAAAACGCAGAAAAGGTTTATGTGTACATACTACACTACTCATTAAAAAAAATGAGCAAAATAAATAAGTTTTTAACTGACTGTCAAGGTGGATATGTTCTAAACATGTTCTTAAATGTGGGGTTCATCTCAGCCTCAATGTTCTTATAAAAAGGTTCTTCTGAAGAAAAAAGAGTGTACTTGTTATTTCAAGGGCTAAAGAAGCCGATGCCCATGACGATTTCGTTATAAACTCGAACAGACTTTTGTACCGGTGTTCCCCTATTATCGTTCAAATTAGCAGATTAGATGTATTGGTTAAGCACACGCGACGCATCGCGTCATTGCGCCTCCTGGACGAGACTCTGGGTTTGCTTCCAGCTAGAGGCCGAATTTAGCGGTACATGAGAGGAATTTTTTTATGCTTCTCCAGAATTGAAAACATGAAACATGCAAGAAATGGACATGTTTCCATAAATTTCGAAACAGCAAAAAAAGTGGTCCTTCCGGACAGTGACCTTTGACTTGTAACGCTGGGAGTCTGGGGACGATTGAACATATGGTATAATTACGCACCCACACCCGCCCTTTTCATTTTGCCTGTCGAACGCGGGTCGCGGGGTCGGTGTTCTGACGGTGCTTTGGATAATATGACGTCGCCCGTGAAATCTCTGAGCTTCAGAAAAGACGCAGATGGATCTGTGTGCATCCACAGGAAAGTAAAACACGGTAGCTACAAGAGTGTTGCCGACTTTTGGTTTGAGATCGTAAGCTTTGTTCAGTTTCAAGGAGACCTCAACACCCACAGCGGCTACATATTTGAGGTTCACAAGTCCAGGGGTGAAAACAACGTGTCCAAGTAAGTCTTAAATTAAGGATTTATTAATTATGGTTTAAATCGCTAGTACTTTTTAAAAGCAGTTTTTGGAAAACTCAGGGTACTCATTTTAACTGTCATGAAGGGTTGTTTGTGCCAAGAAATCACCTTCCAGCTGTTTTGCTAATGGCGTTCAAGGGTTGCTTTGGTAGCACCTTATGAATGAGCTAGCGATGTTTAACTTTTTTCACCTGATTTTACACTATTTTCATTGAGCAATGACGTTGCGAATTTCTTGAAAACTTTGAGAAAATTAATTCAATTTCAGTTGCTTTCTGTCACTGTAAAATCACAGGTTACTTAAGTTAGACGGTTGAAGTGATATTCTAAAATTTGATGTTAAATGTAAGCTAAAGAGTTTCTATTCACTTAATGCTTTTAGTGATCTTCTTTAACAAAAACTATTTTTAAGATAAAAGAATTTCAAGGAGAAGCGATGATGAAAGTATACCTCACTAAGGCGTGGCAGATACGATTCCGGACTTTTTTCTGCCCCTATCAGTAATTGTCTTCAATTTACTTGTTTCAGAAAGTGCTTTGTGTCATGCCGCGAGATGGATTCCGCCAAAATGTTCAAAAATGCTTTGAACAATGCCTTAGCTGATTGTGGAGGGGTTTTCTGGGAAGATGTGAAAGATGTGCAGCTGCAGGGGCTTCTGAAAACAATGACAAGGCAGTATTTTCTTGATGACGGTAAAGTCCAAAAAGCAGTAACGATTGTGGGAAGACAGCCTGTAGACATGCATCCTAAGAACCATCTTCCAGAGAATGATGTATGTGTTCAATGAATCTATTAAGGTACGGCTGTTTATGTCAACACGACCAAAATTTGTCTCACTGTGTTTGTTGCTGTATAGACCTCCTAGACACACTGTCAGGGAAACCAGAAGTTCACTAAGATTCAATCTTGAGAAAGAAGTGATTCTCCTGGAGCAATGGCTCCCTGATCTGTATAACCACTTTGCCCTTTTCCAGTGTCATACATAATGACTACAACTACATATACATTCTAACTGTCATGTTCAAGGAAACATTGGGTGTCTGAGAAGTGCCTGATAACACCCGGGGGGGGGGGGGGG
>BLFK01000448.1:1112433-1121659 GCA_014634185.1 Astreopora myriophthalma | reverse complement strand
CTAACTGTTATGCTTCAACAAAAACGGTGGCAAATTAGGCAAGGTGTGAAATATTTTATGCGTGATGTAACGTTTAGAGCCAACAGTTTAGCTAAGTACTCGTAAAATACGTACAATTAATGCACACATTTTCTTTTATACGTGACATTTTATTTCTAACAACAACGATAATGTTAAAACTTAACTTATTAAAACATCTATAGAGAAGAAAGAACTAAAATTTAAAAAGAATCCCTAACTTTTCTCGGCATTTCTTTCTTTTCCGAGATATCCTTTTTTATGTTTGTCATCCTACTCGCATCTCTATTTGCCACACGCAATTTTTTTCCTCAATCTTCATCAAACATATGTTAAAATAAACTTCTATTCTCTGCTATATTATACAAGGCAACGAAACCCACACTTTGGAAACGAAGAGAACCATTGGACAGAGAGGAACAGGTAAAGTAGGTTCTAGTCTATCGAAGTTCACACATTAAGCTTCACCGCACTGTCATGGGTAGGGGGTCATTAATTAACCGCATGCCGAAAATTAACATCTTTACAAACTGAGACAACGTTTGCTCGAGTGAACATGTAACAGATTAATAGTAACATTATTAATCCAAGTAGGGATGAATACAAAAAACCTACGCAATTAATTAAAAGAACAGCATTAATTGACGTAAGTGCAGTAATCACAAAATAATAAGTTATGTTGTCCATACTAATGCTGATCAGGTCAAATATAAAAAGTATGTGCAAGAGCAAATGAATGATTCTTTCCTTCTCCTCGTCATAATAGTAAAGAACAGTTACCGATCCTGCGATTGAACGCTTTCGGGGAAACAATGAATCACCGTTAGTCGCTGAAACCTGCTCCTTTGAAGAAGAGAAGATTGTCAGTTTCGCATTTGTAAACTCGCTTCTGGGACCTGAGCTCACGTGACCTGCAGAATTCCTAAAAACGTTTCCACTGGGTCCTGTGCTTGGTTGACTAGCAGTACTTGCCATGGCGGTTGCCGAGGAAATAAGACCTGCTGTAGAATTGTGCTTTTCCCTTGCAGCTCTAACCCTTTGTATCAGTTCTGTTTTTTCCAGCTTTTGCTGTAAGGTTCGCCCATTTCTTCTAGCACCTCTCTCAACAATTGAACAGTCATACATTCTGGGTTGCCTTCCTTCATCCTTTTCCTTTCTTCTCTTTTTTCGATCTCTTCCTTCCTCTCTCTTTCTTTGTCCATCAGCTGCAAACGTGGCAAATCCTTTAAAACATCCCTCACGTCCACATTGACTGGCCATACTGGTCGTGTTACACATACTCTTCCGACCACTTTTAAAATTGAACGAACATGACACCAACGAAAGTTGTCAGTGGCTTCTAACTTCCAAAGAACAGAATCTTCCTTCCGAAAGTTACGTACTCGAAAACAAATAGTAACCTTTTCCGATTTCTGTGAATCGGAGCGCCATTCAAAAACAGGAAAGTTCGATTTCAAGGAAGGTGATCGAACAATTCTGATGACAAGGCCAACATGCAGTCCCTCAGACGGTAACCACAAAGCAACAATATCACTGAGGTAAGTCCCAGTGTCAACCCTTTGAGGTGCAAAAAGTTTTTCCACTTGTTCGTAAAAATCATTTTAAGTATTTGATGAATTGTTTCCTTCAATATCTATTCGATAATTCACTACAATAGTCATTCGATAATCAATATTCATTCGATAATTTATGTCAGTATCCATTTGATAATTTACGGTCAGATCCATTCGATACTGGACCTCAATATTCCTGCGATAATTTTCCCTTACCCATTCGATAATTTACTACAATATCCATTTGATAACAATATTCATTCGATAACACAGGAAAAAATAACAGATTCCCAAATTGGGAATTTTAAGAAATTCCCAAAGTTAAAACCCAATGATGGGTATTATGTGGGAATTTTAATACAATTCCGAAAGCTAAAACCCAATGATGGGTATTACTTGAGAATTTGCATAACATACTTAAACTAAAAACCCAATGATGGGTATTATGAGGGAATTTGCACAAAATTCCCAAAGAAGAAACCCAGCATAGGGCATTATGTAGTGAGAGTAAGCAGAGATTGGGAATTAGGTGGGATTTTGTTCCAGGAAAAACTACAAAATTTCCAAACTTGGGAAATAATAAGAAACTCCCAATGTAAAATCCCAATATTGGTTATTACATGAAAAATACAGTTTACCAAACTTGGGAAATTTATGGAACTTTTAACACTACTTGAGTCCCAAACTGAAAACCCAATTCTGGGAATCATTATTGATAAGAGAGAAAACCTTAAAACTACTTGAAAAAACCCAAAAGAAGATTCAAACTCACCAAGAACAATGTAATTACATTTAGAATAGTATACATTAAATCGTAACTCTCCAAAGGCTCTGTCAACTGTGTTAGATTCGCCATGTATTACGGTAAATTGTAGAGCCATCATATTTTTCCTACACTGGATTACATTGTGTTTGTATGCTTTGAAAATCAATTTGGAACTTGCCGAAACTATGCTACGACATATGGATCAAGACACAGTTTCAAATTAAACCATGATTGAACCTTAAAACCCTGAAACAATGATATGTTCACTTTGACTGAATGAGCAGTATCTCTCGGACAAATTAAAATCATGATCAGTTTTTTTGCCTAATACATGTACATGTTGTTGTATCAACTGTGAAACCTATTTCCCCAGGTCTCTATTATCATCAGCCATTAAAGTTAATACCTGTTACAAGACACATGTTGCCTGAACAGGAGTCCTCTCCAGACTGGAAACAACTACAGTGTCCCTTAATTAAAGTTCTTTAAACATTTGGCCATTACTCTGCCAATTTCCTGCAGATCTGCCAAGTATGCTCTTAAAGTGCACTTGCTGGGGGCGTGTTCCTTCACGGACCCAGATACCTGATAGCCTACCCCAACGAGGATGGGGTACATAAAATCGCACCTGCACAGTTTGAGACCTTTCTTGAACTGCTAAAACCACTGCTCTCCATGGGTCTGGGTCATCACCCTTTATGAGTAGCATATCACCCACTTCAGGATAACAGGGAACAATAACACTGGCAAGTGGAAAGCACTGTGTCTGAAAGTCGATGCAAATGTACATGCTTGGATCATTAAGATTTTCTGGATCTGGAAAGAGCATTATCTTCCGCAGTATTTTCGAAGAGTGGACAATCTTTTCTGTATTTGATGGTCTTACTAAGGCTCCCTTGCTCCACTGGTGAAGTTGCTTTTCAGAATTATAAATCACTGCCTGGTAGCAATCTCCAACAACAAATAAATGATGTTCATTGCTTACATTTGTTCTAAGCAGCTGAGTTATAGTTAAAACACATTCATCACCATCTTCACCAGAAACAATTACGTTTTCACCTACTCTATAGAGCATTCCTTTGTTGCCCACAACACTGGTGAAATAGATACTACGACATTCTTGTGCCACATCACTAAGGCTTTCACCTGTTATGCCTTGATCCTGAGCAAGGATGGAATTCCTTTGCACTTCTCCATGCAAATGAACTGGTTTTAAAGCTCCAACTAGTACACCATTAATTTTGGCCAAGTGATTTGCTTCATCACTGAAATGTTGTTTGGCATCTTCCAATTCAGCTAGAGATCTATAGTGGGCCTCCTTTGGATATGAAACAGTTTCTGCAGAAGCCGAGTTTCCTTGTACTTTCAAGGAGGCACGCAACTTAAGGACTTCACGGCGCAACTCTGCCCTTGCAAAAGTTATTTCAATATTTTTGAATTTGGTGGATATTGCAATATAACGACCAACTGCACGCTCAAAGTTGTAGCACCAAAAGTTATCTGGAGGGCCAAAGTTAATCACATCCTCATTAATGTGTGTCAGGTTATGATTGATAGCATGACAGTACGTTAATCCCTGGCTTTCTTCAAGTAGAATGTTGTATCTCAAAACAGTTTCATGTAAAATTGTTGTGGAGTCAATGGTCCACCCACTTCTTCCCTGACAATACAGATATTCAACAATTCTTGCCAAACATTCCCACGTTTGAAAATGTTCTTCAGAAATGAGGCCTCCCAAAACTACTTCCGAGATGGGGAATGCAAACTTTTGAAAGTCCTCAGCTTTCCAGAACCCTATTCTTGAAAGCCTGCTTGGATATCGAGAAGAAAGAAATTCTGCAGTCCAGGGTACTTTCAGCAGTCTTTCTTGAAGAACATTTTTATCCAAAAGCTGATTAGATAATAGGAAATTAAGGTTATTCCTTACAACTCCAAGAGCAACCATGTGCATGACATCAAATACACAATGTCTGCGGTAATCAAAACCATATAATGCATGGAGACGATGAAGCACAGACAAACCAGTAAATCCAGATTCTTTTGCCATTTCCTGAGCTACAGTTCTTCTCTCTTCCTGTTCAATTAATTTCAATGTTTCAAGCTCATCACTGATGTTTCGTTTAGGCCATGGATACCTTGCTGATTTTCGGTAATTTCCATAGTAATAGTGACTGCTACCAGGGTCCAAAGTACTTCCACATTTACAGCGACGACAAGGGTTCTTTCCACAGAAAATTCCCTTGCAAACTTCACAAATAGCAACATGGTCCCCAGTAACACACAAAATAAGATGTCTTAATGTTGCAGGCCCAGAAGGGAAGTTAGGCAGTGTAAAGCTATAATTATCAACTGCAATGCCATTGATAAATCCATCTTCAATTTCATCTAGAAGAGGTGACAAAAATGGATCTAAAGATATTGGCCTTCTTTCTGGCAGCAAATATGCAGGTACAAAACCAATAACAAATATCTCAGATTGCTTTTGTCTGTCTTCCTTGCCCATATTTGCTATCTGAACTTCAATAGCTCCAGAGCCATGATTGTATCTACCATCAAATGGCTGAAATCCATCCCAGTGGAGCAGGTAGGCTATGTTTCGTGGATCTCCAGTTACCTTCTGGATAACATGGGGGAAGGTGATTGCACAGGATAAACAGGTTATCAGCTTCTGTCCATCAATTCCATCAGGAGAAGAATTAATATCTTGGACTGAGATGACGCCACCACAGTTGTCACATTTGGCAGGTAATTGCCACTCTTCTTCGGGGTTCCAAAACCACTGCAGTTCAGAGAAGCGTCTTCCATCCCATATCTCACTTTTGCTGTGAAAGCCCCAACCTTCCTGATTTTCTTGTCCAAGCCAATGATCCTTTTCAAACCAGTGTGCCAGTATTTTTTTGCAAAACATAGGATCACTTACCCAGAGGTTAATCTTAGGCCGTAAGCCAAGATAGTAGTATGGAATAGTTCCCTTCTTGTTGCAGTGAGGACAAAGATCATCTTCTGATTGCATTAAGCCAAAGTGGCACCTGTGACTCTCATCAAGGCAAATCATATACTTTTTGGCATCCCTGTAGCCAACAGAATGGAGAAGCACCTCTGCATCTTTCCAATTTTTTGGCCACAAATGCTCGTGCTGCTCACTAAATGCCATCATGAATATTTTCTTTCCCCAGGCCAAGATGTGGTCAAATCCAATGTTTGATAATTTTAGTTCGAGCTGCAACTGCAGGGCATCAAGAATTGCATCGATTATTTTCTCAGTTACTGTTCTAGTTGGGTCTGCTTCATCTGCCTGCATGTTTGAGTCATTCGATTCACTTTCTTCCGGAGTACGACAATCGAGAGTATCATGTAATGGATGTAATGGGTCTGAGTAATCAAACATCTCTTGATCAAGATCTTGGTCCACAGTTCGTTCAAGTTCGCTAGATAACAACTCCTCAGGGCCTTTTATGTTCCCTTCGTTTAAACTTAAATTTCCAGTTGCCCTTGAACTGCCATGTTCAACGCGCTTACGATGCCTGAATGCGGTTGCTCTTGACACCGGCATGCCGTTGCAATCGTTGCAACCACAATGAACATGTTCTGATTGAGAATCCTCACAGTTACAAATGCAAATATCCCACATTGTATCCGCGCAAAACGCCATAATTCGTCAAACCTCGAGTTCTCATTGATTACCTATCACGTTAAAGGAGGCTTTCTTGTTCTGAAAATGATAAACAATGAACACTCCGAATTAAATTTGTACGTACAGTACGTAATTTTTCCCGGCAGACTGGAACACTCGATCGCCACTCTATCGTTCGCCATATTGAAACTGAGCCCACGGTCAAAATTTACGCGGATCTTAAATTACCCAAGGCTCCCAAGGAGCTCCCAAGGCGACCCAAGGCGTGACTTCTAAATGTAACCAATGAAAAACCTCAAAAGAACGGAAGCGGGAAAATTAGCCACTCAAGAGAGGTAATATATTATACATAGCGCATTCACGCGCGCTTTTCGTTGTCACTTGGAGAAGATGGTCGGCGATGGTGGTTGGGTCAGTTCTCGTGCTTTTCTAAAACCAAGACTTTCCTCTCCAGACGACTGTTTCTCATCCAAAATGGACAGCCCTGGAAGTGGAGACACTGATGATGCATCAAGTGAAAACGACAGCACAGGAACATGTACACAAGTACAAAAAAATCGCCGAAAACAGCTTCCAGTTCCCGTCAGTGTGCGCGAAGGTGATGATCTTATCCTTTCAAATAATGTCTCAGGTAAGTTGTGGTTTTCATTTTCGAAATTAATGTGGAAGTACTTACGTTTGTAATTCTCGATTGATATTGATAGTGATGTTTTTCAAATTCAGAGTGGACTTGCGAGGAAGTCAAGAGTTGGGTCATGAGCATCTTCAACGATGAGAGCATCGCAAAGAAATTTGTGGAAGAGGAAATTACAGGAATGACGTTACTTTCGCAACGCGTTCTTAGCGAAAATTCGATGGAAAGACTTGCCCTTAACACCATTGGGAAGAAAGAAAAGTTTTCTTCATCAGTTCAAAAACTAGGTTAGTGGAATTAAACTTGGGTATAAAGCTATAAAGTGTTAAATATTTTAGATTACTGTGAGGCAAACACAGCAACGAAAATGGCATTTATAGATAAGCTTCTGTAAAATCCTTAAGAATTCAGCATTGGATAACAAATGCTTTCCCTATAAATACACCTGTCTTACCCATCTGTGGAGTTTTCGCGGGCATCGTGTTATCACGTGGCTTTTCACGCTCTGAAATAATTTTCATTCTTCAGCTTGTGTAGCTTGAATTGTCGATGTCCTCACATGATTTTTCATTTTGTTTTGCTAGTCGCTAAAAGTGCTCCTGTAAATTCACGTACTCCTGTGGCGGGTAGAGAGCTGGAAGGCAGACAAAAAGGAAAACTAACACTTCCAGATATCAAATCCCTTGATGCTGCTACAAAGTCAATTTACCTCACAGTGTAAGCATGATGTATATACCATTACTGTGATAGATCAGAAATGCTTTCAGCAAAATGTTACGGAAATATTTTATAAGGCCTTAGGCTTCCTTTTTGACTTTTGACTGCTTAGTGTTGAGGCAAATCAGACTTGGATTTTCAATATCTGGTCACTTGTACACAGAACTCACCATACTTGAAGCTAGTATGTGGTATTAAGTATCAAACTGCAGCGAATGTGGTCCAAATAACACTATTAATGTACAGCAACATTGTACAGTTATTTGTACAGTAGCAAACCTATTTGCTGTACAGGTCGGCGTGCACAAACAAAACTGTAAAGCTATTTCTTTTCATTGATGAATGTATTGACTACCATCAGTTGGATAACAAACCTCTTGCTAGATTATCTATCTTGTTAGATTTATTGGCGTGTAGTATCACTTTACATTTGTACTCATTGTTGGTATTTTGAGAAGCCTGTAGGGCTGGTCAAAATATGGCATAAATCTTTCCAGGTTATTTTGACAGTACTAGTTATTTATTATACAGTTGTTTTTGCCTCAGGAATTACTACTGCTGCATTTATTACTGTTTTCAAGCTCCATTTTTCTAATTTCCTCTTATTATTATTATTATTATTATTATTATTATTATTATTATTATTATTATTATTATTATTATCAGACGAACACGTATCCGTAGGGCTACGGAAAATGAGTTCCCAGGTAACAGTATACCAACATTCAGAAGCAATCCAGAGGCAAAAAAGAGACTAGACAAGCTAGTGAAGCAACTTGCTGGTTCATGCTCACTTGAAGAAGTTAACTTTGGAGAAGGTAAATTGTAGCTAGTTATGTTGTTTTCACTCTTAATGTGCCTGTGAAGGAAAAAATAATTGCTGCTTATTTGAAAGGCTTTTTAATTTAAAAGAGAATGGCGTTTTCCTTTTCGGAATACCTTTTTTCGTTTTAGAGATATTTACGTTTTTGTATTAAAAGTGATGACATCATAGGTGGTTCCACTAAAACAGCACAACGCTTAATCGAAAATAACTCTAGAAATATTAAAGCAGTGTTCTTCAAACTTGGCACCAGCAATGTACATCACAAAAGAAACATAATGACAGCCATCGTGCTATTGCCATGACAGCAGTTGTGCCGCTGGTTCTATTTTAATTGAGGCTAAAATTCCCAGATTTTAACTTAAACAAGTATTGATCCACTTCCACCAATCTAATGGGTAGAGTTAAGACAATATGGGAACCATGTGTGTTTTGAGCAAGACCCTCTGGCACACTTTAAAAGGTTGCAAACGGGGATATTCGGTTTTTCACAGAAAGAATCTGGAGCCAAGAGTGTTGCCATGGCAACAGCATTGTAGGTATCATTCTGTTTCTTGTGATATGTACATTGCTGGTGCCACATTTGAAGAACACTGCTTAAATATTTCTAGAGTAATTCCCGATTGAATGTTGTGCTGTTTTGATGGAACCACCTATGATATCATCACTTTCCTCATTTGCGTATTAAAAAACGTGAATATCTCCAAAACCAAAAAAGATATGCCAAAGAGGAAAACGCCATTCTTTTTTACTCTGAAAAGCCTTTCAAACAGGCAGCAATTATTTTTTACTTCATAGGCACTTGAAAAAATTTATTACTATGTAATGTTTCAAACTATTCTGCATTTAATTTCAGAGGGTATCCGGTCTCATATAATGTCAGTGCTCAATGAAAGGAGGAGGATGGTCACCCTTGGACACAATTATGAGGTATATTTTACTTAAGCAAAGAACCCTTCTGAGCATCAACTTATTTTTAACAGCATATATACAATTATCAGTTGAGTAAGGCACGACTATGTTTGGTCACCAGGTTTTAACGTTAAAATCATGTTGTTGTCATGGGCAACTGGCTCCGTAT
>BLFK01000448.1:1090693-1095693 GCA_014634185.1 Astreopora myriophthalma | reverse complement strand
TGATGCAGAAGTTGAGAATTCATTCTCGGATGGCATTTTCGACAGAGCAAATCTGCTAAGAACATAGCTCAAAAGTGGTTAGTTTACGAGGAAATACTGAAGCTTCTGGTGAGTCCACACAACTCTTGACGTCACTAGTTCCAGGCCCCAGAAAAGGAAAAGTTCATTTTTGACGAACTTTAGACGTCAAAAAAATTACTTTTCCTCGCTTGACTATAGCTTAAATTAGAAAATTATGAATCAGTGGAACATGGGCTTTAATTTTTTACATTAAAAAAGGGTCGAAAATTTCATTTCATAGGCACTTTAAAGGATTTCTATTGTATATAGGTTATACCTGTTTTTACCTTCTATTTTGGGGAACCATTATAGGGTAAACCTCCAGTTTTCCTTTTCAAGATCTTTTGTATTTTTTTGTTCCTCCATCTTGAATAGACATCCACGTTGGAAAAAGCTGGAAGTGTAGCTTATGTAATTGGTTTATTATTTTAAATGGTGAAAGAGAATGTTTATCCGTAATTCAGACTTTAAGGCATGATGCAATCCAGCCATGAGAAAGAAACTACGAAAACTCTTAAAAGCAGAGGACATGCAGAGTGAGGATCACATTGCTGTCAAACCAATTATATGCTTAACTACTCCTGAGGTACTAGACACCCTCAAAGAAGTCAACAAGGTAGTTCACCAATTAATCCCTGAAAAGTACCACTTTTCAGAGAACCGAGCTGGTATGCTTCCACACCTAACGCACAACAAAGAAATCACCAAATTAAGAATGGCAGATCAAGAGATGAAAGAGTACACAAATTCTGGTATACAGGCAGTTGCCCCACTTTCAGAAGGGAAAATAGCTTTCACCAACCAAACAAACATGTGTAAAACAGGTTGGAAGAAGGGCACCGTTATGATCATTGCTGGCACCAGAGAAGAAGGAAACAAGAATGGTTCTGGCAGCCACGCAGCCTTTGGTCAGCTCATGGGTGTATGCACTGAGGGTGACAATATTCTTGTAACAGATGCCCAGACAGGTACAGTCAAACTGGTGACAGGAGTCACTGGGACACTACAGTTTTTTTACAATCTTGGAAAGTTCTACAGTGCCTTTTCTGCACATATTAAAAACAGACCAGCTAAAAGGCAGACAATTGAGTAGGCCTATCAAACAGTGAAAAGTGTTTCTTCTTACATCAAATCCAAAGTTTCTAGTGTGCAGGAAATATGTCATTCACATGGAATACCCAATGGGCCACGAGGCACTGTGACGTCAAAACTAGTAGACTGTGCATTTTGTGGAAAAAAGGCTCAACAAACTAAGGTTAAATATAGCAGAGGTTAATCCAAGCGTCAAAATTGAGCCACAAGCCTGCTTAACGTTGGAAGTGAAACCTAATCATGCTGTAAGTCATTTCAATCGCCCTTCATGTACAGTTCTTGAGTATGCAAGGGATTTCAGGAACACAATGCATGAATCACTCAAGCGCACAACACCATGGGCAGCGTATTACTTTACTCACCCACACTCATACATGTATTATCCTGTACCCTTGTCATCTCCTTTAAAAACATTCCGATAATGTCCCCTCTGCCTCAAAAGGAAATGTCTCGAGCTGATCAAGCCACAATGGCCTCAGGAACATAGTAAATAAAAAAATAAATTCAAACTCACTCTAGCAGAGTTAAATGTTTGTTTGTCACATAGAGCACTAGCTTCCTACCAAGACCAATATTTCCTTGAATGATCCTTGGTTGCCACAATTTTGTGTTTGTTATCTTGCAGCTATTTCCTTTTTCTGACTTATCCACAAAAGAGTATCGTAAGACTTCACCCTAATAACATCAACATCATTACCATTGTGTTCAATGTTACCGTGTCACATACCTGTCTACCTCATCGCCTCATGTAAACTATCACTAAGCAGTTGAAATTTTAGTATCATCAAACAAACACCTTTTTCTCGACATGACCTGGTCTCTTGTCTCTTTTGTTTCTGATGCAAGATGAGGTAAGAGCTCAAGTTTATGTCCATTTAAAGTCGTGACTTGTGAAATTTTGTTAAAAGTATACGTGATGTGGGAATTTTGTTCAAATTTGTGTGTGAAATGGGATCATGACCCCTGCCACCCTCAGGAATGTTTCTTAAAATCCAGGAGAAGCACATCTTACTAGGGAAGAACCGCATCAAATGGTGTCATAATGGTAGTGATGTCTTCCTGTCCAAGATATCTTGCATTCTTAGCAACATATCTGGATCATCTGCTTATTGGCAAAAAGCAAGAGAGGACTTGAAGCCAATAATTACCCATACTGGGCCCCTAACAACAATGCACTGGCCTGCATTGCATGTACTGTTTGCAAGTGGTAATGAAAGCATGACAGAAAACGGGCATCAAAATGTTATTAATAATCCTCACATTATTATGAGTTTTTCACTCAGCAATTAGAAAACTTTATCAAGCACTGGCTGTTTAATTCACTATATGCTGATTTGTACTGGTACAGATATGAATACCAGACCAGAGGAAGCATTCATTGCCATGGTGTTGATAAACTGAAAAGCAATCCAGCATTGATGCAAACTAGCTGAAAAAGCAATTGAAGGCTATCTGGCTGAGACGTTACTTGATAATGCTGAGGCAGCAGATTAACAAGAACTCAATCAAAAAGATATGTGTTTGATGGGCAACAAGCTTCTCAAATAATTTGTCAGTATGTGCACTGGTTGTTGTCCACCTACAATCCAGACCCACCAAATAATGGTGATTCAATAAAGCCCTTAATTCACCCTTAGGCAGCAGATTTACAAGAACTCAATCAAAAAGATATGTGTTTGATGGGCAACAAGCTTCTCAAATAATTTGTCAGTATGTACACTGGTTGTTGTCCGTCTACAATCCAGACCCACCAAATAATGGTGATTCAATAAACCCCTTGATTCACCCTTGTTGAATATTGTTCAGAGACACATTCACTGTAATTCAGGTTACTGTCTCAGGAAAAAAAAAACAGAATGAAACAAAACTTAAGTGCAGGTCTAAATTGCCATTTGATCTTTGTTCTAGTACAAAACTTGAATTTGAGCCCATTCAACACAACAATAAAACCTGTCAATACAAAGCAAAAATAACAACCAAGAGGAATGACCCCAGGCTTAATAACCATCAGCAGTTCGACTGCAGGGTTGGAGGGCCAACTGTGACATTCAAGCAGTTATTGATTACCATGCAAGTGTTGAGTACCTTGCCAAAAGTGCATCCAAAGGTTGAACCACAATCACCAGTTATGAAAACTGCATTTAACTCCATTATTTTAACTGCTGCACTGCCAGCAATCCTACATAAGGTTCATTGAAAAAAAGTCAATGAAGTCACTTGGGTGCAGAAATGTTTCAGCAAAAGAGACTGCATCACCTTATGGCACTCAAACTTGTTAGCTCTTCATTCAATGTGATACCTGTTACTTTAACTGGTTCCAGGAAAATTAAATGAATAGTGGTGATGGGGATACTGTAATAAATGATTCACTTCTTGATGATCACGCTAAGCGTGCCAACTTTGTCAAGACTATCCAATATAATGTCATTGAATTTTCTAACTTTTGCCATAGTACAAAGTTGTGAACTGTAAACTCTGATCTTGGCAAAACAGTTCCTAGACTTTTTCCTGTATTGCATCCTGCAAAATAGCAAAAGCCCAAATTTTCCTCTTTACTGTAAATATCAACTCCTTATGTGTAAATGGGACACAATACAAGATAATGTTTCAGGTGATCAACCAGGTACAGATCAAATTCTTGTCAGTGAATTAAAACAATTTGTGGAAAAATCAACTGCTACAGAACGTGTCAGGTGATTGGCATGAAAAGCTTGACACTACCGAAAAGTACTTTGGAAATGATGCAGATATTCAACCCACTCCAAATGAGCTTCCACAACATGAAGAGAGGATGCATTTAGCTGATCATGTACCTGGATTGTTTGTCACTAATCATGAACCACAATTACTCTTCTCCAATCATAGTTGGCAAGAAGACAAACGTAAATATCCAGATAATCAAATAAGTCCCGGATAAAAACCAACAACCATTTCCTATGGATCCACTGTTACTTATAACCATAGGTGTTGGTGGTACAAGGAAAAGCTACCTTACAGTGCTCCAAGTTCAACTTATTTCAAAGTCGCTTTTTGGTGACCTACACGGAAAAAGTGGTCACCAGGCATTTCACCACAATCTAAGTCGCCAACTTTTTTTGTACAAGGACTGACACTTCCAAAAGCAGGGATTGACCTTGGTAAAAGTGAAAGAACTCCTGGCATGTCTCATATGGCTATAAGCAGACTAAGAACTCTTGATTCTTGTGTTGTTGAGAAATGACATTTGAAAGATTGGCAAGTCTGAAGAAGCCGCCTTCTTTGCAATACACAGTATCACTCAAAAGTACATTGACAGTCACTCAAGTCGCAAAACTCGACTCTAGACTAGATTCTCAAGAATTTCGAGAATCGACTCTCGAGTCAAGTTTCCCGACTCAAGAGTTCAGTCATTCAAGTTTCCAGTCGAGAAAAATAATGACCTTGTTGATTGACTGATCAGTTGAGAAATAAATCGGACAAGTGAGGTGCATGTGTGTTGTACCGGTACATACATGTGTTGTACGTACGTGAAAGAAGCAAGTCGGATATGAAGGGCAAGTAGCTCTGTTAGACCAATTAAGTATAGTCTGTCCTTACTTTCCTCAAAAGATCAATGAATAATCTGTTGCAATAATTCACAAAACAGCTGTTCTTCACAATCAACTCAAACATCCACTTGCTTGACAATACTTGAAACCTAAAGCTTTCTTTAACCCCGATAATAAGCGGTATCGATCATTGTCGATTTCTACACAAGGTAATGCGAGGAAGCGATCTTAAATTTCTGAATTCGAGTACATTTTCTTCTGCAGGAATTAAATAAAAAGAAAGAACCCTGTTGTCTTGTAACGCAGTTGTGTTACACAAAT
>BLFK01000448.1:1083193-1085693 GCA_014634185.1 Astreopora myriophthalma | reverse complement strand
TTGACTTTGTCAGGAAAACGTGAGTGTATTTCTTCCTTTATTTCTTTTATAAATCACCATTTTTCCTTCCTTTCAAATGTGAAGATTGTTGTATCTCTAGATGTTCTTCAGTACAAAAACATTTTTGATGCTGTAAAAAGTTCATTTTTAAGGTCTTTTACTAAGCCATCCAGATCGTCAGACAAATTATAAATATTGCTGCGTTTCTTTTGTTTATAGTGGAGCTCCTTGCACTGACACCTAAACAACTTAGAGCATCTTCGTTCAAACTAATTCATATTGTCATTTGCAAGAACAATGCAGAGTGTTTTGGTATTTAAGACATCAAACTGAAAAGGAGAAAAGAAACCCTTTTAATCAACCTTTTCATTGTTGTTTTGATTGTTTTCATGACATGAGTGAAATGTGTGTTTGAAAACTGAACAGGAGCCAGTGGTTCAAACCTCGTGAGGTTACTAGTAAATTCTCAGGTTAAATTTCTTGAATTTCGTGAAAATTCGTGAAAAAGTAAATTAACTGACAGTAGCAAACTGACAGCAAAATGAAACCTAACACAAAGCAAAAGTGAATCCAGATGAGTTAGGAGAATCCACAGGAGAATCATGTTTGGCCTTAAAAGTCCACAAGATTTTGTATCACAGAGAAGCAAGTGCTCTCCTAGATGGAAGAGAAGCAAGCATAACGTTAACTTTTGTATGAGAAAAAAAAAGTGAGGTAATGTCTACCTTTATTGTTAAAACAGCGAAGACTTGTAATGTTGTAATTTAGCTGGATTTACTACACCCATTTGCTTCAGTATTCACATTAAAACTTCTTTACATTCATATTTGTTGCTTAATATTAATTTTTTTTAATTTGCTACATGGATTGGAAACCAGAGTGTGACACTCCACTTTGCAAGAGACTGTAGTATCTGAGCCCTTCAATTACAACCCACCTACCTGGGAGAAAGGGAAAATATGGGAAGAAATTACTGAGACTCAATGCCAGTCCAGTGTTTGGTCACAAGCTGAAACAAAAACGGGTGGTAAGGGACAGATACACACTTTTGGCAAACAAGTACAAAAGAAAGGAGGCAGCAGCAAGTGGAATATCTTCCAAACCGACAGAACTGGAGAAGCTCTTGGAACGAATTATTGAAAGATTTCAAGAACGTGACCGTGACACCAGTAAAAAGAGTGATCAGAAAGAGAAGGAGAAAGCAGAGGCTGAAGAGATAAGGAGGCTTTCAATGGAGAAGCTGAGCCTGACTATGAAGCGAAAAGCCGAGGAAGGTGACAGTGTGCCAAAAAGGAGAGCAAGCAGGCCCAAAACAATGGTATATTTGAGAGAGAAGGCAGAGAAGGAGTATGAGTTGAGGAAGGAAGAGCTGGAATTAAAAAAGGAAGAGCAACATCAACATGTAAGTATGTTCCAGTTTTGCAGGAGCAACTGCAACAACAACAGCAGCTGGTGCAACTGAAGCATCAACAACAACAGCTGCAGACCCAGTTACTGATGACATTGATTGCGAGGCTCAATAATAATTAACTAACATTTTATTGACACTCAAAAAGAGTAATTTCATCCATTAAGGTATTTAATTTCTGCAATTTAAAATATTTTTGAAAATATCTCTCTTTAAAGATTACCAAGTTGGAAATTTTTTAAAAATATATTATGGTACTTATTTTTATAAAACATTTTTATGCACTATTTTAATAAAATATTTGTTCCTTGTTACCTGAAATATTGGTATAAAAATATGAATGATTCCCCTGAAAACTTTAAATGCTCTTGGCAAGTTAATTCCCTCAAAGCCCTCAAAGCCATCGAGGCTAGGTTGTTCAAAACAGCAACTTTTGCAAAATTCATTTAAAAATAGTTTCAACATGGAAATTGAATTTCTGTATATTACAGTTGTGTTGATTCCAAAAACATTCATACCCCATGATGGAGGGTTTTTGGTTTGACCCTCGCCCTCCCCCCACCACCACTCTATGTATCTGGTTGAGCTATATTTTCTATCTTCCATAGTTTCCCTCTCCTTGGAATTTTCAGTGACCTTTCATTGGGGTATGTATTGATATTTCCTGTAAACATGCATATATTGAAACAAAGTCTATCAAGCAAAGTAAGATTCCACTGAGGGTGCATCAATGCCAAAGAAAGTGGAGGTAATCGATCCATATATGCAGGAGTGGGCATTTCTCAGCAGTGCACATGCTGTATACATTTTGCCAATAGCACTTAATCCAACCTCAAGATCTTTTTTAAAGTCAAGGAGAGCAAAGTATTCTATAATGTAACCAAAGACCCACTCAACTGAAATTCTACCTTTACTCATCGACTGACTGAATGCCTCTTGCTCTGGTGTCAGGGCAGGACCTTTGAATGGTCCTTGAAGATTTACCCTAAGAGGGTAAGCAGGGTCCACATATAGACAGAGGGGCTGACCAGTTGACCAGTCTCCAACATTGGTAGCAAGCCAGACATTGCCAACATACCATATCATGTCGTC
>BLFK01000448.1:1068193-1078193 GCA_014634185.1 Astreopora myriophthalma | reverse complement strand
TTGAGTTTTATAAATTTAATATTTAGCTTTAGCCATATTGTCCATAATGCCACGTATCTTTAGCCACTTCTCAGACTTCTGTAGAACAAGTAATTTCAGCAGTGCATTGTAGACTGTTACTGATCGTTTAATACTGATAAACAAAACTTTTTTAAAAGAAATTAAACAGTGAAAAAAGTCATGTTTTAACATCTTTTTAATCAGGCGTCCGAGCTGTTGAGGTGGCAGATGGTTTTGAAAGGTTTAGTGGCTTTCCACGAGTTATTGGTGCTGTGGACAGTTGTCACATACCAATAAGAACACCTTCGCAATATCCACAGTCCTATCTCAATCGTCTGAGGAGCCATTCAATTATTCTTCAGGTAATTAATTATGTATCAGTCAATTCCACCAGTGCCCATCTCTCCCCATGGGAATTTGATACACATGGTTGGAGTTGGCAAATGAAAAAAACGCATTTTGTATTCAACAAATGCAGAGCGGACTAGCTTTATAATGCTTCGTTTTGTGAATTTAAATGAGTTATAAACGTAAAAAGTAAAGAATATAATCTTTAAAAATGTCATGATTCTTTGCCTACATGTTCAATTTTCATATTATTTATTAGTTTTGATACAATTGCAGGGGTGGGCATTTGCCAACTCATTCGGTTCCCACCCCAGGAAATTTGCCAACTTCATTTTAAAAAATGCTAATGCCCAGGGGTAAGCCGGGGGGGGGGGCACTGGTGGAATTGACTGAAGCATTATACATAAGACATTTTTCATGGGACAGTGCCTCTGATGTGATGCATCATAATGAAGTTAAATATTCATGGTTTTTATTTATTACATGTTACATTACATTATGGCCAAGATAACAATAATAAACTTAACATAACAGCCATTATTTCGCATAGGTACATGTAATAGAGTGCAAGCAGTCCCATACATAGATATTGCAAAAGAGCATGATCAACACTCCATACAAGACAGATCACCATTGAGCTTAATCATAGGTGATAGAGGGAAATAGTTAGCTAAAAGTATTCATTTTTACACCTAAAGACACAGGATCAGTCTTCCTTGTTTCTATTTTTCCCTGGTTATTTTCATGTTTTTTTGTGGCCAAAGGTGGGTGGCTACAACCCAACCCCTCCCCTGGATCCACCCCTGAGTTTTCCTTACAGTTACCAAGTGGGATTGCATTATGTTCATGTCTCTGCATGAATTCAAGTCCCTGAGTGGTTTTTGACTTTTTGGGGTTTGCCTCTTTATTTTTCATGTGTAGGGGACATGTGACCACAATCTGCTTTTCACTGACATTTACGTGGGGTGGCCTGGGTCAGTTCATGACGCCAGAGTCTTACGCAACTCGCCCTTGTACCAGGCAGCTGATGACAACCTGTTTCAAGGTGACACTCATCTTCTTGGAGACTCAGCATATCCACTTCAAAGGTGAATAATTAACCCAAATAAAAAATTCTGCACAAGAATTTTTTGTGCAATATGCTTGTGGAAAAATAAATAGTATATTACATGAAGCTAGTCTTTTTGGTAGCCTCGTTCCTCCTCCGATCCTCTATAAACACATACAGGAAATATTATATATATTATCTACAATTACATGTATAATTCTTGCACATCCCGTAATATTCATTTATAAAAGCATAGTTAATTTGTAATTTAATAACCTGACTGACAAAATATATATGCATCCCACAGTATATATATTTGTCACACTGAGTATTTTGCTCATAAAATTTAATGGCCAATTTATTATATCTGATAATATTATAATAATTAAGCCAGCAGGATTATAAAACGTATGTTCTTTACATCGAAAAGTTTTATTCCTACAACTATTAAGTGTTAAACATTAACTTGATCTTCAGTAAACACACTTAAGCCTTTTTCTTACTTCTAAGTGTAATGTGTAGAAACATTTTCCCTGGCAGGTGGTTGCTGTCGCCATTCAGGGATAATGGCCATTTAACAGGGCCACAAATAAACTACAACAGGAAACATGCTCAAACACGCCAAGTCATCGAAAGAGCCCTTGGGTTGCTCAAGGGCAGATGGAGAATGTCGAGGAGGTTCCATTCGTGGTTTCTGGTGCATGTGTTCTTCACAATTTTTGTCTGATAGTTGATGAAGGAACAATTGAAGAGTTTTTTGATGTTGAGAGTGATGATGACGATGATGATGATGATGATGAATCTCCTTCTGCAGTTCCAAGGCCACAAGCAGTTGCCAAGAGAAATCAAATGGTCATGTTTCTTGACCAGTATTAATTACTGGTCATGGTGTTATAATATGGGATTGCATGCACATTTTTGGGCCAAACGTGTTGTACTGTTGTATCTTTAGTTTTGATTGTATCATAAAGAAAGGTGACCATTTGATTTCTCTTGGCAAGTATTGTTTTTATATTATTACATTTGCTTTTGCTTAATCAGTCAAATTATTAAAGGGCATATATACAAACCCCAGTGTACATTGACTTTTTCATCATTCAGTTCTCTGTTTTGTTCATGCATGTATTAATAGCATGTTTTTTATAGGTTTTATTCCTAAAATGCCCTTGTTTGCACCATTCCCATGTTTACCATCAAGCTATTTGTAAACAATTTTCATCAGTAATTCAATCATGTCATAATAAGTTACATGCAATAAAGAGTGAGTCATAGAAGCTGAGTATATTAAAATTGGTGGGGCCTGGTTTCTGTATAAATTCAATTTCAACTTTTAGTTATTATGTGTAAATATGACATGTAAAAACAGTTGTTTCCTTAAAGTTTTTATTGAGACATTCAGAAGCAACAAGGAACAAAAAATGTTTCTTTTGATTCCATTCAATGTGTGAGCATCTATTATATCTATGTATTTTAATTAAATTATTAATCGCTGTTGCTTACAGCATAATTTTTCATGAGGCAGCTCAAACTATTCTGCAATCAGGTGATGTCTCTGTTGCTGCTTTCCAATATATACCAAGCTTACGGCCACTGGCAGTTGCCAGCTAGTGAGATGATTGCTATTTTTTGTCGTTCTTGAACAAGGGTCACTTAAAATTATTCTTTTTTTCCTTAGATCAACCATCTACAAATATATTAAAAATATTAAAAATAGAAATAAGTCAAAGTAGTATTCTGAATCAAAAAAAGAAGAAAAAGCATTATTTCTTTTGAATTTTTTTTTTCTCAGAGGTTCTTCCCTTACTTCTGTACATAAAAGTCACAACTTAATCCATTTTTTGTCTGGTGACTGTTATTCACACCAATTTTTACCTACAAGAGCAGGAGATGCAACTGAATTAACTAAAAATTGTGATAGTCTATTGATTGGGGAAGAAGGAAAAAAGGGGAGAGGCAGCAGGAAAAGCAGAACAAATTGGCAACACAGATGTGTAAAGGTTGATTCAGAAGTGACTTTATAGTCAAATATATAGTAAATAACAGGTCTGAAAATTCAAAAGGAAAAAACAACAACAGAACAAGCCTAATAGTTTAACTCATTTAATACCAGGAGCTGCACTTTCAATGATCAAAGAGCAAAGCTCAAGCTTTCAGAGCTTTACATAAAATCTGATAAAACTTAATAAAAAATAATAATAATACGGGAATTTATATAGCGCTTTATCCTGGAGCTTAAAGAGTTTTACAACACTTTGTGGGGGACTTTTGCCAGACTGCTTATTTTGTAATGGCTACAAAAAAGAGTACAAGCAAGAACCCATTATCAAAATCACAATTTCAAATAAAGTGTTCATTCTGTTTTGTGAATATAAAATCTTCAAGAACAAATTTAACTGAAGCTAATTAAATTATCTTCATTAGTTGATTACGTGATGTCCCACTTGTATCAAGAAAACTGGACATCCACAACACTCCTGAAGGCATGCTTTACATCCATGAACATTCCACGAAAAGAAACGTAAGCAAGGCGTTTCTTATTTTTAGATGGAGAGAATGTGACATTAGCTAGGTTCATTCGGAAAACTGTATTTCTCAAGACTCCTTCTTTAGGGGTGTAGAATAGTCCTTGAAAAATGATGGGTCTCGGCAAATTTTACACGAGTCTCGAAATCTCGGCTTATAAACAAACCAGAGTCTCGGAATCTCGGGCTCGCAAAAAACACTTGAATTTTTAAACATTTCGGATTTTAAACGAGGGTCTCTGCGAGTCTCGGATTTTACCATTCTGTACCCCTTTTGTGGTAAGAACTAAAGGGATAAAAACGCGACGTTTCGATCGTTCTACGGTCATTATCAAACAAAGTGAAGTAAACAATTACATAAGCTCAACTACCGATATAGTTGAACAAAGAAATGAAATATGTAAAAAGTATGAAAATGTTTAAAAGCGGGATGTTAAAAACAATAAAAGCATGCAAGAATAAGATATTAAAAAAATCAAGAAAGCTATTAAAAAAGACTATTTTTTGGCCAGAATGTCTATGAATCTATTCATGAGACTCAATTTTTCCTCGTGCATCCTTTCAGCAATGGAAATTTTTTCTTGCTCCTCTTTACGTTTTTCTTCTTTGAATTCTCTCAAAAACTCAATCATCTCCGACGCGGATGATTTTGACCTTCGTCGTTTTTTCTTTTTCGCTGGCTGGTCTCTTTTCCGAGGCAATTGCTCTGGCTCGTCTTCCTCCGTACTGTCGGCAGAGTCTGTGCCACCAGAAGCTGCCATCGAGGAAACTGTTGAAGTGGGGACAACTTTGGGATCATATCTGAAAAAGTCTGTCAGTTCTTCTTGAAATTCACATTCTTTTCTGTCGTTCCCCGTCCGACTGTTGTGTTCCTGAGTTTTTTTAAACTTGTCTTCTAACTTCTTCCATTTATTGGAGCATTGCTCCCCGGTTACTTTAACACTGCTTGTTGAATTAAATTTTTCTGCCACTCTCGCCCACGCGACGTTCTTTCTTAATTTTCCTTTTGTAAACAGGCTGTCGTTTTCTCGTCGGAGTGAAATCAAAAGTTGAGTACTGCTTGTCGACCATGTTATGAGCTTTGTGGTTGTTTCTTCTTCATCCTCGAGTCCTGTAATAGTTTAAAGATAGTATGCTTGCTTGGTAAGTATCGCAAGGAACTTCGCCGAAAACAATTATATTGTGCTATCACTCGGCAACCAAGATAGCAGGAAATAATACAAGTTACACATGCTTACCAAACTTGTGCGATGTTTCCTTCATTTCAGCCATTTTGAATGAGGAGACTGGAAAAATCCAGGTATTTTACGGCTACAAACACCGGCTGCAATTCTTAAATTCCCGTGCATTTCACGCGTGTAGCCGCACAGGAGCGAGAGAACTGGCTGGCCCTACTCCAAGAGCAGGGCCAGTTCGGCCAGAACCAGTTCTCTCAGTTCTCAGAACTGACGCGTTCCATTTACGCACGGTCCGAACCGACCGGTCAGTTCTGACAAATGGTAAGCGCTCTTAGTGAACTTGCAGTTTCTTCTTCGTCGCGCGCTACGCGATTCCTGTAGCGCGCGACGCAATTCGCGTAGCGCGCGACGGTGGTAACTTACTTTTGAGCGGTACTGTACATCTTCAGAGGAATCTGGAATCCAAACAAAGAAATAATAATTAATATTCTGTAGCGTTTTAATTTCAGTTACATTACTTTAAAACCCAAGTACCTTAGGAAAAAACCAATACTGTTTGCCCTCAAGTCATTGCTGACTTCATCCTATTATGATTGTGAGGTGTGAAACTAATGCTTGATACACAATGTTTATGTACCTTGTGTAGTACTGCAAAATGACGGGCCTGCTGCAGAATCTCTTCTTTCTTGGGGAAAACTTGCAATCTGTCTACCTATGTCCATAAAAAAAATGAAAGAAGTGTTTTAAAGCAAATGGTATACTGAATGCAGTGAATAAACGGAAGCCATTCCCTTCTGTTTACAAAACCTTGATGAAACCCTTAGGGGGAACAGTGATTTGTTTCAATGACAAACGCACACTGAGAACTGCATATTTTACTCTGAAGAAGGCTGCAGTTGCAACCGAAAATTCAGTTTAAGAATATTTTTTATCTACATGTGACCAAATTTTTAAGATTAGATCAGGTAAAACGTTTTTTTAACAAATTATACTCCCATCCTGACTTGCCAAGAACATACAGTCATTGTATTCAGTATTAAAAGAAAGACACACAAGCATGCAGGGATGGAAATAACGGCCTGTGATAGGTAATTACTGACCAAATTTGCAGCCTAAAGTAAAATCATGGCTTAAACCTTGGAGATGTTTCTCACATCGAATATTCTGGAACCCCTGCCAGCAGTGAATCAGAGGACACCACTTAGGCCAATTACATTTACAATGTAACATTAAGACTCGAAGATGCTCAAGACAATTCATTGTGGGGCGCTTTCATATTACAGACAAATACGCACCACAAACTGTTTTCCCCGTATAATTTTCCATCCCTGCTTGTGACCCAAACACTGAACAACAAAATGTATATTCACACAATAAAATTAATACATGACATCTGCACTAGCACACATACTATAAAAGGCACTCTTTAAGTTCAACATACTTGGCCCTCAAGATGTTGCAGTGATTGCTGTGCTGGGTGATGTATCACTTGCAAAAGAGTCCTCAATTTCCCAAGCAGCTTTCATCAAATCAATATCATCATCATCATCATCGTCATCATCATCACCAAGAGATTCCAAAGCTATGTACACTGCCCCCTGTCCCATTAACTTGAGCAGAAGACTGCCTGTCATTTGCACTCCTTCAGCCAATTTGGGTTTAACTAGTTCACCGTAACAAGCCTAATGGTAAAATAAATTGAACAGAATATTAAGTAAGAATTCATGGATTCTAATAGCACGTATAAAGACAGACAAAAATATACACTCGGTGATCGTTGAGCTTAAAACTGGTCATCAAGTAAAAACAAGAGAAAAGTGGAAAAATCTACTCAATCCTCAGCTCGATCTGCCCGGAGTTCAATTTGTTCGCCGTAAATGTTATTCTTACCTTCATGTACTCAAAAAGTCTCCATTCCGGTTGAGAGAACTGCTCTTCAATTTTTCTTTTCAACATCGTAGCATCCCATTCTTTGTCAAAGGGGAATTCATGAATTACAAAACCTTTCCTGTCCAACTCCACTTGAGCATTATGTGTCGGTACCTTGTCACACTTTGGGTTAGGAATCAGAACTATATCTTTAAACACTGGTTTCTTTGCTCTCTTAGACCTTTCATTTACTCTTAGCGTTTGGCGTCTTCGCTTTCCGCCTCGTACAGCAACTTGCGTAGAACAGAAGGCTGCTGCGTGACCATGACCATCTCTATTTCTGAGGCTTGGGAAAAGTCTTTGAAGTTCGTGATTCATAGTGGTAGGTGGAGCAGCGGATTGTGATTCGCTCACCTCGCTATTTGGGGCGGTAGTGGGACGATTAAGATGGTGCCAACAGTCGGCCAACTTCACTAATTTTACTAATGGCCTCTCATAAATCGGATGTTAAGGTGTCCCTTGCCATTTCTGAAGCTTCCAAAATGGCGGTTTGCCACCACAACTTCACCTTCCGCGCCCACCATACCAATGGCCAGCAAATTTCAGGCAACGTATATTTGCATAATAATTAGAAAGGTTTTTTTTTTTTTCAATTAGCAGGGATTGTATTCACTCAGCATGTAATTTTCCAAAAGAGAATAATTTGCATACTAATTACAACACATTTTTTTTTAATTAGGATGTTTTTGTTTTTGTTTTTTAATTAGAACGTCTCTAATACTTCACAATTAGAATAAATATTTTTGTAATCTGCATGCAAATTTAAAGTTTAGAAGGGAAAACCTAAAAAGAGCATAAATATTTCGCTAAATTAGAATCTAGTTTGTAAGTTGAGAACAAAAATCTTGAGTTTAGAACATATTTTTGTAATTAGAAAGAAAATTTTTCAAGTGGCGTTTTTGTCCACCTTGGAACCCCATATTTTTTTTCCTCTCTTGTGTGTATGCAATGTTTATCTTCCTCCTTCTAATGGAAATTTTGACAGGAAATATTACATTACAAAAAAACTTAAAGATCAGTAAATAATCTTTATTTTGAGCTTTCATTTGGACCAAAAAAGATGCAATAGTAAGCAACATAATTTTTAAAGTAAACCATGTGCAAAATTTGCGGGAAATTTTGCCTATCTTGGAAAGCAATATATCAACAACGTGGGATTACTTCGGAACTTTTGCATATTCTGAGTCCTAACAATAGTCAGTTGTACACTTCACGTATCCACAACTAAAAATAAGGAGTCCAGGGTATTCAAATTAACAGACAAGTGAAATTGCATGAAAAACATTTTGTCAGAAGGAATTTTCACAGGTCACAGGTCACAAGTCACAAGTCAGGTTTACAGGTCATATTTTTACCAATCCTGAACCAAGTGAACTTAATTCCCTACTAAAGCTAACTGTGGGCCTAAACAACAGCTTTTATGCCTAAGGAAAGCCTTAATAGAGGATTAAGCTTGTTTTAGCATGGTCAAAACGATAGCCTGTAAACCTGACCTGTGACCTGCAAAAAATGCCTGCCGATTTTCTCACTATAAATTATTCTGAAAAAAAAAATGGCACTGATCCGAACCTACGACGTTTGCTCATGCATGAATGATTTAGCTCATAGAGCCTTTTTTCTTTTAATTTTGTTGCCATCATGTCTACGTGAGTTCAGATGTCATTATCATGCATGATTCACATGGCTGGAGATCTTAGCAAACTCTACTGAGCTTTTCAAAGAACATCTCCATGTAACAGTTACCAGTGTTCAATAACAAGCGATGAAACAATGAGTTTAACGACCCTCCAAAATGCAGCATACATTAATAATTTCAGTGCAGTTGATTTTGTATTAACTATGGATAGACTTTTTCAACTACATGTATCTAAATGAGTTTAAGTTTACTAAATCACTTGGTAAACTATTCCAGAAATGAAAACCCTTATATTTCAATGAGAACTTCTCATAATTTTGTCCTGTTATCAATACGTAACTGAGAGGCTGATCCTGTATCAGGGCTCAAAGTTTAAATTTTTTTCAGGTGTAAATTTTCAGGCGCACTGCCGAAATTTTAAGCGCAGAGTTAAAAAGTTTAGGCGCACAGCTTCAAATACTTGGAGCACCTACTCAGGGCTCAAAGTTAACGACCAACTGGTCGCAAATGCGACTAGAATTTTGGCTGTGCGCCTAAAAAATCTTGTGTGGTCGCACCACCGCGCCTTAAAAGCCAAAATACAGTGCGACTTCTCTAGTGCTTACTCACCTGACCATACTAACATACTCCGATTGATAAATATAAACTTAACATAGATATAACACAACCAAGCACCAAATCATAAAGGTGTGAAATATCCTGATTCTTTTATTTGTTTTCGTTGTGTTCAATACTGCTGGAATAGGCCAATACTGCAACACGAAGCCTGAGTCGCTCGTTTTGGAGCGTTAACTAAGTATTCTTTTGGAGTGGGTGCTCCAAGTACTTGAACCTGTGCGCCTAAAAATTTACACCTGGTCGCACAAGTGCTCCCAAAGCCAAAAATAAACTTTGAGCCCTGCTACTCCAAAAGAATACTTAATTAACGTTCCAAAAAGAGCGACTCAGGCCTCGTGTTGCAATATTGGCCTATTCCGGCAGTATTGAACACAACGAAAACAAATAAAAGAATCAGGATATTTCACACCTTTATGATTTGGTGCTTGGTTGTGTTATATCTATGTTAAGTTTATATTTATCAATCGGAGTATGTTAGTATGGTCAGGTGAGTAAGCACTAGAGAAGTCGCACTGTATTTTGGCTTTTAAGGCGCGGTGGTGCGACCACACATGATTTTTTAGGCGCACAGCCAAAACTCTAGTCGCATATGCAACCAGTTGGTCGTTAACCTTGAGCCCTGTGTATCATAATAATACAGTTTCATTCATAATGAAGTAACTGTTAAAATATGAGTATTGAGTATTACTGAGTATACAAACAGTGCTATTCAGTATGTGCT
>BLFK01000448.1:1040224-1047724 GCA_014634185.1 Astreopora myriophthalma | reverse complement strand
AAGAACGTCCAGCCCCGGCTCAGTCTCAGCTCAAACATTAGACGTTCTTAATACAAAAAAAAAAAAGAGTGTACCTCTTGTGGAGACATGCTCCGTTTGTATATTTTCAAATCTAGGTGTTTTTACGTACAGTTTTATATTTCCACTTTTCACGCGTGCGGCGGGAAAATCAACCGGCGATTTTTGCGCGTCGTGTTTAGTTCAGAAAATTTCTGATTATTATTTTCCAATATTATTTTCACATAGGTTTGAGACACTGTCCGCTGTAGATAACGCATGTGTTGGTAGCGGTCTTACTAGAGCGGACGGAAATGAAGCAAGGTATCAGGAGACATGCACTAAGGAAGACCAGGTACTGTAATTCCTCGATTAATAGCCACAATATCGGACGCATTTGTTGGAACACTTGTCCTTGTCCCTCCTTCAATGTTGATAAACACGACTCGCAACAGCTAACTTTGTGTAACTCAACATTGAGGAGAAAAGAGAGCCCCTCACATAAGAAGCCATCTTCTCTCGTGAGGCCAAGTGTTCCAACTAATTATGTCTTGTATTGCAGGTTTGATTCAGGTTCAAAGGGAGGCGATTACCCGAGGGAGGGCGATTAATCGATGTGGCGATTATTTCAGATGTTGCTCTTCGGAAGTCGTGCCCTATATATTTTGTTCACTTATCCCATTTAGACATGAAATAATTACATCAAGTAATTTTACTTTTTTCGTGTTACCAAGTTTCACCAATAGCGTAACTCCACTCGGTATATAATTCGTTCTGACGAAGGGCAAGCGCTTGAAACGTCAGCATTTTGAACCTCTTTACCGTGGACAATTTATTTTATCAACTCAGTTGATAAATCAAATTTCAAGTCAACTAAAACACCGAGATGTAAATTTTCAACTTGATATGGAGGGGTGAAAGAAGAGAGAGGTAGAGAGAGAGGAGGATGATTGTTCAAGGGCTGTGAGTAGTGTGGGGGATGGCGGGTGGGGGTGATTATCCAAGGGAGGTGTGGGGGATGATTATTCAATGGCATAAAGTTCGGGAGGTTAGGGAAGGGAGATCATTCAAGGGAGTCGATTATTTCAAATTTCTCCACCAAAGGGGGCGATCATTCGAGGGATGCGATTAATCGAGGGATGGCTATGATAATTTAAGGAAATAATTGAATATGCTAAAAACAACAACGTTTTGTCGAAAAATAGGATGAGAGGGCAATCACTTCCGACGATCTGGTATGGCACTGTCATGCGTGTTGAATTGGCCATTTCCGAGTTGCTGTTTGCCTCTGCTTCAAACCGAGTCTTGGTGCCTAACCATTCAAATGATAATGATTTTGATTTGCATGAAAATACCCAACTCATTTCCATTTGAATGGTTGTGCACCAAGACTCGCTTTCAACCAGAGGCAAACAGCAACTCGGAAATCGGCTATTGTAATCAGGTTGTTTAAATGCTTCAATCACAGTTCCATTTGTCTCCTAACTCAGTGCCATTTGGCTATTGGATCTCTCCTTCTTCGAAGACAAGTTAAGAATACAAACCAGGGCAAAATGTGAACGCCAGCAAACTCGTACCCTACTGTAAATTGAATCCAAATAGAATATAGATCAAGACTAACGATGCAATTTTTTATGTGGCGGTGATGGTGTACAGATTTCAATGAAAAAAGGAAAATGAAAAACATCCCTGAAAGCAATATAATTTCGTTGCTAATTTGCGGGACGAATTACAGATCTTAAGGTGATTCCCTCGAATTGCATTGCGCATCACTTACTGCGCATAATTTATTGCATCATTAGAACTGAGAGGGTTTCCTTTGAGGATACTTTCGCCGAATAAATGGTGACCTATCTTTTTTATTCCACGTATTTTAAGAAAATACGACTCTTCATGATTTATCCAAATTTGAAGAATTTTTAGTTATTCAGTTTTGGAAATGTTCTTATAGAATCAATATTGAAAGAAATGTTATGTGAAGTGCGGTGTTTGAAATCAAATGAAGATATGATCCTCTCACTTGCTGGAAAATTTAAGCAATTGTCTCATGAACCTGAAAAATTTTCAGGTGACTTAGCGGGATTCGAACCCACGAAGTCACACAGTTGAGAGCAGGTCGATTTGTTGGGCTCATGTTTTCCCGCGAAAAGACTTCATAGCTCAGTTGGTAAGAGCACTGCACCGGCATCGCAGAGGTCGTGGGTTCGAATCCCGCTAAGTCACCTGAAAAATTTTCAGGTTCATGAGACAATTGCTTAAATTGTCCAGCAAGTGCGAGAATCATATCTTCATTTGAGAATCAATATTACAATCTGTCATTAGTTTCACTTTCACTTTTTCGGTAACTTTAGCGTTGTTGTGTTATCACAAGAATATACTAATATTTCATTGCTAGTAATACATTTCTGGAAATAATGGGTGCCTCTCGCTCAAGGCTAGATTTTTCACAAGCCACCAAAGTAGTTATATTCTACAACGTGAAAACAAGCATGGTGACCCCCTCTTTTTATTTTATTTTTTGATGTACGAGATGTAATTAATAACTGTGCAACGTTTAAAAAAAATTCCATTACAACTTCTGTCATTTTTTTATTGCAATATAGGAGGACGTCAACAACAAAGTGATAATCAGTTTGTGTTCAAGTAATTCAAATGACGAGGTATGCTTTCTATACGCCTGCGTATGTCCAGTTTTAAATCATTTAGCCCAAGTGTTTCCAACTTGCATTGACAATGTTGAAGATAACAAGTATCCCTAATGGGAAACAAATTCTTATTTTTTAGGAAGACTTTCAGATGTTGAGTTCCCCACCTGTTTCTAACCAAGGAAAAAAGCGCATGATAAGTGACCAGGTCAGTAATGTGATGTTTTGCAATTTCTTGAAGTTTGTTAGTTAACAATGGCGATTATTCTTGTCAAGATTGGTGGATAGAGCTTTATTACATATGCTAACACCACCACTCTTTTCTGTCGCGCATTAGGATGACTCCATCACACAAGTGAAGAATGCGGGGGCAAGCACTTCCGATGATGAGGTATGTCACTGTCGTGCGTGTCGAGTTTTAGTTAGAAAAATAGATAGCAAAATAGTTGGACGTCTTTGAAGTAGAACTCATATGGTTAAGGGAGCAGTGCGAGTAGGTACGCATGATATATATAAGTATGCATTTTGCATGAGACTATGGCAGCTACAACCAAAAGGTGGCAACAACTAATGATCGAAAAGGTAAATACGTGTACAGGGCCAAGTTTTTCCGTTAAATACGCTTTACAATGCATCAAGCATATCATCTTACTTTGACAACTCTCAATTAAAAAGCAAAAGTTATTTCAAACGGCTTTCAAACAATCGGTTCACTTCTTATTTGTTCTTTTAATTTTTCGTTATTTATTTGTTATTTGTTATTTCCTTTCAGATCTTCGAATCTCCGCTGGGTTGCATAAAGCGAACAAAGCACAACATGGCTGACAAGGTCAGTATAGCATTTTTTTTCATTTAGGAAATTGCACTTCAATGCTACAATTGACGACGTCTTGTATCTGATTTCTTGCCGCAAATACATTTTACTGAAGGTCTTTGTTATACAATAGGACGACCCTGTCTTGGAATCCAGTAGTTTGGAATCACTCAATTGTGAAGACCAGGTACGATAAAGCTAATACGTGATATAATGGCACATATATATATATAGCACGTATATATAATATATAGATTTTGTATTATGTATATAATAGCAGGTCTCAGATCACGTCACAATTTAAGAGTTTGAGTGAGAAAGAAGCAAGGGAAAGGCTGTCACATTTTCACGAAACAAAGTCTCCAACACGTAACATAAACATCACCTAATACTATTTTTAGCGAGTTTACGTGAAGCTTGTACAGCAAAAATATTTGTACGTATTTCATGAGAGACGGCAAACTGCAAGCTCGCATTTGACGTTAGCCGTAGAACGTGTCGCTTAATCTCTCTAATGTTATGATGGTGTGCATGTCAACAATCCACCTTAACGAGGTGATTTACCTACTGTTCTTTCACATAACAGGATTACTTTACACCGTCCCAAAGGATCTATAACGATGATGACGCATTACCGATCTTTCAGTTGGGAAGGAAACAAAGGTATACGGTGAAAGAGGCAGTGGAGATATTGACGGGCAGAATGGACAACAAAAGGTGTACCAAGACACCTCTTAAAGTGAGAAAGAACATGACTTTCCTTGTTGACGTGAGCAGCTATAAGAACTGGGAGGATATCAAGAGTGACATGAATGGTGCATACTCTCGTGTGTTGCGTATCGGTACGTGGACTCTGGACATCGACGATGACGGGACCGTCGAAATATTGCATAAGAAGAAAGTGCCCCTTAAACAAGAAAGCGAGTTGCACATTCACATTAATTCAAAGTTAAATGAACATGGGTTGTGCCGCTCTATCTTCTTTTTAATCGGGAAAAGCGACACAATTCTGCATGATACTTGCCTACTACAGAATTACATCGCCAAGAAAAACTGTGAAGAGGTAAAATTCGAGGTAACTACACATGGCAACAGGAAATACGGAAAGAAGCCATTTTATCCCACAAAGAAGAGCACCATGGAAGCAATTAAAACGGAGTTATCTCACAGCGCTCCTTGTGTCGCATTTAAGAAGGTCACATCTGATTCGGGAGGAGCATTGAAAGCCCAGAATCCGGGAGAACTTCCAAGGTCTAGGCAGCAAATATATGACCTTAAATCTAAGATGAGGAAAACTGACGAAATAGAAGAGCTTTTGATTTATTCCAAGCAAAAGGACGACACAATCATTCTAGAACACCACGATGTTCCAGAAGACCTATGGATCCTTGGTAAAAAGCACATGTGTCAAGACCTCTCGCGATTCTGTGCCTCTGAAACTCTGAGTCACCCATTCAGCGTCGATCCAACGTTTAATTTTGGTCATTTTGAGGTGACTCCTTTCTCTTACAAACATCTTCTGCTGACGTCAAAGAGAACGAAGGACTCCCCTGTGTTCTTGGGACCCACTGCAATCCATTACAGTAAGACCAAAACCGCGTTCAAGAAGATTGCATCGGCTGTCGTCTCCAGTTGCCCTAACCTTGGTACAAAGGGACAAGGATTTATTACAGATGGGGAGAAAGCACTCCATGATGCGCTCTCGGAGTCAATGAAAAAAGCCACAGGACTGCGATGCTTCAACCATGTCCGACGAAACTGTAAAGACAAGTTGAACAATCTGGGAATTAGAAAGAAGGAGGAGCAAAAGTTCTTTCTCGATGTTGTTTTTGGAAGTGACGAGAAAGCGATCCTCGAAAGTGAAGACAAGAATGATCTGGCAGCCCGCCTGAAAGCAGCTCAGCCGCTTTTAGATGAGGAAGAGAAGAGGCTCACGTCCACTCCATCTCCGCAGTTTTGGATCTATCTTTCCAATAATGAAAAGATGATGCGAAGGTCTATGATCGCAACGGCAAGGAGGAAAGCAGGTATGCCGCAGGTATGCCCTCCGACAAAACGGGGAAAGTGTTGCGGTGCTTCACCAACCAGTCAGAAACGGTAAACAACAAGCTCACTCGTCAGAAGGAGGCAATTAGTGGGAAAGCAAAAAGCAAGAATGATCTAACAAAGCTGGAATTTGTGCGCGACGTTTGGGAAGCAGTTGACGATCAACAGCAGACGGAATTACAATTGGCGATTTGTGGTATGAGCGACGAGTACGAGCTTGCACAGATAGCGGCTCATTTGGAAGTTAATGCAGAAAAATGGTTTGACTGGCCAGAAGAGAAAAGAACGGAATATTCCCAAAAGGTTAATGAGCTTTCAATAGAAGACGTAATCAAAAAGAAGCCTATCGTACTCAAAAAACAGTTCACAGAGGAAGCCACAACGAAAGAGTGGAGGGAATTTTCTAAAGAAATTCAGACACTCTTTTCACTCGAGAGCCTTTCCAAGCCTCTTGTTGAAACAGTTGTGAAGGAAGCGGAGAAACTGCTCAACTGTGCTGACTCTATTCAAAAAATGCCCTCGTTGAGCTCCACAGACACCCAAACAAGGTACCTTGTGGCTGCAAAGGATTGCAGACGGCAAATGTACGAATGTAAAGTACATCGAGATCACGTGGTGTGCACATGCCCCTGCTTCAAGTACAACGGATTGTGCAAACACAGCCTCTGCGTTGCGGAAACGGTCAACCTTTTAAAGGAACACATCGAATTTCTAAAAAGGTCTCCTCGTTTCCATAAGCCCACCAAAGGTAGTCTGGTCAAGCCCCAAAAGGATGCCGCTGGAACAACAAGGAGAGTAACAGCGGGCCTGAGGTCACCCCCACACACCCATACAGTGCCATCCATCACAACAGCAGGCCTCTCGTTGTGCGTTTCCTTTCTCAAGAGCCTAAAGCGATTGAATGTAGGCAGTGTGGTACCGAGTTCCCTAGAAGGAAAATGATGATACCATTTGACATTGTTCTCGCCCATGAGGAGAAATGGATGTACCCTGACCCCAAAATTCAAGGAAATAAGCTTCCATCGGCGAAGCATACGACAAAGTTTTATTGTGTCAAACGTTCCTGTATTTTGAATCGATTCCCATACTTCGACTCCTCGTACCTGGAAATTTCAGCAGACATAAAATCGGGTCTGAAGGATGCGCACAGAAATTTAATACAAATGGAGCTAGGCTGCAGTGATGCATAAAGTATTTGAATTAGAGCGGTTTTCAATCGAGTGTCAAAATTCATGAAAGGGACACTGTTCCCGCTGATACACCCAAAAACACCCAAAAACATGTTTTAATGTATTACCAAGAGCTTGCTTTACGCGTGATTTAGTTTATTGAAATAGGAAGAAAAAAGTGGCGAAAGCAAAGAAAGTTAATCTAAAGAAATCTAAAGAAAAATCGAAAAATGTGAGACATTTAAAGAAATCTAAAGAGGAAATAAAGTCTAAAAAAAAAAAAAATCCAAATTTCACCAGATTGGCAAGTTTGATTTTTAAACTGCCTGTCATTTAATCAAGTTCGATTAGCTGTAATCCACCGCCATCTTTGTAATCCCGCACTTGACTTTATTGGCGAACTACCTACTTATTTTTTTTTTATCTGAACTCAATATTCGGTAGTATTTGGCAATATAACATGAAAATAGGAAAGCCGAAAATTCGATATTAGGGCGGGACTTTAATTGCTTTGGTTTTGGTTTACTATGATTCCTGATTGGTTTCATAGCCAATAAGAAGTAATAGGCTCCTTTGGAAAACCGAATGATTAATGAATAATGTGAAAACTGTGATTTCATGGCACGCAGCTAAGAAATCAAATTTGCCAGTCTGATAGAAAAGAGGTGAAACCAATTAAAATCAATCTTGACCTGACCTTGCCCGCTTTCAGATCGTGTGTTTTGATCCACTTACACGTGTTTCGTTTCCTTCGACTGATTGGAGACGAGTTCATTTTACAGCACTAGATTAAAAACCGCTAAACATTTCATTTCCAAGGACGGCGGAG
>BLFK01000448.1:987910-1012910 GCA_014634185.1 Astreopora myriophthalma | reverse complement strand
TTGCAGGTGGATACAGGTATTCCCCTGGGGATGCACTCGAACTCGCTTTTCAGCGAAAAAAAGCCTTTCGAGTACATTTCTCCGTGAATCGCAGTGTCCAGCCTTGACTTCGTCTTAGGAAGATTACGACAGCCTCTTCAACAACAACGTCCCAAAACAGTCGAAAAAAGCTCGAAAAGACAAAACAAAATAAACAAGGTAAGGTAACTTACTTTATTTCACTCATTCATTTGGTAACTTTTTGCTTCTTTGCTCCTTCGTCGTGAAACTTACTCAAAAACCGAAAAAAAAAAGAAAGAAAAAAAATGCTCAGAACAGTGTTGTCGCTGACGTGACTCTTTCACAGTCAATTCTCGCGCGTAACGCGAGTTTGGGCCGCCTATGTTCAGACTGTTTAAGTCTTAAACACAAATTGTGGGAAAGTGACTCTCGTATGAAATAAAATGGGAAATGGAACTGTTGCCATGGTAATAGCACAGTGGGTGTCATTCTGTATGTCACCTGACGTACATTACTGGTGCCAAGTTTGAATGACATCAGTGAAATATTTCCAGAGATATTCTTGATTTTGTGATTTATATTCTTACTTAAACCATTTTATGGCGTCATCATTTTTTAAGGAAAAACTTGAATATCTCGGGAATGAAAGAAGACCTTTCAAAAAGAATGTGTCATTCTTACTTACTTGTAAAGGACTTTCAAATAAGCAAACAAAATTTTTTACTTCATAGGCACTTTAAACTTTTGCGGGTATACAGATGCTTTGTATGCTTGTGTGGATGCGCTTTGATACTCGGAGGACCACATGCCGTACCGTAGCTGAACCCTTTGATTTGATATTAAAGAATAAATGTTTGTGTTCAATGTCAAATAGTTCGCCTTTCACTTTAATATTCAAACCAAATGCATTTCAACCCACTGGATCGCGGAGGTAGTTTTCTTCATCTCTCTCTCTCTCTTTCTCTCTCTCTCTCTCTCTCTCTCTCTCTCTCTCTCCCTCCTACGATTTAGGCAAAATTTAAGGTGGGCCATGTGGCCAAGCGCATGTTTCGTCTACACCTGTTTGGAACCGAGGAAAAACAGAATGCCGTATAGAACAAAATAGACTAAGACGACCACCGGCAGGCCATGGGGTTCACCATGGCCTACGCCACGGCCTACCCAACATTTTATCCACACCCATATTGATAAGGAACAACACTAACTGTTCTCTAATCACTCTGGAGTGAAACGAAAACAAATCATTTTCAAACTGAATTCCATAACGCAGACAAGGGTCAGGAATGGGCATCTTGTTTATTGACAACTACTGATACCACGGGCTTACAGACAACAGTTCTGGTCCAAATAGCAAGAAACATTTACATAATAACCATTAACAAATGAACCCAATGACAACCTCGTAAAACTAAATTCAGCTACAATACTTGCAAACCGAAAATTAAGATACAGCTCAAATAAAAGACAATTTACGGTCGCTAAGAAAGCGAAGAATCACAGGCTTGAACACAACTTTAATCCGCTCGACTGGGTTCCAATACGTCTATTTATAACTGGATGCACAACCCGAGAATGCTACGGCTTACAATCTTCAAGCAAAAGCGGGGAAAACAAGTCACGTGACACTAGAAATCTACATACCGTACTAGGGTAGGGTAAAATGTTCAGGTCCAGTCTCACAGGTTTCTTGATGACTCTGCCTAATCGTGTACAACGGGCTGTAACAACGGTAATGCAAACGAGATTTGCCGTTGTGTGACCTTGAACTGCGAAAAAACCCTTTATGTGCCTGAATGACAAATAGTCATGAGTGCTGGCTAATGAACCTGATATCCGGATCCACTGTAATCCCCACACCTTCTACAATCAGTGACAAAAGTGTTGAGACATTCGAGCCAAACAAACACTTTTTCGCCAAGTGGTTTCCTTTCCTAGTGGTTTCCTTTCCTAGCGGCCCCCTCCCCCTTTTCCAATGTTGACGCACTCTTTGTGGACACTGTCAAGTGTTTGCAACATTGAAATGGGGGGAGGGGGACGCAATATTAGCAGAGGATTGATTACTTGTCTGGTTTGTTTTTGACACGCAGTTAAACTTTGAGAGTTGAATAAAACATGCATTCTCTTCACTAAAACCGTCATAACTTTTGAAAGAAGCAAAAAATGAAAATTCCCCGACACCGTTTTTTAGAGAAAAGTGTCAAGAAGACATAGCGATATTAATCGCGTTCTCCCGCTCAAATCCGACCGGAAACGAACTTGATTAGTGAACCTCTGTACTTTGAGAAATAGCGCGCTATATTTGGAAAACCGTAATTTTTTTTATGTTAATGAATATACCATCGTAATCTACAATTATTAAGCTTTCAGAAAATATATACTTTTGTAGGGTTTGCGTAAAACGTCCCACCGTAAAGCGGCGCCGAAGTATGATGGTCATTGGGGTTACACTGATACCTTAAGAAATAGATATGCTTAAAGTTGAGCCAGGAGAATAAAAGAACCTTGCGGTTTTCGAGTTATTCCCCTGCCTTTTACGTGCAAAACTAAATAAGATTAAAGGATTGAAAGAGATGAGTAAATAAGGTGCAAACACAAGGAGACAGACCGAACCATATGAGCAGTGGATACTCAAAGGAGTTAAATGTTCAAAATGTTAGTTATTTCATGGAATTTTCGAATTGTCCAGAGAAGAGATATAGCTTAATTTGTTTAGAAAATTGGTACACATTAAAATTTTTCAAGTAAGAAGGAATATTATGCCAAAAGATGGACGCCATATAGGATATAGTTTGTTTCTCAGTGTTTGTTCTGACTCGTGATTTGTAGAGATTTTGACTCGCGGCGTATCTAGTATTATAAGTATGTAAACTACTAGCTTACTGGAAGAAAACGTTTGGAAGAAGGTTCTTATGCCACAAGGGAGTAAATCGTAATGCATGTTAACGGTAAACATTCTTCACTGTGAGAAGTTCTAAAAGGTTAATTAAGGGACAGCGCTATCGGTTTGTTCACCGAAACTGGGCTTGCAAAAAGCATGAATCTAATGGCTTGGTTTTGCTTGGTCTGCACTTTTTGTATATAGGTTTTGTAAGTGCTTCCCCAAGCTAATATGGCATATGAGATATAAGGATATATAAGGCCATAGTAGATTTGTTTTAATTGAGAAAGTGTTAGGTAGTATCTCAATTTAGAAATTATTCCAAGGTTTCGAGACGTTCGTGAACAGACATAATGCGATATGGTACTTGAAAGAGACTGTTTCGTCAAGCATCACACCCAGGTATTTAATCTTTTCTTTCCAAAGTATGGTTCGTGCCATTTGAACTTTGCATGTTAATTACAAATTCATGATTTCTTTTCTTAGATGATTTTACAATCATGTAGTGTGTTTTAGACAAATTTATTGATAATTTGTTAATATCGCACCAGTCACGCTTTCACTTTTTCTAAGCTCGGCATTAATTACGGTTTCTAGCGGACTTTTTGCGTCGTGAGATGAGGCAAATATATTTGTATTATCTGCGAATATCCTAAACTATTAGATAAATCATTGATGTAAATTTAAAAAAGCACGGGCCCTAACGAGCTTCCCTGTGGTACACCACAAGATACAGTTTGCATTGAGGAGAGATAGTTGTATTGTTTTCTATTAGTAAGATAATTCGTAAAAAGTTGAAGTGGTAAACCCCTGATTCCATAATGATTCCCCTGATTCCGTGTAATATCTGTTACTTTGTTCTTTACGCTGGTTTTTAAAAGTTGCATACATAAGAGACGAAAATTGTTCTACGACTGCTGTTTTCGCCATCTTAGAACATTTGATCTTGAAGATGTTGTATGAAAGGCTCGAAAGCAGAAGAGTGGGTTTTTCAACTCTGGTGCGCAAATTCGTTCCGCCGGTAACGCAGTCGGATAATCGGTCGCACTTCTTTTTTTGTTTCTTTCAGGCAATTAAAGAAATTTTAAATGCCGAAAATGAATCTTCCCATGACCAGAACGACGAGGACACTAACAACGAGGCTGCAGTTGTTCCGCATGACCGACTGGTAAGCTTCAAACGGAATAATGACATTATTAATCAGTATTAAAATTATCATTATCAGTATTAAAATTATTACGTTAGAAGCTTTGTTTTCAATGTTCTTTGTCAATTATACATAGTAATTAACCCAACGCCATATTTTGTAACCATGATAAGGCCGAAAAAAATATGCGAATTTTCGTTCCAGAGGCACTTTAATGATACCAACAAAAGCGCAATTGACTTTATTAAAGGCCTCCAAAGCGAGTTAGATCTACTGTATATTTGGAGAGTTCAGAATCCCGAAATTAAACAGGAAAATGGAGAATCCGCCAAGTTATTTGAAAATGATCCTAGCGATTTAAATAGGTTACGAATGACCTAAACAAAGAGAAGATGGAATTTTTTTTTTATAAGGAAAAGGTAAGAGGAATAATCGTCATAAGGGCAAACTTAGAAAAGAGAAATCATGTAAAAAAACATGTTAGAAAGTTGTTGGTAAGTGGTTCAATAACGACAGATCCATACCAGATACTTCCTAAGCAAAAACGTTTTTATCAAAACTTGTATAAGGCTGGCTCTAGCGAGTCACGAAATTCGGTGCAGAAGTTTCTCAATGATCTAAATATTCCTCGGTTAACAGATAAACGAAAGCAATCTTGTGAAGGCCGAATTACTGTCGAAAAGTGTAGAACAGTTTTAGAAGCCTTTCAGAATAATAAATCGCCAGGAAATAATGGAATCCCAGTTGAATTCTATAAGAATTGTTGGGATATTATTAGTGAGCCTTTCATTAGCTGCATAAAAGAAATATTTGAAATAGCAGAAACGTCAAATTTCCAAAGGCAACCTGTCATAACTCTAATAGAAAAGAAAGGAAAAGATCGTACACTAATAGAAACTGGAGACCAATTTCCCTCGTAAATGTAGATGTCAAAATAATATCAAAAGCTGTTGCCCTGAGAATAAAAAAACGTACTGCCTTTCGCAATCAACTCTCGTGGCTTGTATCGGCTTGTATCAGCTTCGATCGGACGCGAGTTTTGAATTTAACTTTACATTCTAATTCGCCAACCGCCCAAACAAATATAAAACATTTAGCATGTAACAAGCAACCTCTGTTAACTATGCAAGAATAACAATGGTACAATAAAGGCGAAAGTTCTTATGCACGGTATTTGTAATACTCATACGAAAAACTATCAGCCCTTGGTCGCGGTGCAGGACGATCGTAATATGCTAATGAACATAAATGAGAGCTACACTGAATATATACCTCCGCTAATGAAGCAATTGTGATAACATACCACATAACACCCCAGACAGAGCTACATAACCCATGATAAATAGATATGGCGTTTACGGCAACCGGCTGGCTGAAATTTGCTGTTTGCCAAAGAAAATCAATAAAAGTTATTTAATTTACAGGTTATCTCTTGCCTGTTTAACAGCCACGAGCAAGTACTAAAAAGAGAGAAATAAGCTAGAATAAGAGAATTTTCATGGTCTTATGACAAGCAGCAGCCTGCCGCTTGCCGTTAGACGTAAACGTCATGCCCAATCTCTTTCAAATATAGTAGCGTATCGTCAGAAGTCCATAACCCAGAAGTCTCGAACTGACTCATTTGGCCTTGGTATTAAAGGTATTATCTAACTCGGTTTAGTATAGAGGTGCCGCTAAACAGTGGCCAATCAGATTGGGTCTGATAACTACAACGCGTCTCATTGGTCCGCAACCAAGAGCCGCACGAGGGATTGCTCATGCTATAAATCCAAATCATGGCACAAATCTAGCAGCAGCCGTTCTAAAAATTGATAATACCGTAAACTGATGGACCGCATTCCATTACAGATCGAGACCTCTGGGTTAAAGACTTCTGGCATCGTATGTTGATGTTTCTTCGAATAGTCTTTTCGTGCGATCAGTTGACAAGTGAAAACAATCAGGGTCCGACTGGTGAACACGTTCGCTCGACGCCAAACATGTTTATTTGGAAGCACACCCCATGCAAATATTGAGTACTCTGAAAAACACACAAATTTAGCAAATAAATCAAACGCATAAATTCCCTTCAATATTTACTTCCTATGGTGGAAAACAGCAATCATTTCTCTTCGGAACTTCCCACATTTTAATGGCTGTTCGAAGATTTGCTGAAAATCACTCCGAAAATAAATGAAGAATAATTTTAATAGCGGAGTCGTGTTTTTCCCCGGGAACGTTGTACAGCACTGCAGTAACTTTAGTTAGGTAACCTTGGGCGTGATCTCCAAAAATCGTAGAGAAATAGGGCGTTTTCACTGTCACGCAATAAAAAATAAAATCCGAAACCGTTCAATGAAAGAAGCTAAGAAAATGAAATGTTATAAAAGACTAATAGATAAACAACTGTTCCAAGTCTCAAGTCTGTGTGGAACATCGTCTCTGAGTTATTTGGCGAAACGTGTCACGCGATTTTACAGAGCTTTGTTTAGGTACACCAATATTATGTTAGGTACACCAATATGGTCGCCGTGAGGTCATGTGAAAACGATCTACAAGCCATTTCCGAATTCACGTTAGCCTCTTTTTCAAAGCGAATGTAAGTGCAAAGTCTTTCTTTTGAAAAATAGTTTTTATTTCGAATTATGCGAAGTAAAAATAATAGACCTTTACATCGATAAGGCGGCCATCTTGGATTCTATTGTTCTGCGAAAGACATTATGGGATGCCCAGGGCACAAATTCATTCAGTTTTGGGTATTTTGTTTTCCTTTGAAAAATTTCAAGCCACTTTGATTTTTACATCCTTTATTTTACACTATAATGAATCTGAGGCAAAGAAAATACAAAAAATGATCTGGTTTGAACAATTTTGGACCAAAAGTAAATTTATACCTACCATATCTGCGAATTTGCCCCCTGTGCATCCCATTATACCTTTTTCAGAACAATAGAATTAAAGGTCTATTACCATCACAAAACTTTAGCCGCCCAAAAAACAAAAACCTTTTTTCTTCAACTTCAAGTTCGAAAGAATGACGGAAAACAATACGAACCCACATCGCTCAGGTCTTGTTTCAAGCTTTGATTCTTATCAAAGAAAGAAGAACTAATCCTCAACCATTATGCAAGGAAGGAGTACCGAAACACCGAAGAAGTGTAAGTCGCGAAGCAAAAGGGACTAAAGAAAGAAGGCAAAGGAAATAAACCCAACGTTACACGTAGTCCAAGGTTTACTCGGTTGTTCTTCGTCTGAAGCTCTTTTGACACTACATGGTTAAACAACACACAGTTCTTTGGATTGCGGAGTTGCCAAGAGCACAAGGACATGACATGAAGCGATGTCGAGAGACAAACGACAGCGGATGGAACAGCTTTTCTGGAGTATAACAAAAGACAGACGAGGACAAGAACAGGCGCTGATCCAAGACTCTCATGCTGTGAAGCCAAAAATGTTTGCTGTCGCAGTGAAAGAAATCCTGTCTGGGCTTGTGACCTCTGTGCTTCTAACAACCTAGAACCCAGGCCCTCTCTTTTCTTTCCGTGTCGTCGAGAAAGACGGATTTGCTCCGACGAAGGGCTAGCGCTCGAAACGTCAGCTTACGAATCTCTTTACGGTGGCTAATTCACATTATCAACTTAGTTGATAAAACCAAATTATCCTGTCGAGAAAGAGATCCTGGTTGCGGCTAGTCACATGACTGCCAGCGACAAACTGCTCTCTCGCTCATCTTTTTGTCCTTATGAGAAACCAATCGTGGACGAAGGCAACACTGCGAGATGCGGAAGAACCGTGAATAATTTAAAGTTATTTTCGCTTTGTATGAAAATCGAAAATTATTTGCTTCAATTCATGTAAAATTGAATGAAATGATTGTGAAGAACGCGTTAGAAATGAATTGAAGAAGTGATCCTCCCACTTTCTGGACAATTTAAGCAATTGTCTCATACATATGCACTTGAAAAATTCAAGTGACTTCAACGGGATTCGAACCCACGACCTCTGCGATGCCGGTGCAGTGCTCTTATCAACTGAGCTTTGAAGCCATACAGTTGAGAACAGGTCAATTTATTGGGCTCATGCGTGTTTTCCCGTGAAAGGAATGATTGTGAAGTGCGGCTGTGTGGCTTCATAGCTCAGACAAGGGAGGAAAAGAGAGAGCCTGGGTTCGAGGTTGCTTCTAAAAGACCAGATGACTTGAAAACTCAGAATCAGTCTCTTGTCAATATTCATATTTATTTATCCACTTCAGTATGATTTCAGACAAAAAATTGACCATTTTGATGGCCTAAAAAGGATGCGATTTAGAGGAAAAAAAGGTTCGATTTGTACGGGCATGTTTTCGTGTGCAATTTGGAATAAGCACGAGTAAAACTTTTCAAAGACTAACAAAATTGCACAGCCCGTAGGTCTTATTTATTCCAAATTGCACGAGAAAAATCAGGTGATTATTTACTAATAATATCCACCAGGAGCCGATTCGGCTCCTGTATACATACAACAGTTCCCAGATACCTTCTCATGCAAAATCATTTACTCTTGCTCCGCCAGCTCATACCCGCTGTTTGTTTTGCACACTGTTTGGCTCTCCCGGCTGGTAATTTTCCATTTCATCGGCATTTTACTTTTCCAAATAAGACGAGCAACCAAACAGCAGTGCTTGTAGCAATGTTTTTTGTTTTTAGAGCTGTTTTTGAGCTCAGAAAACCTATTCAAGGCGCCCGCATTAATCTCTTTTCGGTTACAACTCGTTTGTGTACACGCCATCAATAGGTCATTGACCAATCGGAATTAATTTTTAATTTCAATTGTCTGCACTAATTTCACGTTCCTGTACTGTTTGGGATAAATTGACACGCTCTTAGCCAATAAAAAACGGAGCAATTGTTGTGTGTATATTATTAGTGAACAAATCACACCGCTGAGAGCCAATCAGATCGCAACGATCACCAGTGAACTCAAAATGGGTGTAATAAAGCGATCAATCACATTAGAAAAACCGTAAATACAAAACCTTGGTTGAAAGCAGCTTCCATGGGAGTTTATCAACTCAACTCACTCATGAAAGCAATTTCAGAAAAAGCTGGATTAGATGCTAAAACTCTCATCAATCATAGCGGAAGTAAAAAGATAATCCAGAAACTGAATGACTAAGGAGTACCTCCCAACGCATATTATGCAAATCTCTGGACACAAGAACGTACCTATTCAGGACAACTAACTACAGCACTCTGTCGGAGCGACAGAGTCATTTCCAATATTCGAAGTGGATACCCCGGAGTGCCGGGGCCATCAGGATACCAAGTAGGTATTTCCAATGCCGTACCGTATTTACTCTAATAAACGCCCTGCGTTTATTAAAAAAATACTTCGGGAAGAGGGCTTTTATTAGAGAGAGGCGTTTATTTCAAAAGTTCGTATTTTAACGTCATACAGATACCAAATATGTACACAATTCACACAAATGTTCACCGCAGGCACACTACAGCAAAATACATCGCGTTCTTAATATAAGATCAGCGATTAATAAAACGTTTGAACATTTAACAGCGACTTTCGGGTTTGATCTTCTCGAAAGGAAGGGGGCGTTTATAGGAGAAGGGCGTTTATTGGATAGTAGACGTTTATTAGAATAAATCCGGTAAAACAGTACAGGCGTCCACAATACGGCAGCTGAATCAGACTGACTAAATGAAACTTTACCCTATTTACCGATATGGTACTTAAATTAAACTTTCATAAGTGCATTTTTTTGTTCAGTACTTTATTTTGTTGATTCACTGCGATACTTTTCATTGCTATTAAATTGGCCTTGGGTTCTTCATTAGTGAGTTGCTCTTTCTAATTTGCGTTACATTAAGAAAACTGTTTCAATGAGAATTCTCGTGTTACGTGTAATAAACAGCTTACGTCGTAGAAAGTGCTTTGTACGGGGTTATACTCACGAGTTGTTTGTGTCAAAAGCCCTCACTCGCTCGTTGGGGTTTTGTCACAAACAACTCGTGGATATAACCCCGTACAAAGCACTTTCTACGACGTAAACTACATACATCACAGAAATTCACACACGAGGACACAATCGTTTCTTTGGAAGATTGCTGCCGGGGTCTCGCTTGTAAAATGCTTCAGTGGAAACGACACAGCATCTTCGCGAGAGTGACACAACATTACTTCAGTTCGGGCGTTATTCGCCTTTCATACCTCGTTTGGTGGCAACCGACACACTAAGCCTACACATACACAAAGAGAGCAAATTCGAGGGGTGTTAAGATCAGGATACGAGGTAAGTTGCTGCAATTGTTAGTCAAAATAAGGGTATGAATAAAGTATTTTTAAATTGTCCTTTGTGTCACTTACATCCGACGGCAAAATATTGAATAGTTGGTCTTACTGTGCTGTTCACCTCGTCCAAGGCCTTGCCAAAGATTTTGCCGTCCTTTTCTTCATCTTGGCCGAAAACCAATCATTTGCTATTTTGCCTGTATAAGTTACAATTTCCAACCTTCCTTGGAATCTATTAAACACACCATTTGTTAGGGTGCATTCTTTTGGGAGTATTCTGTTTATTCCTATTCTGGTTTAATGTTAACGGAATAACTGAGATAAGGTTTTCCAAAAGAAGGCGTATTCCAAAGACGGAATGGTTATTGCCGGGGTGACCTGTAAACTAACGCTCGGAAAAGTCTGGACATGACTGAGACGGACCCTTCCACTTTCGCGTACCACTTTCGCGCCAAAATCTCCCCAAAAGAACGCACGTTCTGTTTCCAGAGTAAACCGTATTCTGTTTATACCGTTCATTCTGTTATTGAGAGCAGAATAAAGAGAATGCTATTCCATTCATTTCGAAAACAGAAAATTCCGTTCAATCCTAAACCGGAATAAGAATAAACGGAATAATCTCAAAAGAATGCATCAACCCAAGTCAGGGTATGAAGATTCATCTAACTGTTTTATAAGAGTACCCAAAATAAGGCGCCACAGTCCTCAACTGTCTGTGCACGTACAATGACAACTTTCCTTATTAGGATCTCTGCAAAAACTGCCGGTAACTGTCCCGGTTCAGGGTCCATCATGCAGCATGTCTACATCCTGACCAGGGCCATTATCTGCATCTTTCTCTTCCATAGTCTCCTCGTCTCCAATCTCTTGCCTCTCGTAAAAAAGGACGTAGGCCGCCTTAGACTGAAATGTGACAGAGAAAAAAAAACAAAAACAGGCAGTGATAGGCAGTGGGAACTGGAACATTTATTTGGTATCAACCAGGTTAATGAAGACATTCAAAAGCTGAGGTGTGTTCATGCCTTTTGGTCAGTGCAAATCAGCGACCGAAACGAGGTGAAGTGACACCCGTGGCATCAACAAAAGACCTCAAACTTTAGGCTAGAGGCGATCCTGCTCTGTCTCAAAATAACACAGCATGCTAGACCACGCCAGCAGACCATTCACTTATCTGTAGGTTGCATTGATTCCCAGAATTGACTATAGCTTTTCAGCCAACGAGGAGACAACGAGTGACTGCAATATAATCTCTTATCTGTACAATCGCATAACTCAGAGAAAACTAGTATTCCGATTGGCTAACGTTGCGAGGGCATTTAACGTGGAATTGGATGCCCAAGAAGTGATATTGCACCCTGGATGACGTGAGTCCGAACAAATTTGTTTGTTTCAACTTCTTGAAAACTCACATGCAGCTACACTTAGTGTAAATTCGTCATAAACATCACACGGTCAACAAAATCAGAGTGGATTGACACAGGATGAATGTCTTCCTTGTTTTGATCTAAGGCTTGACTTTTTAGGAAGACCGAAAACGCCGGCGGTTTTCGTTCGATCAAAAGCACAGCAAGTCACCGTCAAGAAATACAAAGGAAAAAATGTCGACTGAAGAAGCCGACAAAAACCAACAAACTGTGACAGAAGTTACGTCTTGTATTGACACTAACACTAACGCTGAATTGGCCGCCTTTAATTAAAGAAGGTATGGTTTCGGAAAACACGAATAAAAGTACAAACACATCTGTACGCCGACATGGCTTTTTCGCGCGCCAGGGTTCGCGGCAGTGAGAAAACATAATTTACTCGTTTTGTTTGAGTTAGGCGATTCAAGAAAAAATGGTTAGCTAACCCGTGAATTCCACGTTAAATTTCACTCGAAAAACCGATGTCACACTCATCCGCTTCGCGATTCGTGCGATATCGGTTTTTCTCGTGAAATGTAACGTGGAATTCAGTTGTCAGGCAATCAATTTTTCTTTAGAACAATGCCGAAGCTCCGAGGCCTACTTCAAAATAATGACCGACCGTGCTGCGCAAGGTCATTATTTTGAAGATGGCCGAGGAGCGAGGTATTATCTGATTTAATGCACCTTTTCATTGTCATGTATGGGACTAAGAAAGCGCCTGTCATCATTGTGGTCACTGGGTGGAACAGCAGGTCATTAAAATAATAACCTAAAAATGGAAAGGTGCATTAAAGAGATTTAGCAACGAGGACGGCAACCACAACGTGAACGCCGCTTCAAAATACGAATTCGTGTCATCGTAGTCACTTTGCGGTTATTTCAACTCTTTCAATGTATAAAGTGTGTCTATTATCCAAGAATGAATCTGGTATGAACGCGCTTCAAGTTTGGAGAGAGAACGAAAACTTCATCGTTGTGTGCCGACTGACGTTCTCCCCAAGCTTATGATATTGATCATTTGAGGTTGCTGTTTTCCAACAGACGGCAAAGGAGTGTACCAAAATGTAAAACGAAAGTGCACAGCGATTGTTCTTGCTCATTAAAACCTGTTGTTTTGTGACATTCTCGTTGCCGTAGCCATTGCCGTCCTCGTTCCTATTTTTTAAGTCCGATTTAATGCACCTTTTATTGTTATAGAACCAGGTCATTACTGTCGTCACTGAAGTGGAAGTGGAGGTCATTACAAAACAATGACCTCCTGTTAGTGAGAACAAACTTGATTATTGAAAACAATAACCTATTCGTAACAAATTATGAACATTATTGAAAGCAATAACCTGTTCATAAAAAGGTGTATTTTAACGAGTCACTTAATTAACTCGTGCTGACTGACAGCCTCTCAATAAAGCTTTCAACGGAGAGGCCTATGTGGCTTTCAAGCGAAAGCGACTGAAATCATCTAAAATCTCCTTGGAGAATTTTTATAATTTATTTCATAGTATTAGGGATTATTAGCTGTAAGTTACCCTTGGAATCGCCTTGATAAGTGAAACACTGGAGGAGTTAAAATCCTTTGAAAATTCGTAAATTCGGCGGTACGCGATGAGGAGGCATTTCTTGACATATTTGTCCTGATAACTAATTTTTTTAAGGAAAGAAATCGGGTAATGAATTAACATTATCCGAGATCTCCATAATTCTCCTCATCAGAAGAAAGCCGAATTGTAAAAATATTTTGAGAACTCTAGAAAAGATGCGAGTTACCCTTAGAATCGCCTTGATAAGTGAAACACTGGACGAGTTAAAATCCTTTGAAAATTCGTAAATTCGGCGGTACGCGATGAGGAGGCATTTCTTGCCACATTTGTCCTGATAACTAATTTTTTTGGGGAAAGAAATCGGGTAATGAATTAAGAAAGCCGAATTATAAAAACATTTTCAGAACTCTAGAAAAGATGAAGTGTGCTTCATTGCATTATAATCTGCCGCATCATTCGTCCAATAATTTTTGTTTCTCGTCCCCAGAGCCGCAATCCTTCGGCTAGAGCCACCGATCGAGAGCTCTAGCAGGTGCCAACTGAAGGACTTGATGGGTTTTGATTGGCTGTTGCAATGCAAAAGAACAGAACCGGAAATGATATGGAAAAAACATGGCTGACGCAAGGAAGCGCTTTCCGTGCGTGAAGAATCTTGTTTGAAGCACGTGCAACCGTAAAAATTGCCTTTAGATTTGTGTGGGGACAATGGAAAAGAACAAAGCATAGTAGAAACTTGAGAAACATTTTCGGATTGGAAACTGCTCGATGGATTATGAAAGCAAGACTGTATATGAAGGTAACAAATTCAGGAGTCCAACAAAAATCGGTTATCAGGGCGAAAGTCGGGAAGTCGGTTGGACACAGCCCGACCACTGCTTTTTAACCGTTATTAGGTATCAAGAATTATCAAAGCGAGACGTCGCTGGTGAGGTTTATTGCTTACCATCCAAGAAAGGTTAAAATTTGTTCGCGTTGGTTTTACCTAAAGACATTATAAAGTCTGAGTGTTGTATGTTTAACAAATAGGAACAATCAATCAGCTTATTATGTAAATAAGATATACGTCCGGCAAAGGTTGCAATAACATGAAACAGCTTGCCAAACAGGGATCAATCTCTCCTTTTGCTGCATAATTTAATAAAAAAGAAATAAATTAAAAAAAAATTAATCTTACTTGTGTGGTTTGGAGCTTAAATTGTACCAGCTTACCAGCTGAGCAAAAAAAAGAAGCAGCTGTTGAAACTACAGTGAGCCTCATTAAGTCAGAAAACTTCCTTTGGGCATTGCCAAGCAAGCACTTATTTAACAACAATGTCTTGATGAGTGGCCTTGCTCTGTACTTTTGCTTTGTCAATCTATGGAAGGATTTGCTGCAAAAACAATGTCGGGACAGTTTGATTTGTATGTAAAAGCCCTCTGAGAGGAATTTGAAGAGCTCAAAATTCGGAAATCTTGCCCTCTTGCTTCTGAGTTGAGTGTAATGGAGCAAGATCCTTCAGAGTCAATTGATCAAATGCAAACAATGTCTTACACCGATTGGATAAACTGGGAGAGAACATCAATAAAGCTTGTCCCACTTGTTACCTTGCAGTTTATTTCGAAGCCACAGCCGCACATTGCTCAGCATATTGTTCTCCAGGCAAATCCAGTTACTCGCGATAACGCCATCGAAGCTGCATGTCGCATCGAACAATCCTTCTCCTGAGTCACTAACTTCAAACTCACCCGGGTCAAGTTCGACGTCAACATCAACTGTTTTGGCAGATTGGAAACCTCAATGTTCACCTCTAGTGGCCCCACCAGATCGATTTAACATGTACCAGGGACCATCTCAACAGCAACAAAATTCCTGTTGGACATGTGGTAGCACAAACCACATTTTATACAACTGCACTAAGCGTACCAAGCCACCTAACGAGGAAATTTGTTGAAATTTCAACAGGTTCATCTCTGCTCACTGTGAAAAAGCCAACAATAAGTGTTCTGCGGGAAGAGTACACAAAATTAATGTTCCAAGTGTAACAAATGGGGTTGCAATGCTGTCCATCTTAAAGAGCCAACCACTTGCTCTCTGGTCACTGACCTTCACTTTTCAGGTAGCTCACATGCTGAAATCAACCCTGAAGGTCAAAACACTTACAATCTTTGGCCTTCCAGCTCTCACCAACCCTGCTGGTTCACTCAACAAACGTCATTCTCTGGACCCCTGCTATGTCTGCACGTCAAGAACTTCCGCTACCTATACACAGTTGCTCTTCTGTCTCACTTGTCAGTTGTCTCCACAGCGAGTTTGTCGCATCTAAATGTCCCCAGTTAAAGTACCGGTCACTTGAGAAACCAGTTTCATTTTTTGTTGCCGATTCTCAGTCCCAGTTGCAAGCTATAGGCACCATGGAAATTCCAATTCAGTGGAGTAATGGCAAAGAAACAACTTTTCAAATGCTCGTAGTTCCTGGTCTGTCGTGGCCCATCCTATTTGGGGAAAATCATGTACGTCTACTAAGGCCTTGGTGGATCATGCTGGACCTAGCATACACCTCCGACACCCCAGCATGTCATTCAAGATTTCGTGTTCCCTTAGAATTACGCTTCCAGAAGCATATGGTAAATGCAGTGCATGCAGGTGCTCCATCCCCAGGATACTCTCAAGGAAATTCCAAGTTAAATCGTGGGCTGAACTTTGGGTCTGTATGCCCCACCCTGGGAACTTCACTTATGGACCTTTCACCCTCTGGTTTATGGGTTGATGGTCAAGAAATACAACCTGATGTTAAAGTGGCCCATTCCACATGACTGCAGCTGCAGATCAAGGTATTCCTGCCAAGTCATGTCATGCCTCAGTTTGTAACATCCAAGCACCTTCATCAGAATCAAATTCTGCTCAGTGCATCTCAGATCCTCAGTCAATTTACACCACAACTAATGCTAGTGCATGCAAACAGAAACAAACAGACATCCCTCAAAACATTATCCTCGGTCATCTTCAACCAAGGCAAGAAGACACGTAAGTTTATGAAGATGCTGTAGAGGATACGGCAATCTTTTAGGTGATAGCTGGATGACTTGGCAAGTGGACAACAAGCATTGTCAGCTTCACCTTCTGTGCAGCCTCCACCAGTCATTTCTTCAACTCAAACTTGGAAGGTTTCTGAACAGCAGAAAGAATTGGCAGCTGCAGGACTTGATTCCTCAGTTGTCACCCTTTACTTTTAGTGTTCAATGAACATGGCAACGAACTTGTACCCCATACAACTACAACATTCCATCCATACTCAGAGGAGTATCACGAAGATCTTATTCAAGAGCTGGACCTTGATTCACCGAAATATGCCCATGTCCATGAAGACATTCTCCAAGAGTTCAAGCAAGTGCTTCATTGGTCTTGAGTGAGATCAAAGGTTCACATCCACACTGAGTCAGTCTGCCATAAGAATCCACAAGAACTTCTTGTTATCAAGAATGAATTACAGCGCATGTTCAAGTTGAAGATATTTCAACCAAGCAACCTGAATGGGGGGGCCCCATGAACCGTAGTGCATAAACCACTTGAAAACAGTCTTCCACAGCCACCACACTTCGTTGTTGATTACAGAAGCCTCCGCAATCTGACTCGTGGTGATGGCTATCCTATCCGATTCCATCAATTGCTAGGGTTCTTGATTAAACTTCTTTTGGTTTAGTGTTTGCTGAATGTGATCTTGCAAGTGGATCTTGGCAGATTACTCTCAGACCACAAGATCGTGACAAAAAGTGCCTTTTGTACTCATCTGGGACTTATGAATTCTTGCACTTACCATTTGGGTTAAGTCTGCAAAATGCAAAATACCTTTTTTGCCCAAGAAATCCAAGTGTTAGCACGCACCATCACTGAATATGCTAAAAACCCTACCTCAAAGAGCATTGAAGCTATTGCCAACATGCAATCAGCTTCTAACGTTACTGGCCTTAAGAGATTCTTGGGACTCTGCAACTTCTTTCATGACTACATACTAAACATGCCTCAGAGAACCTTCTATCTACGTCAGCTCTAAAAGAAGGACATGGCCTTCACGTGGACACCGTCTCATACCAAGGAATTCAATGACTTTAAGATTTGCAGTTATTGGCCCAGATGTCATGTTGTATCATCTCAACTGGAATTCTCCATTTCAGCTCCATGCTGATGCCAGTAAGATATGTTGTGGTGCAATGTTAGCACAGTGGAAACACCACCAGCTTCGACCTGTCAGATTTGCATCAAGAGCTTTTAGTCCTGCCGAGTTGCAATGGCACACCTTATATCAAGATCTATTCGCTGCGAAGTGGGGCTGAACAGTTTCGTCCTTAAATTCTTCATCGGCGTATCAAAGTGGTCACTGACCATACAAACTTGAAATGGCTTACCTTTTTGGCACCTCAGCAGGCAAAGCTAGCACCTTGGTGGATGTCGATGGCAGAATTCGACTTCACTGAACAACGTCTGGGCATAGCAAACACTGCCCATGTGCCTTAAACACGAAGACGCCCTATAAAAGGAGCGGTACTTAGGTACCTGCAAATCCTTTGTCAATCAACCGTCCATGTATTCGCATTTTTTGTTTTGTTAGCTCACTCGAACTAAAACAGGGGGAGGAGCCATCCCTTTCAGTTGCTCCAAATGGGAAGAGGTGGATTTTTACAACAGTCTGACCCTACTTAAACTTTCTTAGCGCAATACCTGTCTCTGACAAGCATGCTACCACTTCTGCCCGTGCCTTGTATGATCATGTGTTTTTGGAATTTGGTTTCCCTGTGGTCCTTTAAAGTGATCAAGGTGGTGAATGGATAATTGCTGTGCTTCAGGAACTGACAAAGTTACTATCCATAGAACATTTTTTTACCACCAGTTATGGCCCTCGCCTGAATGGTTACACTGAAAGAGTCCATAGATGGCTAAATTCTGCACTTGGCATTTATTGTGAAAAGAATCAACATTTGTGGGAAGACTTCTTAAAACCTGCAACACTTCTCCAATACCAGGAACAGACCATGTGACTCAATTCTTCCTGGTGTTTGGAAGACATGCTCCTTCTCCTGAAGTAGTCTCCTTTGAGTTGTCTCCAGCACCTCTCTCCCAGTCCTCATATGCCAGAGAGATCATTAAAAGATCAACTGAGGCAAGGAAGAACTTTGACAGAATAAAAGCTGATCTTAAGAGAAGCCAACGAGAGTATTATGACATGAACTCTAGAGAACTTCATGTACCAGACGGAAAAAGAGATTTTGTTTGACTTCCTCCTCCAAGTTCAACTCCAAATCAGTGTAAACAAACAAACCCCCCCAAAAAAGCCCAAAGCAAAACAAAAACAAAACAAACAACAACAACAACAAAACAAACAAAAAAAGAAAAAGTGTAAGTATGTATCATTACTGTCCTTTTCAACAATCACCTTTGACCAAAATAATCACAGGCTATATTTGTTTGATATACTAACTTTTAACAATGTATTTTACTCATCAGATATGAAGGTATGTTGTGCTTTTTACAACAGCTCGCAATGTCAAGAGTAAGTGCTGTAGCTAATTAAAAGTTTGTTTTACTGGTTTGCATATTTTAACAGAAGGTATCAAAGTAATAATTCTAATCAGCCACAAAGAGTCTTCAATTTGCTGTTGCATTAATTTTTCTGCATAAGCAACATAGGCCATGAGCTGGCCTGAAACTCTTCCTATCACCAATAAGAAATATCTGATTATAAGTAGACTCAGAAAGATCTATAAATATGTTAAGTTGGTTCAGTGCATGGACTATCATTCAATATTTTATAAACCATTCTCTGTAACTAAAAAAGGCTGTGCACAGGGTTTGTATTAGAAGCTGGGACCCAGGTACCAGCACCTGTCTACTTTAAAGGGACTTTGAAATTGAAAAATATAAGCATCAATTCACAAGGGGTACCTGGCTACTCAAACATCAGGTAGTCTTCTACTTCAAAATTAACGAAAACCCTGTTTACATATAGATGTAGAGTGAGTTATGTGTAAATACTACATTTGCAAAAATGCAAACCAGGTCTACTGTCAATTTTAAAAGCAGTGACAAAGATGCTATTTTATATACCATATAACTACTTGAAACAAAATGAATGGCTGAGATTAAATAATGTTGCTTCCAATCATCTCAGCATTTGGTAAACGAGCAAGAGTGTTTTATCAGGTATTAAACGACGAGGTCAAGCCAAGTGGTTTTAGAGCAATTAAAACACAACCTGCGAGTTCATTGAATGGCTTCAAAAACATCCCACAAAAGGCATGTCCCTCCGGAGTGCGAATAACGGTTCAAATTGTGAGAGGAAAATATTAGCATACACGAAAATCAAGCTATGCCTTACTAGTATTCTTTGTATAAAGAATAGTAATAAGAAGTGTCAGGTTCTTGGTCACACATGACGTTTCATTGGTGACTTAATGGCTGTTAGTTCACGAATTATTAATGACTTTTTGAATTACTTATTTTAAAGGTTCCAGGTTCGATTCTTGCCTGATTTCCTTTTCAGTTGTCCCGTCACCCATAGCCAAGACAACTAGCAAGTCATCTTTTCCTTGGGTGCATTACATCACTATCACTAACAAGTTGGGTTGTGTTTATATTTATTTGAGTGTGTATTGTAACTGGACTCTGGTACTTTATTTGAGCCGTTTCCCCCTTTCTACTTGGCAGGTATAAGAACATGAAACAAAATTAGATATGTCAATGTCAATAAAAGCAAATTTATAACCAAGAAAATAGATGCAGACTTTTTTTCTGGCTAGCATGAAGGTACTAGGAGGTATAGGCTGTGATTTATCCTCTTTGACATTACAAAATGTTTGCCTGAGAGGAGTGTTTTATAGTAAACCAGTCCACAGATTATCACTTATATCAGTCTAGTTGAATACTACATTTGCTGTCAACCTTTTGTTTGACTCTTCAATTTTTGCATTTCCCCACCAAATATTTTTAAAATTTTGTAAGGTGAAAAACCTCAGCTACTTGAGAGCCCAAGCATGTATACATAGAAAAGAAATTGAAAAAAAAAAAAAAGAAAAAAAATCAATGCAACACTTTTCATTAGGACTGCTCTCATTTCATATTTACTTTTTTAACACCACTTTTTCTGCGGCTTGACATACCAACTAACTAGAACGTGGCCTTCCTTTGACACGATTGCTTTGATGGTTTGGTCAGACATAGCCATCTTCAGCAATTTGGAGACCTTTTGTCAGCCAGCACCTCGGGTTGTGTAAATATTCAAAAGGGCACATTAAGTAAATGTCATGATCGCTGCCATCATCCAAATCTATATGAGCTCCTCTAAAACCAGTAAAACACACACGAATAAAGCGCCTTCCCTCCTTTTTACAATTTAGTCATGAACTTGGGCGTTAAATAGAGAAATTAAAAAAATGTGTATCTTTATGAGAACTTCACATTGCTTTTCCTTCAACTCTAATCTTCCCTGGGTCAGCCGTTTTTGCCCTAAACTTTGTAGCTGAGCAGTTGACCGAAGTCCGCGATTTGTGGACTGCAAATTGGTCGTGGCCAGAGCTCTCGATCTGTGGCGCTGGCCAAAACGATTGCAGCTCTGGGGACGAGAAAGATAATTGTTCTATTGAAATGATCTTGTGTTGTGAAATGCGAGCCAGAATTATGATTATTGGGGATCTGGGCCAATCAAAAATGGAGTTCTAAATATTTTGAAGGAATAATAATAAAAGAAATGTTGAACAATGTTAAAAGCATGTTTTAAGTAATCAACATCCCTCAACGTGGTGGCAAAACAATGAACATGGTTCAACATTTCTTTAAATCAACAGGCCTTAATGTCAATTAAAATCACTTACAACAATTTGCTCCTCATCCACAGCAGAAACGGAGCTGTCGTCAAAACAGTACCATCTCCCATCTTTGCAGTTCTTGGCATAAGCTGTGTCTGCAAAATCACGAATAAATTAGTGTGGCTGGAGCAGCAAACTTGCTACCTTGAAGAGTCAACTTACAATGTCCTCCTCCCATGCCTCCATAATGATTCTGAATAATGAAAAAAGAAACAAGCAGATTACTAGTATCGCTCAGCAAAACAGACAAGGTACCTGATCTAATGACGAGAGTTCAACGCAGGATGCCGATGAAATAATAACAATAACAGCAGCAACAACAACAATGACAATAATAACGATAACAATAGGTTCAGCATTTATCTACCCACAATAAAGTAACAGCTCTAGCATCTACAAAACTAATAACTATGTTTACACCTAAAAGTCTTGTTACATTAAGAAAAGCTATTTAAAAAACCATTTTCAAACAATTACTCAAAACATACTGATTACTTCCAAATTCATGTCCTAAACAAGCCTGTGCTAGAACTGATAGCACGTGTGTAAGCGCTGGTTTACACATACAACGGAACCATAAGCACAAGCAACATACATAGGCAAGGTAACATTTTGATCATTACAAGTACCTTTTACAGGAGCACCCAACAAGAAACTTTGCTAAATATCTCTTTGGGAAGGTCTACCCGTTCTAAGACTTTTGGATTCTACATTGCCAAAAATCTATTAATTTCTTAACTAAAACATCACCAAAAAGATTCGCAACCAGGGAAATCCAGGGAAAAATAGTCCTTTACATTTTTGGCAGGGTTATTTTTGTAATTTTCAGCTGTTAAAGAGGTCACCTAGCAATATCAGGTAAGCAAATAGTTCCCTGGGAATTTTTTCGAAGGTAATGTTCACCTAGCAATTTCTGAAATGACAATTTCATTCCTCAAAATTTTTGCGCACTTCAAGTTTCAGCTAAGAAACCCGAAGAGATCTAATTTTTCTAGCTGATAAAAAAAAAACACCTTTTTAAACATTACAAGGAGCCTAGTATTTTTGGCTCAATTTGCCCATTGGCTGCAACTGACTTAAAGTGCCTATGAAGTAAAAAATTTTGTTTGCTTATTTGAAAGGCCTTTACAAGTAAGTAAGAATGACACATTCTTTTTTGAAAGGTCTTCTTTCATTCCCGAGATATTCAAGTTTTTCCTTAAAAATTGATGACGTCATAAAATGGTTTAAGTAAGAATATAAATCACAAAATCAAGAATATCTCTGGAAATATTTCACTGATGTCATTCAAACTTGGCACCAGTAATGTACGTCAGGTGACATACAGAATGACACCCACTGTGCTGTTACCATGGCAACAGTTCCATTTCCCATTCTATTTCATACGAGAGTCACTTTCCCAGTTTTTGTGTTAATCAAGCATTGTCTACTTACAATGAGGTAGTGAGTAGACGTAAGGTAATGTGGGCATCACGTGTGTTTAGAGTATGACCATCTGTCACTCCTTATCTGGTCAAAAATGGAGATATTTGGTTCTTCGCAAACAAGGCCTGGAGCCTAGACTGTTGCCATGGTAACAGCACAGGGGTCGTCATTCTGTATGTCACCTGACGTACATTACTGGTGCCAAGTTTGAATGACGTCATCAATTTTTAAGGAAAAACTTGAATATCTCGGGAATGAAAGAAGATCTTTCAAAAAAGAATGCCATTCTTACTTGTAAAGGCCTTTCAAATAAGCAAACAAATTTTTTTTACTTCATAGGCACTTTAAGTAGAACAAAACACACTAATTAAAAACAAGTTAATGTGTCTGCATACGTTGCTTGTGCTTATGCTTAGGTCATGAGTGTAGGCCAGCTGTCAACAGAATTTCACAGAACTATTGCTCTATAGCTCGTAGATTTGTGAAGAAATTTTGTGTTGAATTTTGGTGCTGTAAAGGTCAGTTTTCCGTTAAGTTGAAAGTACAGTTATACTTTATAAATAGTTGCTTTATAGGTTCAGGTGACACATTGTCGAAGCACTTGCAAGCTAATAAAGCTTGTCTGTATTTGTCAACTGTATATAATAACCGAATCAATGCACATGCTCTGATTGGTCAATCAGCAATAGTTTATTGTGCTAGTAAACTATTTTGAATTTCGCCCATCTGTGTTATTAAATAAAAGCAATAGACCACATGTTTTTGGGTTATGGGCATGATAAATCAGTTGGGGTGTTGGTTGGAAAAACAGTGAAGAATTTGTAAATAGGTCTGAACTTCACGCCAGCTCACATATAGAGCAAAGATCATTGACTTTTGTTAGCTATAGTGAAGTGCGCGAGGTCTAGAAATAGATTGCATATTTTAAGACCCCCGCCTGCATGACTCAGACAAACATTCTCATGTTCTCAGAGAAATAGAGGGGCTGTAGGAGAATTTTTCGCTTCAAAAAAGTGTTTTCGCCATCTCATTTCACTATGGTTAGTACCAAGCACTGCTGCTGTGGAACATGCAATAGTGATTCCAGATGTCCAGAGAAACTTCATAAATCGGTGAAAGAAATGCTGATATTAGGTAAGAATATTTCCACACCTTTTGTACACTAAACTAGTGAGCAGCACTGTGCGAACTGTAGTTGTAAAACTTGTTTATTCTCTTCATAAGGTAAAGTAGACGGTTTTATTATTGCAATTTTGTTGATGGAAACCTTCACAATATGAAGGATATTTGGGCGGGTATTTTAAAATAAATTAATGAATAAGCGAAAGAAAAACTCCAAACCCTTAACTGTATTAAAAAACCCCCCCGGTTCTTGCAAAACCACTACTCTCTCTTCTGAACTTCCAAACATTATGAACAACTACTTTTCTTCCACTGGGGAAAATCTAGCAAAAAACATTCCTTCTTCCATGAAGTATTTCAGTGAATATTTGGATGATTATAGTTTCACTAATTCCTTCTTCTTTGATCCTGTTACTCAACCTGAAATAGAGCGTGAAATTCTGTCTCTGCCCCATAATAAATTTTATGGGTTGTACTCTCGTCAAATTCACTTAATCAAGTGCACAAATAGTTCTTTGAGCCAACCTCTAACTGAATTAAGTAATATTTCTGTGAGCACAAGTTGTTAGTTTTGAAACACCCATTTTTTCTTTTGTTTGTGTCTGGTTAGATTTTTTCCTCCTTTGATAATTGTGATCAATGCACTATGACCCATTAGTTAGGAATCTGCAGTTTCACGCTTATTCACAGTTAATTTTGTCTACAAGGAAATGATTTTATCAAAAAACACATGTATTAGGTAACGCCCTAATCATATGCACCTAGTTGTGTATTACAACAGAAGCAACGCTTTGCAACACTTAGACACAGTTTATCCTGCAACCGCAATGTTTGGAGGACAAGTCCTTGGCTACTCCAGTCTGTCTTTGCTATTTTATGGTGAATCCTCAACCAAACTGAGTTCTACCAATTCTTATCATTGTATTAATAATAATAATAATAATAATAATAATAATAATAATAATTTATTTACTTCTATTGCATGTGTTACATAGTAAGATGTTCACATGCACATCACAAAGTAGAAAAATTTACAATTTAAGTGACAAAACTAATTACAATAAGTTTATTTAAATCAATATAGGTAGATAAATGACAATAGTGGCTTGTGACAATAATAATAGGTAAAAGACTAACTCAAATATGTAATAAGTAGACTAACAATAAAAGGTATAGTTGCAATTATGTAAGAATACTAACTGTAGTGACTATAGGCCTCTCTAAACAGATGGGTTTTGAGCAGGCGCTTGAAATGATCTAAATTACTGGCATTACGGATATCGCAAGGGAGCTTGTTCCACAGTTTGGGTGCCGCAAAAGTAAATGAGCGGTCACCCAAGGTAGCAAGACTCTTAAAAGTAGGATATTTCAGTAATAATGTATTCAC
>BLFK01000448.1:964450-987066 GCA_014634185.1 Astreopora myriophthalma | reverse complement strand
GGGGGGGTTTCTGGAATGACGTAATCAGAAGCTATTTTACCGCTTTCTGTGAGTTACATGGAAAAGACACGTAATTTGGTAGATGAAACGGTGCGATCACCACAGTGTCGTCTTTTGTGGTACGCTAGAAACACCTTCGAACCGATGTGCAAATCAGTTGCGTCAAAGAAAGTTATTTCGGTTGACACATGACATCTAAAACGTGCCTAATATGTAAGAAATTAGCTGTTTACGTGTGTGAAACGGACATCACCGCAACTTAAAAATTGTGATCGCGTGCCATTAAAAAGGAACATCGACTTTTCGCAAAAGAAGTTGTTAGCAAACATTGTCATAGAAAGGTACGTTTTTATAAAGCACAAATGACTCAGTGGCATGACTTCCTTCTTATGCTTGAAGGCCAGATGGTTCATCTCCCTGCACCTAAAACGCATTACGCTAAAGATATTGTATTTGACAAAGACACTCCGATTTTCTGTACAGGAAAACAACCGTTTGTATATATTAAAAATGGTGTTATAGATTCAGCGAGAGACAGACATGTATATATTAAAAATGGTGTTATAGATTCAGCGAGAGACAGACATGATGTCTGTACGATGGAAAATCTTTCATTTCAATGTACCAATTGAGCTGAACGCTCAAAAGGAACTACCAAAGTGTGTTAAATGCTTTTCGATCTTTGTGTTACAATGATCCCACTATGACAACTGAACAAATTTGTTCCAGTCACACGTTATGACACTTGTATGAAATGGTCTACACGGTCTACCATAACTTTCACTGAGAAAATAATATATCATATTTGTCGTTGTTGCAGTGGTAGACCGTGCTAAAATGGTAGACCGTTGGGAAATGGAATATATGATATGCACACTTTATGATTTAACATCTATTTATGTATAGAACTGAGTAGAAAAGAAAGTAGTTGAATTGTGCCTTTGTAAAAAGGTCAGATTTTCAGCTGTAACGGCATCATCGCAGATGGCGTCACTCGGGACAACAATAAATGGTATTGCATTACGTAATAAGCACAGTGTTTAACTTTGCAAAAATCAGTTTTGCAGGTCAAAATATTTTCTTCATTTAGTATTTGGTACGGCGTCCTCTGCTAGCGATAATAAGATCCAAACGCTTATACATTGATGCAATGGTATTGTCAATAATATCTACGGCAAAACTATAGAAGCGATTCAGACAACAGGTTGCAAAAATAGTGGAGACACTTTATCTTCTTGGGGCGGTATTAATTCACCTCACCTCTCGCACGTTGTGGCCCCCCTCCCCCCCTTGACAATGTTGCTAGCAATACAAAATCATTCTGAAAACTTGAACAGTCAACATTGAAAGGGGGAGAGGGGGTGGGGAGGTGGAAAAGGTTCAAATTGTAGATCAGGCGGGTATTGAAAGCTAGAAAAGGTGTTTTTTAACGGGAGTATCTCACCACTTTTGCAACTTGTTGTAGCATAGATGACAAATAGTAAAGGACCTAGGCAGGATCCTTGTGGCACACCATACTTCATCTGAAAAGTCATTGATGTTCCGCCGTTGATAGAGATTCCTTGGAATCTGTCGCGGAGGTAGGACTCAAACCAAGAGTGCACCTTTCCCGATATACCAAAGTCCTTTTGGAGACGATCAAGCAGAATTGTGTGATCTACAGTATCAAAGGCCGCGCTTAGATCAAGAAGTAAAAGCAAGGTGACGCGTTGCTGGTTCATATTGAGTAGGATATCGTTCTTGACTCTTAGCAATGCAGTCTCGGTACTGTGATGTTGCCTGTATGATGACTGCGCTAAAGGATAGAGGTTGTGTGTGCTCAAGTGGTCATGCATTTGCAGAAACACAGCCCGCTCAGTCAGCTTAGAAGCAAATTGTAAGTTACTGATGGGCCGTAAGTTGGTAAACGTTGCTTCAGAATTGGGTTTCTTCAGTCTTGGTCTGACATCTGCATGTTTCCGGGTATCCAGAAAACTTCCAGTTTGTAGAGAGAGGTTGATCATCCTGCTAACAACAGGTAGGAGAACATCAAGGCACTCAACCACAAGGGGAGTGGGCATCGGATCCTAGCTGCAAAACTTTACTGGATTTCCCGATAAGGCGTGTGATATCTTCCTCGATCAGGGGTGAAAATTAACTAAACTGAGTCGAGCACAGAGATGGTGACTCTGCTGCAGGGGCAGAGTGAGCGGCTGTTGAGTCGAGTTCATCGCGGATGCGTTTGACCTTTTGCACAAAGAACTTGCCAATATCATTAGCTAAAGTTCTGTTGTCATGATATCCCTGGAAAATCAAATTAACTTCTTGTTCGAACAGAGACTTTGCTGACCTGAACAGCTTACGCTGATCAGCTCTGTTCTTTTGTATAACAGTGGAGTAGTACTCCATCCTTGCTCCTTTTATGGAAGAGGTAGCCTGATTTTTCTTGGCTTTAAAGAAACTCACTATGCAGTTTTGTTCTGCGCCATTCCCTTTCAGCACGCCGTCGCTCCTTTTTTGCAGACTTCACCTCCTGGTTAAACCATGGAACAGTTGGTCTTTCAGTGATAGTCTTTGTGATAACAGGAGCATGGCGGTCTAAAGCTGACGTAAGTGCATTGTTGTATGCAGTGACCAGATCATCAAAGCTGTATGATAGTAGGTTTTTGTAAAGATCACTGTCAGAAAGCTCTTCTCGCAACATGTGTCGATTGACTTGATGTCAGTGTCGATTGACTTGATGTTCCTAAAGGAGATTTGTGATCTCTTGAAAGCAGGTTTGTTGACCTTAAACTTGCAGTGGACGGGCATGTGGTCAGAAAAGAGATAATCAGTCCAAGAGGCGGACACAGCCAGCTTATCGGATAGTCTTGTGATGATGAGGTCGAGTGTATGTTTGCTGATGTGAGTTGGAATGGCAACGTGCTGCTTTAGGCCGGTGCTCTCAAGTAGTCCACGCAGTTTGATTGCATCAGCGTCATCCACTACGTCCACATGTATGTTAAAATCTCCTGTTATCACTAGGTGGCTAGCGCAAAATACTGCTGACTCAAGGAAGTCCGAGAATTCCTCGAAAAAAATGCTCTTAGTAACGGGGTGGACTACGGAGTATGGGGTTCTATATATGATAATCAACTGAATCCGTTCAGTCTTGCTCTTTATGTTCCATTTGGAGTATTCAAATGATCGTAGCTCAGCAGCATCGCATTTTTTCACAAAGAAATTAAGAGATTAATTACAAATAATTAGTTTTCTACTCTAGTAAACAAGATGTTCGAGTGTGTCATGTTCAGTGGAATCAATTACAGAAGGTATAACATCGTCACAAAATTATTAAGTGGATTCTTAAGAACCGTTACTACATTCGTTATTTTAAGCTATGCAAAATGCAATCTACCAATGGATTATCTGCTTCTGAGTATATTACACCGCGTGTCTAAGTTCTGTTGGTGCTACCTGTATAGCTAAGCTTTAGCTTTTTAATGGCACATTGTTAGCTATCACAATTGATACCCATGTTCCAGTGTCGCAAATGTTACCCTTCAATAAGCATATGTTGTGGTTTAACTTTTTTTAAACCCCTTTATTTTTTAAAAACCAGGTTATTATTTTTAAACCAGTTTATATTTGTTAAGCGGGTTTATATATTTTTAAACTGGTTTGATTATCAACTGTCTAAAAAGGGATTTCTCTTTATGGGGTGCTGTCAAAAAAAATGGGCAGGGCGTTTCTAGGGGGTCCAAAAAGATCCCCAAAAATGGCAACGGAAAACATTGATCTCTCCTCTCCCTTCTTCTTTACTGGCACCATCTGTGCCTCTTCCTTATCTACTTTTTCCTTTTTCCAACATTCCCCACAACATCTACCAGTTCTTTCTCTTTAACAATAATGCAGTGGAATTGGGTGGCCAAAAACATGACATTCTTTTTCCTGAGGTTCTCAAACAGGACTAGTAAATCCTGGTTAAGAAACAACTTTTCACGGTAGTGTTAGGCCTCATCCGAACTTGAAATCATTACTATCAATATGCTACTGAAGAACCACAACTAACGATTATCTAAATTAGGCTTGGGCTGAGCCAAATTTGTCCTTGTGAATCACATGTCACATACCCACAGCCTGCTCCCATTCTGGCCTTGTAGCTCAGTCGGTAGAGCAACGGTGATCAAATCCGAAGGTTGTGGGTTCAAATCCCACCTTGGTCAGAGTTTTTCTCTGTCCTTGTGTGGGCCCAATTCCAATACTAGAGTTGATCTCTGATGAAATAATTGTGTATAAAAACTTCACAGTAGTGTTAGGCCTCATCTGAACTTGTATCATTACTAATTTTGTTAAGCCTAAACAATAAAATGGTTAGCTTTTTTTGTAAGAGTTAGGGTTTATGGTATAATAGGGTCGGGGTTGGCAATAATGTTAAGCAGCCAGATATTTCTTGAATTCCACTTTGAAATGTATGCTGTTATTGAGTACAGCAGACATGCAAGTGGGAAAGATGAATGCCTCTAAGATGGAAGTGTGTAACTGTGTACTGATACTTGGACCTGACAATGATAGATCCAGTGTAATAAACATTTTCAGCTTTTATTAGTACTTAATACTTAATGTTACTCAATTTTTAACTGAATACATTTGTAAATACCATTATGATAGACATTACACAACCCTTTGTTACATTAAATCGCATCATTTTACAATTTTTTAATGCTGAATAAAGTGATACAAGCCGACATGTTACTTAATTTTCTTCCCTTATAATTATTGATTTTCTTCTCTTGACCATTTTATAGTGGATGTGTTGCAAAATACATTTTCTGTTCCACTGTTTTAAGTATTCACAGAAATAACATGTAATTTGCCCTTTTACTTGTACATGCATTTGAAAATGTTATTTCTTTATCAAAATCAAACTTTGTGTTTATTGCAGTGGAATAGTTTAATCGATTTGGAGCAATAAGGCCTTTGATTACCCCAAACTGAGTTACTACTTTAGGATGGTTTTGTTCTCTACGACAAAATATCTTTCCCAGCAACATTTTGGGATGCAGGGCACTGGTTTTATCAGGCTTTTCAATTTGAATGGCTACCATATCTCCTACTTTAAAAGTTCTTTTAGCCTCCTGGTTTTTGGTTGTTTGCTGAATCATCTTTTCATTGAAGGCACACTGATTGGTGATTATTTTCTGCCTCTTTGCTTATTGCTGGTCATTCAATTCATTGTCTGATGTTTCCCCTTCTTCAGCTGGTGGTCCCCCTTGTTCTTTGTCAGGGTGCTGCTTTACTTTTGTGACCTTTAAAGCCAAATACTTCTTCATATGGAGTGGTACATATGGCCCTATCATATGCAATATTTATGGTATAGCTTGCTTCATTGGTGAAGTGGCACCACTGTCCAAGGTCTTTGTTTGCCTTGCTCCTCTTTTCATGTTCTGTTAGAGTGTTCGACAAGACCTTGCGTTGTGGGTATTCTTGCACTTCAATGCTTTAACTTTATGTCATTCTCTTGCACAAAATTTTGAATCATTTCATTCTTAAATTCTTTTCCATATGTGTCGCAGTACACCTTCAGAACAGCAAGGACTTCAGTAGCTTTCTTTGCATGCAAGCGGTAAGCACTGACAAACTTAGTGTGGTGATCATTCACAGACATGTCAAGTGTGAGGATCCACAATTTCCACAAATCCATTAGGTCTATTTCAATAAGGCCAAGAAAAACTTCACTTTGAAGTGGTTCGTTCACTGCCTTTACTCTGTTAGTTACAGATTTTTTGCTCTAAATGTAGTTTGCATAGGCCCTAAAACACACTGATGACCTTTTTACTTATTTCAGAGTAATTTCTATCAGTTAGCCATTTCTTTGTTTTTTGTCTTCCCCTGTCAGCAGATGATGATAGGGGTGAAAGCAAAGAAGGGAGAAGAGAGATTAATTTTTGTTGTTGTTGCCATTTTTGCGGATCTTTTTAGACCCCTAAAAAGCCATGCCCCTATTTTTTGACCACACCCCATAAAGAGAAATCCCTTTTTAGACAGCTGATAATCAAACCAGTTTTAAAAATAATAACCTGGTTTTAAAAAAATTAAACCTGAAGTAAATGGCTGGAATTTCTTCTGCGTGTCATTTCAGTAACTGTTCAATATATATCATTTTAGAGGAAGAGATGCTTTGATAAAGAGTTAGCAAAGTCTTTCACGTGTAATGCTTTCAGATGCCATTCAGTCATTAAACCCTGCACTACACCACTGAGGGGGATGAAGTTGGTTTTTCGACAGGGCGAATGCAGAATAATTGAGGCTTCATCATAAACTGAAAAAAAGTGTCCAACCTACTTACTTACAAATACTTACTGAAACAGCAATCAAATTGTAAATAGGACGAGGCCGACCTCTGTTAATCACATAGTCTGATATATCAAGGCTCCTACAACCAATGAGGGACAAAACACAAGACTGTAATGAGGTAATTCCACAAATGCTTCTTGCCACTCGCCAGGATAGGTACCACATCTAAAGCACTCTGCCATGTCAGGATATATCAGATCAACACGAAAGAACAGCAAGCTTGGCAAGACACAAACCAAAAATGCTAATGAAAGGTGCTTTTCTGAGGCCTGCATGGCAGGTGCTTGGAAAAGAGAAGTGTGACTGAGACTCCTTGCACCTGTTTTGCCCTCCCTGTTTCTAATGCAAGCCATGCAGGCACGTATATATTGCCAGCTGTAATTCAAGTTATTAAGAGGGATACAAGATTTAATTCATGTTGCCTCCTAGCACAACTCAAACCATCTCAAGTTTGCTGTTGAATGAAAACTGATGATGTTCTTTTTCTACTTGAGCAATGCTATCTCTACATGAATAGAATATCAAGCTGGACAAGCCAAGATAAAGAATGCAAATTGTTGTCAAAACAGAATCTTGTTACTGTTAAATATTATTGTAAGTTCAGAACCCATCAAAAAGCAAGCACGGCTTTCCCAACACGGAACAAAGCTGCTTCTTTAACTGCAATTACCACACTTTAAATCAAGGTAAGTTCCTGTTCGCAGTATGCACAGGATCAATACTGCAGAGATGTAGCAACCACAAAACTGGGATGGAAGTATGAAAATACACACCTCAAAGGAACACTGACAAACGTATCCAATTTATCCCGCCAGAAACTAGGGAAAAGACAGCACAATGATTTAAAATCTGAATGGAGAGTGGATATCGCAGCTTCTCGATGCTGCATCACCAAGAGTTCAGCAGCGAGGGGAGAGTAAAGTCTTAGAGTTAAGAGTGACTTGTGAATGCTATTTTGATGCAGGCTTCAGCAAGAAATACAGCAACTTTACCAATAAACAAAACAAAACAAACAAAAAAACAATGAAAATAAGTCCACAAAGTGTCCCCTAAACTATGCTTTTAAACTAAACATAAAAAGTTGCATTTACCCTAGCTTAGAAATAACCCTAACGCAAACTGTAGCCTTGTTAGAAATAGGTACTAGATGCTTAGACTTAACAGGACACTTCATGATATATGTCAAAATTTGTCGTGCATCCAATTACTTGCATTTCTGGACATAAGTGAATACCATGAAACATCTCTTTTTGGGAACTATTTAAAGGAATGACATTTGGAAATTCCCCAACACATTGCATTTTGAGGATTTTTAAAAAGTTAAAAAATTTGCAAAAAATACAATTTTTATTTATTAAATAGGTGTGAATTTCGCAAAATGTCAAAGAAACAACAGACAAACAAAATTTGAAAAGCTACACAGAACTTTTTCTGCATGTGTAATCCAGAAAGCCTGTCACTTGTGCAATAGCATTTTGTTCACACTTCGAAATACACAGGAACATGAAGTCAATAGAAGCTTTTCACGTGCCCATTCTGTTTCTTTGAAATTTTGCCAAATTTACACCTATTTAATGAATTGAGGTGTAATCATCGCAGTTAACTTAAGCAGTTGTGGAGAAGTCTTTTAAGAAATCCAGGCTTGAATGGGCCATGTGATCGCGTGGCACACTGCTCTACGAACTAAGTTATCAAGCCAACTGGGAGCTGGTCACTCAAGCCTGGATTTTTCCCCCAGGCTTCAGATTTTGGAACTGCTTAAATCACTTAATTAACTGCAATGATCACACCTCAATTCATTACATATCCATGGTTCAAATATATAAATTTCATATATTTCTCCACCTTACACCTATTTAATGAATAAAAATTGTATTTTTTGCAATTGTTTGAACTTTTAAATAATTCTCAAAATGCAAAGCACTTGGAAATAGTTGCTAAAAGGAATTAGATTTGTTGTAATTGATTTGAGATTCTTGATATATTCTGACATTGGCTCTTCCAAAAAAAGGGTAGAAAACTAACACAAGAACTGTTAGCTGCAAACCTGTTGTACGAGAATCGTTTGAGATGAACAACAAGGATTTTAGGAAGAGACCAAAGATCAAACTTTTTGGTCGCTTGTTGGTGCTTCTTGCAAGATGGACAATACCTAAAAAAATGGAATGGCAACAGACAATACAACGATAATTATGGAGGCTCCAGTTAATTAGCAACACTGACATCATACAGCACTCCCAACTGATATTTTGGTTAAGTTCTGTGACTCAGTTTTGTCAGTTTTGTCACATGTGCTTAGAAAAGATGTCTTTACATCATGTGCCTGGACTAAAGAGGGCATACAACACAGGCTCATTCAGGGAAGATCACTTCTGAACTGCATCTGAAAGACAACACTGCACTAGCCTCCATCCCAGGCTCAAAACAGTCTACCTATGAGAATACATTAACAACACTTCCACCAAGGTAGCGAGAAACATAAGCAATGTTGACATTACTACAGCCAATTGTCAAATCAATCTGGTTCAAGCCCCCAGGACTGGGCTAACCACGTTCATGAACAGAATGAAGAAAATGCGGTTGCCTCAGAATAAGTGGAAAAGCCACCTGCATAAAAACTGCTGTTTCCGTTCTTATTTGGGATTGGTTCTGAAAGAATGCACCCTAACTTACTTTCTTGATAAACTCATATTCCAAAACAGTGGGTATTGCTCACCATGGGTCATTTGCTCCAAGCTTTTCTTTTGATAAAAAGAGATCAATGCAGTCACTTAATGCGACACAATTTTTCTTCTGAGCTGGTTTCTTGTTGACGTTTTCATGCTCCTCAGACTCCTGGTAGAAAGTATGTCATTAATATGATCACCTTCAACATAGTGCCAAACTACTCAACAACGGATCACCAAATCTGCATCGCAATGCTTTGAGCATTTATTTTAGCAGAACGTTGCACTAGCTTTCTTCCCAAAACTGTTAAGTGCATATGACATGAAATTTTTCTCGTACAACTGAAAACATATTGGTTGAAATATATGATTCTGAAGTTTGAGGTGTCCTAGATAAAATTGTCAATATTACGAGAGTTCAACGTTGGGCCATTACATCCTGAAAAATGGTCTGGGACTGGTTTGAGTTGATTGCAAAGTTCAGGGATGCAACTTCATGTTGATACCACCACAATGTCAAGACACTTTGCCATTTAGGGGTTTTAAATGAGAAGATAAATGTTGAGCTATTCTGAGGTCAGCTCTATCTCAAGAGATGGAAGAGGAAGGAAAGGATGATGTATACATTATCTTGCGGCACCAGTGTTATATAAACAATTGTAACCAAGTGGTGTTTTGGGGACAAAAAATTAGGTAAATATTTGTACCAATCACCTTTTCTGTTGTAATACACTGCCTCTTACGTGTGTTCATTAATGCGGCCTACAATTGTAAAGTAAATTCAGTTACCTCAGCCAGATGATCATCAAAGTATTTTTCCTTCACCTTTGAATCCCAGTCGAGTGCAAGGACACAGTGTCCTTCAAGAGAAGGAAAATACAAGAAAGTTATTAAAAAACGCAAAAACAAAAAAGGGGTAATATCCAGCCATCTTTACCTCATGCTTGGTCAATAATGCATGTATGTGCCTAAGGCTGAACGAAAAATCAATACCATGAAATCAAACAACAAAATGACCATCTCCCTGATGGCCAAATAAACCTCATTCATATTCTCACACTTGGACTGGAACAAGCAAGGAATGGGGGCTTTATGCTGCAAACCTTTCAGGGGCGAAAGCACACAAGCAGCATCTGCTGCTAGGCTCCTTTGCAGACATTCTTTTGCTTTGTCACGCAATCTTTCCTCTCCAACTAATGTCTGCTGAAATGAGCCACACATTGATTTCCCTTTGCTAGGAAATGTCATCTGGTGATCACGTGAAGGGTTCAAACAAACCAATCGGCGTTGTGTAGATGCTCCCAAAGGGAACTTAAATTTTCACATGCCACTCGCAAAACTGAACTTGAGTAAGCTTTCCAGCTACGCCCATGCCCCCTTCCCGGCATTAGACTTTAATTCTTGGATGGAAAATTCCTAGGCGTAGGGATACATTAAGCTGACAAATGCCCTGTAGAGGGGACAAAATACATAGATTCATTTTGATCATTCTCAGCGATGGCAGTGGCAATGAAAGCAACAACCCCACAAAACAATGGTTACACAAGGAATTTAAACAATTATGTTGCATGTGCAACACACACTTTAGTAGATTTCCTTCTGTTGTCTGCAAAACAATGTGAACAGACTGACTTTAAGGTTTCCCACTAGAATCGTCCATTTTTGTTTTTCGAATCCATAACCAATGTGCATGTCAAAAGCCCAGGGGTAACCCTGGGATAGACAAATGTGCAACCCTCTGGACAGGAAAGTTGAGCAAATACCTGGCAGTTGCCCAGGAAGGGGTTGAGACTATGGGCGCAGCTGGAACTAACTGATGCATAAGGAGGGAATGCTGGAAAATCGTTTGGAACACTTGTTTCCTCTGTGCATTAAAACATTGCATTAAAACACAAACTGCAACTCAAAATACAAGTAGTGGACAACGGTTCGCTGCCCTTCCCATTCCACTGAGCTTAGATTGAAAGTGTATTTGAACTGTGCCAGAGGCACTGCAGGTCAGGCTGCAGTGTAAGTACATGTAGCTATAAGGAGGCTTGGAAAAATTCAATTCTAGCCTGTGTTTCTCAGGCTTCCTTTCTTGAGACTGCTGAAAGTATATCATTCAACTTTTGATGATCGACACTGATCTCTGATCTACCTTTAGAACTAGATTTAATTGTTTTTACTCAATGTTTCTTCAGTCAGTCCAACATGAAAACTACAGAGGAATCAATCAAACCAAACTAATTGAAATACCGGTATTGCAATATAGTATGGAACAAACCCAAGTGAACATTGTTTTGAAGGACTGTGAAACACACAGTGGTAAAAATATCTCAACCATGCGATTTCTACTGGAAAGCGTATATTTCTCGCCATGAAATTTATACACTACAGGCTCTCATTAATAAGAATTTAAGCTTAACTCTGTGATTCAAAACCAGCACAAGGTTTGCCATGTTCTGTATGAGGTAGTGCCTATGCCACAAAAGCACTGTTTAGCATTTCTTCCAGTTACACAACAAAACTGAAAGACGATACAGGTAGCTGTAAATCTTTTCAACGTAAGTTGAAATTTCAAGATAAACAGTTTGACAAAATGGAGGAACACTCCAGAAATGTTTCACTTTGAGACTTTGTAACCACGAGAATGACTCATACCTGAATTTGGAAAATTGATTCTGTGTTAAATTACCAAGATCACCTTACTATGAAATGATATATGAAATGAATCATATATTGAACTGCAGATATGAAATCAAATGAAGCTATGATCCTCGCAGTTATAAACGCAATTTTAGCAATTGCGTAGAGAAGCCCGAAAAAATTCAGGACTTCAACGGGGTTTGAACCTGTGACCTCGTGATGCCGGTGCGACGCTCTAACCAACTGCAATGCTCTAACTATGTAACAGCTATGAAGCCACTTATGTTGAGAGCTGGTCATTTGTGGGTTCAAATGTTCCCGTGATGATTCATTTCATATATCATTTCATCTGTTCGTTCATTTATCACGGGAACATTTGAACCCACATATGACCAGCTCCCAGCACTGTTTCTTTTCAGGCTTCTCTATGCAATTACTAAAATTGTGTCTAACTGGAAGGATCATAGCTTCATTTGATCACCTTACTATCTCATCAGGTAGGCTTTTTTACAGTGTTATTTGGAATAGTTGAACCAGAAACTAAAAGGGTAGTATTCAGGATGTGTGTCACCCTTTCATAAGCAAAGCTCTTAGTACAAGAGGAAAATGAACGAACAAAAATTCCAAAAGGGTGGATGCTCATGATCAAGAATCACACAAGAGATCGGTGCTGCGGACCCCAGAGGGAACTCAGAAAAACAGTACAGCAGCAGACTGCACTGGAAAATCAGCAGAACAATAAAAGTTTGAAATGCCCCAATCACAGCCGAACATCACGATACAGATGTTGGAGCGTAACCCATCAACTTCATTGTCTGATACAGACCAGCAGTAAGCAGTCCAAAGATCACCATCTACATCACAAGCGACTACAATGTGAGACAAATGGCAATACACTATATTATTTAAAAAAAAAAAAACCAAAACAAATTGTTTGTGCAAGGAAGTGCACAGACCCAGAATAAAATGTGATGTGCTAACCAGTCAGTCTGAGAGGCTTGTCACTGTCTTTCAATGCCTGAACATCATTACTGCCATACGAATTGACAAGTGTCAAGTTAAACAGATATTTCCCTGTCTTCCCTGACTGTTGAGCATTTAGTTTGTTATTTTGTGAATCCACTTGATCATCTTCACTTTCATCAGTCTGTAGACAAAGAAACAAAATTAGACAAGATCACGAACAAATTCTACTCAATAAGTTACATTAAGTACAGAACATTCCCTATGGCAGAAAAACAGCATTTTTATTTTTTTTAAATAGTGGTTTTCAACATGCTGTTAGAGGGTTGTCAATTTAGCTGGAAGTTCCCCCATCAAGCTTCTCACTGTCATTGTGTTTAATGTGGGAAATCATTTCACATGTAGGGCAGAAGTGATTTTCTGCTAGATTCTGTGCATTTACTTCACTCTAACACGTTACTTTGCACGACCAAGCCTGCGATACAACTGTTTTCCATCACACAAAACTCAAAATTAGCAGAAACATGGCACCACGTCTGTATGATTTGAACACTGTATGGAGACAACATCCAGCACCCAAATATCTGACTAGCAGTAAGTTTTCCCAGGTTTTATTCCCATGATTTCCATTGTTTAGAAGAGGTCTTAGGTATTTTCACGTCAATCGTCAAGGCGTGGGCTTCAGAAGAGGGAAGAACTTGGAGCTTATCATATCCTCGTGCGAGAGCTGCAATTCAATAACCAATAACTTTTGTTCCCTGATTGCTTTCCAGCAGTTGATTTTGTTGTTCTTTTCTTTATATTCCTTTGAAATTCTGTTACAAAGACATTCATATCTTTTCACTTTTCCCATTAAAACAGCCAAATCACACACCTTTTCAGTTAGGTCGTATGCAGTGCATCCTGGTATTTTGCTGTGGGGAACGTAGTGCAACCTGGTATTTTTGCTGTTGCTATGATCGCTGGAGAGTGGTTTCCACATGATCACTACGATTGCTGAACTTTTTGTCGGCAATAGTAGCAATCATATAGAAACTTCGCTTTACTTTTCTGCAAACGAGTCCTCTACCAAGGAGGGGGAAATTGATTTAACTTGACCGAGGGGGGGGGGGGGGGNNNNGGGGGGGGGGGGGGGGGGGGCTCCATTCCCCCCACAATAAAAGAAATGAATGAGTACAACTGAGCATTCATTTGTACCTCGGTGCTTTGCTGGCACCATTTGGTATGCATAGTATAAGCGTGTTTGAATTTTACCTAACTGTTTCAATCTTACCATCTGGATATGAAATTAAACAATCTCTTTTTGTAGTGAAAAAGTTATGCAGTTATGGCTACAAAATAATCTAATTTCTCTAAACCACAGGCAATGGAAACGGTCTGTTGAATAAACCATAAAACAGAAAGAGCTCAAAAACAGTACACTTTCTTTGCATCACTCAAAAGATAACAGTTTTCATGTTTTTTATAGGTTAAACGGCAGTTTTTTTTCCAGGTCCAAATGGCTTCAAATCTTCAAGTCATGTCTCACACGTGATCTACATTTGAGTTGCTTGTGTCTAAACAGGAGTAAAACCTATGCACTTCTGATTACTAGTTCAGGTGCTCTACAACTCATCTATAGGAGACAAGTTGGAGTTAGGCCATTAGACTAGCTTCAGGGAACACTACTAGGTATGGAATGTCAAATGATTGCATGCTTGCAGGGAGAGCAAACACAATGGTTAAATTCAAGCCCACTAAATGAATGAAAATATTTTTTAAAGTCATGTGATCAGCTCGCTTGCTAAACAATATTATGATTATCAACTGTATGGAATGCACATTGTCCCATCAAAACAACTTAACCAGGTATCAGTATTGAAGCACATTTGGGGGGAATGGCTGTATGGAGCAACAGAATTGTGTGGAATGCCCATCAACACTTTATCAACACAAAAACAGTGTGCTGTTCTCTCAAATGTACTAACATTGACATGAACTTTCTGACATGCCTTCTCCAATTCTCTTTCCTCAGAATCTTCATTTTCGTTGCCATCTTTCACTTCCTCATTCATCTCAACATCTACAAAAAGGACAGCAGCAGGGTTTAACTGCCGTGTGAATTCTTCATGGATGCACAACAATTAATTAAATTAAACACCCATGAGTTTAAGATGAGTGGAATGACCTTATCGATTAAAATTCAATCAGTATATTAGTGCTATAAGAACTGTGCCTGACAATAACATAAGACAATACATCATTCATTCGTATGACCAATCCATAATGACTTTATCAAACAGTGTGAAATCTCTGGCTAAAAATAAATAATGCAGTTCAATATAGTTGTGCACTTTCAGTTTCAACATTTAGCTACCATATGCTAGGGGCAGTTGGTAAAGGGACCAGTCTGTTGAGCGGGAGGCTGTGGGATTGATTCCTTGCCGGATTAAACAATAGCTCAGATGAATGCATAGAAATAACAGGTCCCTTCATCTTCTATGCGGTGATGAGTAGAGGACATGGTTCCTAGTGTACAGGCCTTCCAAGGGGGGTTCTGGTGTCACTTTGTCGCATGTTTAAGAGCCGGCCCATCACCAGTTTCATTGCAGACAGTGTCGCTGTCATACTTCCTCAATGTTAATGTAAAAAAGTGTTGCCCTTTTTCTGTCAGTTCCTGTTGGCTGTAAGTGTTTTGGAAAAAATTTGTTGCCACATTTTGAGGTTGGCAAAACCCCTTGGAAGGCCTCAGTCTCTTGATATCATAGTTGGATGGGTGAACGCTGAAACATAATTATTAGCTATACACGACACTAAATTCCCAAGGACAAGTAAAGATGATGATGAACAGGAAGGAAACACTACCTTCCTCCCAGGTTTCTTCTTTTCCACAACCCATTTCAATGTCCTCCTCTGGCAACCTCACAAAACGTCTGTAAAAACAAAATATCCATCACATAATAATTGTTCAATACTGTCTACACTCACATATTAAGGCCATCACCAGCACGCCCACACGGCAGGGGTTTCAATAGAAGCCGGTTACTGGCGGTATACCATCGCGGTGCCTGTCACCGCCGGCTAGTTTGTCTGGATTTTCCCTAAAAATCCTATCATAAACTTGTCCAACTGCTGCCTACAATGGGCTATCATGGACGGCTATTTCAGAAGCTATTGAAACCCCTGCCACACGGTGTACGTTATCACTAACAGAGTGGGTTAATCAGGGTGAGATAATTAACATATTCAAAATTTGACAGACAAAAAGTGAGAATCACACTGCTAAGAATGACACAGTTAAAAGTGACTTGTTTTCCAGTACTGAGGAAACAAATTATCAAATTCCAGAGTCTTCCCAATTTCAGTGGCAGTGCAAGTTAAGACATCAATGTAGATTTTGGATGAGGAAATGCAAAAAGTATCAGTTACAGGGCATACTTGAACTGACTGGTTTAATGTCTCAATCAAATTATTTGCAAATTAATTGCTTCAACAGAATTTGATCTGACACATCCCACATAAAAAAAAAAGATTATAACAAGGGAATGGATGGGTGAGGATGTGTTTGCAGGGGTAGGGTGGGGCACCATTGGAGTTGCACAAAGTACACAAATTGTCTTGATGTGCCATGATATTGTGCCTTCCAACTTACTTCATTCTGTCCAACAAGATGTCATATAATGCCCGGTAAGTCAAGTTTTTCTTTGGAATGGAAATCATCAGTGGTAGGCCAAACAATGCTTTATTAGAACTTGAAGAGTATGAAGTCAGGCGAGTCCTGTTAGGTAACAAAAAACAAACAATCACTTTCACGGAACTACACATGAGTACAGTGTACACAAAATTAACATTAACAGGAGTTGGGTTTATGGTGCAGATCAACTGAGTAACTAAAAAAAATAGGTGTCCCTCTTCCTTTACTGCCAATTTTTTTCCAATGAACAATAACAATAATAATAATAACATGCGAAATAGTAGCAGATATGAAATAATTTTCAAGTACAAACACACAGTTTTAAGTTTACAAGACATGTTTTGGATGACCAACATCCATCATCAGTTGTGAATACAAATGAACCGCTAGTCGGTGTGATATAAAGGATAGCTGAGTAGGAAGTATGAATGCTAAATAACAACGTGAATATAGGGCACTAGAAAATGCAATGAAAGAAAAACAATGGGTATTTAACAAGGAAAAATTAAAATTAAAGTGCAAAATTAACATGATTCACTTGCTTGTTTAGTGAGGGGTTTTTGCGTCGCATCGACCTTCCCAAAACGACAGGAAGGAATGGAAAATCTTATGCAAGCTTATGCAGGAACAAAAATATTGTCATCCTTAAGCCTGACAAGGGAAATGGCGTTGTTGTTTTAGACAGGACAATGCACGATGAAAGCATCCTGAACCTTATTACGGACAGTTCAAAATTCAACAAACCTAATTGTGACCCAACACTGTCAAGGGAAGGTAAACTACTTCTATGGAAGCTTAAGAAGAATGGGGAGATCGATGACACAACGTATAAAGACATATACCCAACTGGTTCTCAACCTGCTAGAATGATGGACTACCGAAGATGCACAAAGTACGCGAGCCTTCTTCTGCTCCTCCCTTTCGCCCGATCGTCTCCTCAATCAGAACTTACAACTATAACTTGGCCAAATTCCTTTGCACACTCCTAATTTCTCACAAACCTAGTGATTTTTGTGCTCGTGATACTTTTTAGTTTGTTAATGAAATTACCAACCTGCGTACTCCAAACAAGTTTATAGTCTCATTCGATGTTGAAAGCTTATTCACTAAAATTCCTCTACTAGAATCTATTGAGCTAGCAGTGGATTATATTTTGTCCGGCAAGCCAAACATCAAGTTAAGCAAGAACAGTCTCAAAGAGTTGTTTCTTGTTGCTAATGCCCAGACACACTTCTTATTCCAAGGGAACTATTATGATCAGACAGATGGCGTTGCCATGGGCTCCCCATTCCTATTCAACAACAAAAAGGATGCTTTGGAATCTTTTCCATTATATAAATGATAAACACCCTAACATCAGATTCACCATGGAGATGGAAGTCAACCACAAACTACCGTTCCTAGATGGATTTCTAGTTTCTAAAGAAACTGTGGTACTGCGTCGGTGGGAGATTGAAACAAAAATGTTGGTTTTATCAAACGAGCTGATAAACGTTGAATTACCACTGTGAAAGATTTAGAAAGCTGACGTTTTGAGCGTTAGCCCTTCGTCAGAGCGAAAGGGTTAACGAAGGGCTAACGCTCCCCTAAGACAGAACTGACATCTTGTGGAGAGACACTTGGTTTAGTTGATATTAGACGGGGTATCTTTCAGGGAGACAGCCTGTCCCCCCTTATGTTCGCTGTTTGCATGGTACCTTTGAGCAAGATCCTACAGAATGTCAAAGCTGGATATACCTGTGGGGATGTCAAAATAAATCACTTGTTCTTTATGGATGACTTGAAGGTTTATGGCAAGAATAAAGCAGAGACTGAAAGCCTTGTATCGACAGTACAGTTGACTACCCAAGATATAGGGATGGAATTTGGGATCAAGAAATGTGGTGTTGTGGTGCTGAAGCGGGGAAAACTGTGTAAAAGTGAAGGTATTAAGTTGATAAATGGACATGATAAAGGAAGTTGATGACGACGGTTATAAGTATCTGGGCATTCTAGAGTTGGACAAGTTCAAGGAGAGGGAAATGAAAGACATTTCGAACAGAGTACTTAAGATGGTTCAAACTTGTCAAGAAATCTCAGCTCAATGGCAAGAATAAGATCAAAGCAGTGAACACTTGGGCTATGTCGCTCTTGAGGTATGGAACGGGAACAATTAAATGGAATAAGGAGGAACTTCAGGAAGTAGATAGGAAATCGAGAAAAATCATGACAATGAATAAGGAGCTACACCCAAGATATGTCGTTGCCAGAATATACCTACCCAGAAAGAGCGGAGGAAGAGGCCTGATCAGTTGTGAGAGTCGCGTGAGGAGAGAGGAGAACAACTTGAGCTGGTATGTGAGAAAAAGTGAAGAGGCATTACTCAGGAAAGTTGGAGATAGCAATGTAGTCAACATCTCAAAGGCTGTGGACCCAAAGGAATACAAAGTAAATGAAGCAAAGGAGATGGAGAATGAATGGAAGCAGAAAAGAATCCATGGGCAGTGTGTGAGAAAAGGAAGGTATTGGCTGGGATAGAACTTGGCAGTGGATTGCAAAAGGAGATTTGAAAGGATGTACTGAGGACCTGATATGTAGCACCCAGCAACAAGCCTTGAGAACAAATTATGTGAGATTTCATATTGATCACACAGCAGAATCCCCTTTGTGTAGAATGTGTGGAAGTAAGGGAGAAACGGTGGCCCATGTGGTGAGTGACTGCGGTAAGCCGGCACAGACAGAATATAAAGGAAGGCACGATAACACGACACAGTATATTCTTTGGCAACTTTGTGGTAAATGTGGATTGGATTATTTACATAAAATAGCCTCCCCTGGGCTACTACCTTGGCGTGGTGGGGAGGTTTGTGCACCTCGATGAACCCAAGAGCTATGCTAGCGGGAGCAAATGCTCTTGGTAGGGCCACCCAAGCCAGAAAGGTCGAAGGTTAGACGTCACACAAAATATAGTCCGGTGGTTGTGTAACCTAAAAGTCACTAAAACCTCAAATGAGTGAAAATGTTGAATCAGAATTCTGAAAATAACAGCGTGAATGGGACTAGAACGCCATGTGATGGCCCCTCACCCGGCAGGTGCTCTCCGGCACAGCAGCGGGGAACCGACCGTCATCCTGTTACTTCTAGAATGAAATGGAATAAGGAAGTGAACAAGGTAGTGATGGAATGTTTTTACAGAAGTAAGCCATTTGATGAAGAAGGTAAACCTATTAGGGGATATAGACGAAGAATGTTTAAAGAATGGAGAGACAACGTGTGTGTGACCAAGCAAGGGCAATCAGAAAGAATGGCTGATTATCAGAACTTGAATTGGAAGCAATCAAAAGACAAATAGAAGATGAATCCCAGGATGATCTTTACGAAGGGCAAGATGTCACAGTGGAAGCAGAGACAGTGGAAATTGATGCTGGGGCAGGTGAAGAAGAAATAAATGATGCAGAAGATAGTATCGGTGATATCGAAGGTGATATGAATGAAGAACATCGGATGATTGTTGAACAATTAAAGGAGATAATGAGGGAAGGAAGAACATGCGATGGCATTATGTTTAAGAAAGTGGACAGGAAAGTCTTGAAGGTTCAAACAAATAGAGTAAATGAAGTGATTAAGTATATGAAAAGCAAGAGTATTACAGAGAGGAATAATTTGATTAAAGCTGCAAGTGTGTGGGTAGCAGATCAGATAGGATTGAAGAAAGTGGAGCATAGGAAGAAAAATGAACCAAGATGGAAATGTAGGATTGAGGGAGATATAAAGAGGCTGAAAGAAGAAGTCAACGTTCTGGAAAGAGAATCAAAAGGAGAACTGGGATTGAAGAAAAAACGCAAATTGAGTAAATTAAATGAAAAATATGGAGTAAAAATAAAAGGGGTGAAAACTGTAATTGAAGAGTTGAAACAAAGGTTGCTTGCAAAAAGTGCTAAAATAAGAAGATATGAGCCGAGAATTGAACAATTCAGGCAAAAGAGAATCTTTGGTTTTGATCAGAAGACATATGCAGAATTCAGTGGATGTGGGGTAAGACCAAATGATGTGCCAAATGCAGAAGAAAGTAAAAGATTTTGGAGTGATATTTGGAGTGTTCAAAAAGGGCATAACCAAGAGGCAGATGGCTGAAAGATCTAAAAAATGACTTTGAGAATGAAGAACATTTTCAAGAAAATGTGGTCATAACTGCTGAGAAAATAATGAAACAATGTAGAAGGATGCCCAACTGGAAAGCTCCAGGGAAGGATGGTGTTCAAGCTTATTGGATTAGGAACCTTAGCAATCTTCATGAGCGGATTGCTATTCAGATGAATAAGATCTTGATGGGAGAAGATAGTGTACCTGCATGGATGACATATGGTCGTACTGTGTACTCTGTCAGAAGGATCCAAAAAAAGGTAACGCAGCAGAAAACTATCGTCCAATTACATGCCTTCCACTGATGTGGGAACTTTTAACGGGAATGATATCTGAAGTCTGAAGAATGATATCTGAAATCTGAAGATATCTAACCCTAACCCTAAGTTGCAAAGAAGCCTGAGAAGATGCGAGTTTGAATACAGCTTGAATACATAGCCTCGTAGACAAAGAGTTCATGGCTCCTTTTAGTTGGGCAGGAGGGACCCTAGTAAAGGACTGCAGATGGCCATGAACATGAATATGGTTGGTCTCAAATTTGCAGTTGTGGTCTACTATTCATGTGCAACTCTGACAACTAGATGGGGCATATAAAGTAAAGTAGAGTCAGCGACAAAAATGCGAATTGTGTTTCTTAGCTGTAAGGGTTTTTGAGGTTGTAAGTGTGAGTAATGAAAGTCATCAACACATTTGGAAACTATTTGGCAACTGGGTGAGGAATTTGGTAAACAGCTAAAGGAACACAAAATTTAATTTAGGGAAACGTAACTGGCAATTATTGGCTGTTAAAACGTGGACAGTCGGTAGCTAAGGAACTAGGGTGAAGTATGCTGAAAGCACAGGTAATTTTGTTTGACTTACAATTTGTCTTTTTGGGATTTTTTATAAATCAATGCTGTTGAACTTTTGCTGATTTTCACCAGTTAATGTATACTAAGCTGTCTCAAAAACTAAGGCCTAAGACCTTGAAAAGTAACAAATTATAACTAAACTACAGGGGTCAACTAAAGGGGAGGTGGGTGGATAAGTAACTTGAAGCAAAAAGATGCTGGAGGTTGAATAAGCAAGTACAACCTCTGGGGACTGCAGGCTCTATGAGATGGGATATCAGGAACATGGAAGAATTGCATGCACAGAGCCTGTATTCTGTAAGTACGACTTTAATGGAGATTATCTCACCCTCCCTCCCACATTAGTCCAGACTGTTTTTTTTTTCAATTGCATTCCAAAAAGCATACCAAAAACTGATGCTGAATTTAACATATAAATGCATCAGTGAAATAGAACTTGTCCCCATTACTGAAGCTTATTAAAAGTCTTTTAAGTATCCATAATTCAGTTATAAGCTAAATACCCCAATACTTGAGTAAAGTTAAATCACAGAGTATAGGTGGGTTCATATTAGGCTTTGTAAGGCGACCACAAGTATACTTAGCGCTTACTTCAGATGTGAACAGGTTAAATTTTCACTTAAGTAGCCTACTTTGTAGTCATAGTAATGCATGTTCTTCAAAGCTGCCGAAGTACACTTTCAAGGCACATTCAACCCGGCTTACTAGCTTACTTATGCACTATCAAAACAAGTTCAGGCAATGGAAACCAATCAAACTGTAATCAAATAGGCCTTTTACATCTCGTGGGAAAATCGATGACCCACACAAACCACTTGATTGCTTGCTTCAAAAATTCATTTACTTATATAATTGCCTCCGTTCACTTAGCAATAACTTGAATAGACGATTTGCAAGAGCACAAAAGTCAGGACAGCCGATTATCACTGCACAATATTGGCTGTTTCCAGCACCATGTTTTATTATCCCTCTGAACTTCAGACTTAACAGGCAGATCTAGAGTCCAGACAAGCAACAAATCAATTTACAAGCCCAATCGAGACCTCTCGATAATTTTGGAACATAATTCTAAAATTATCACCACAAACCGGCAGTACCATCAACGTTTGGAAGCGTGGCACATCAACTCTGCCCACGCTCCTTTGAACTGTGATGATGGCCGCCTTTTACTTGACACTTATTTACCCCTTTATTTAAAGAAAAGCATGTTAATTAGTGAGCATATAAAAGGGCTGATGATGGCTTGTGAATTGCAACTTTTCAAGTTACATTCCTTACAACTTCAAACCAGATTAGCATCATGTCTGATTCTCCACCTGGTTTCTGTGTGAAGTGTAATTTACCTAACCCAACCTTTCCAGAAAAAAAAAAAAAAAAAAAAAGAAATCATCCACCCCA
>BLFK01000448.1:951015-958512 GCA_014634185.1 Astreopora myriophthalma | reverse complement strand
AACGTGTGCCTGAGTGAAAACCAGACTGAACTTATCAATTTTGTTTAAAACCAGACTGAACTTGTCTGTTTAAAAATTAAATATCACAAAAACAGCAATGTAAGGACCGTACATACCTTGCGTAGACGTAAGCGTGAAATACATGTACATGTACTGGAATAATTGCGTTACATGTAACGTTCCTCTCACTTAAGAAAGATGAGATTTCAACTCAGTGCGTTACTATAAATAAGCGCCGTTTGGTGATGTCCAGGGTGATGTGTACACTGTAGAGGTTTGACTTTCCTTCATTTGTTTTGTTTGTTTGTTTGTTTGTTTGTTTTTTTTGGAAGAAAACTGAGAATATCCTTTAGCACAAGCTACGAAATTTTCAGCCGCTTGCTGCAATTAAAGTTAGTTTTTCTCAGATTGCAAGCCCTGGCATGCGGACGTGATGGTTGTTCAGGTGAGGCAGCTTGACCACAGCTGGAAACCACAATGTATCACAAGAAAAGGTTGCGACATCAAGGAAATAGTCCAGTCTGCTTCTTTATTATTATTATTATTATTATTATTATTATTATTTTAGTATTATTATTACTGTCATTAAAATGAAAACCAACTTTTCAGATTGGATGTTACTATCCGTTGAGCACGTTATTGACTGACTGATGCAAAGGACGTTTTGACGGAAAACATATCATTTTTAGCGCGTGTGATAACTTATTGACCGACGAGTTGCTGTTTTGAGGCAGACCAAAGTGTCTTAATCTTCTAAGCGGTCCCTTTCATATTCAATCCGACCTGTCAGCAAGACCGCGCGTCAAAAAATAAATCCAATTAATCCTGGGACAAAAATTTAGCTGGCTCTGGCTCCTCGTGTAAGTACGGCAATGCAAAAAGATTATTAGCAAATCTTTGACCTTGGAGAATATAAAGTAAGCTGGATAGAGACATATCCATTATTTTATTTCTTTATTTATTATTTGTTTGTCAACGAATAAAAAATTAACTGTGCTTAAGATGCTAAACTGTGTTCTCATAACAGTGTTTTGATTAGTTGCTTAAATGTGCAAAAGGTTGTTGGTTGGTAAAGAGTTCAAAATTTTTGTACCTTGAAATGGGAAAAATGTAGCCATGATGTAATTGGCTAGGAAATGTTTGGGACACTTTGGCTTTTTCACACAAAAATAGCCATTCCCTTAACCTCCCCTCCACCCTCAACAATGTTTGGTGTTTAAAGTCAAACACTTTTCAAAGATCTTCACTACAAGAACGAGGCAAAAAGTCACTTACAAACTTTTTGCACGGACCCTTTCAACAGGTACCTGCACAAATCTATTAAAACCAGTAAGTAACACATACATCTACGTGCATGTATTGTACATTACGTTAATGATATGTGTAATTACCTTGTCTTTAGGAATTCTGCTCTCTTTCGACAAAACATCAAGTAGGTCAGAAATATTACCCATCTTAGGCACAGTCAATTTATACTACAAAAGAAAGAAAATCAAGATTCTTTGTAGTTACTATTCTGTGAAATCCAAGCTTGACCATTCCCCTCTCTCCAGGCATTTGTCACTTTATTTTTTCTATTTTTTTATGTATTAGATATACAATACCGCTCAAAAGTAAGCCACCATTGTTGCGCGCTATGCGAATCGCATCACGTGCTACAGGAATCGCATTGTGCGCTACAGGAATCGTGTAGCGTGCGATGAAGAAGAAACTGCAAGTTCACTAAGTTGGGCTCTTGTGCGATCTTAATTGGCCTTTTGTTATTACTTTTAAAAAGTGAACACAAGTTATAGTGCACCCACTATGTAGCAAGCTGCTTTCAGTATTTTCAGCTTTTGTGTATTTAGACTTTATCTTTCATACCACACTTCGATGGACAAAAATTGGCGCACATACACAAAACGTTTCTATCAAGAAATCCTGTCTTAGATTTGACAATTAATTGTGAATTCTGAAGAACGGTTACATCTCCCAAGACATTTTGCTGGCCAGTATCTGTGCTGAACTTTGCTTGTATAGAACGTTTAAATTTTGACAAGTCACATCGCATTTGTTTGTTATGAGGACGCAAATAATCATACCGTCCGGCTCACATTGGAAAATGAAAGATTCGCCAACAATAATCCTAGTAAAAGGAAAACGGCTTTCAGCTGGTGAGAGTTCAAAAGCATATACCTTTGCTAGAAAATCTCATCGAAACGAAATCGAAATATGGCGTATGTAGCTCACGATCTTCAAAATGTCATTTCTCGGCTGAAATTTGCACATTTATTTTTCTTATTGCAATTATTTTTCTTATTTGTTTTTGGTGGCGGCGTTTTGGGTTTTACTGTATGATGTTCTGTTGGCTTGTAAGGATTGTGCGAGTTATTTCCATCGCAATTTAATCTTTTTAGGCCGTAAAACGCTTTACAAAAAAGTGTACGCATACAAAGTAGACTGAAAGAGTAAGGATTTGATAGCTGATATTGTTGGTTATCACTTTCGCTTAATTTGTGGCTCCTAAAGGAGCCCTTGTGACCTGTGAGTGCAATGTTTAACACCTTGGTTAAACCTACAGGATATTATTGTGAGCTACTAAAAGAGCTGTTTTCAATGACCAGAAGCACGACCTTCTCTCTTCATTACCAGTGGCACAACTTTCCTCAAATGCCCAATAAATGCTAGGCACTTAACCGGTGTCAGTCGCTCTCACCAAAACCGCATTATTCCAGCAATCAACTTGTCCTTCGTGGTGGGCTTAGCAATGGTATGAAGAAAATGCTTGAGTTTGTGCCACAGAAGCTCGATTGGGGTCATGTCAGGACTCTCGGGTGGTGTTTTCCACCAGTTTATACCTTCCTGATCCATAAATTATTTTGCCAACCTGCTAGTGTGTTTCGGATCGTTATCCTGTTGGAAGCAATGCCCATCAGGGAACTTGTCACGAATGAATGGAAGGAGTGTGTTCTTTTGTGCTCAGTATAAAACTCAGCATCCATGTTGCCAGTAAATATCAGGACATTAGTGGTGCCCCTTTTTGAAATTCCTGCCCAGAAATGAACTTTGTAAGGGTGCTTTGGTCGGCCCTTCATCTTTGGTGGTTCCCCCTTTCGCCCAAATGATAGCTTTACGTGATTTTCCATATGTACTGAGCACTCGTCAGTAAATATTACATCATCGAAACTCTTGCTATCTTCAATACACTTCAGGGCAAACTGCAGGCGCTTCACTCTATTTGGTTCACGGATCAAGTGACAATATTTCGTTCCTGTCTGTACCCAGGCCAGTTTTTTCCTGATGCGCTTGACCTTACTCTCCGAGAAGTTGCAACTAAACTTTTCCTCTATCTTCCTGCGAAGATGAGGGGCAGTCAGCTGATCATTCTTCTCCATCTCGGCGTCTATGAAATTCATTTCCTCCAAATTCACATGATCTGCTGGCCGACCCAAAGGTGGCACGTTTTCGAATGACTGTCGCTCTTGGAAACGCCTAAGGAAACGTCTAACACTTAACCTACTAACCTGACACTTGTCTTCAGCGAGTATTCTTACAATTTCTGAGATATTCTTATTTTGAGATCTTAACCTTACAACTTTGGCTTTGTGCTTGTGTGTCAAACAACCCATGATTGTTAAGTGTCTTAACTTTTAGCAACAAGGAACTCTGAAGTTCATCAGCCGATTATCGTAATAGTGTGACCGGTATAAGAGCAAGACGGATCGAAACCCGCCAATCACAGCTGAGGCGTGTGACCGGTCAACCGGAATAGTGAAGGGCTGCTGAGGAAACAGTCCCCACCCAAACAATGAAAACTGAAACCCAGCAATCACAGCCGACCACTGTCTTGACTTGACTTTCAATCCATTTTTAACAAAAAGGATAGAGTAACCAATGATGTTCTTGGATTTTCGATCCGTTGTTAACAATAGCAATCCACGAGAACGCTATAAAAGATCTTGACCACTCTATTAATTGCCGTAACGCGATTCAACAACTTCAGTGAAGAAAGCAGAATGTCTCTCCGACAAGTGATGCATGAAACTCAGTTGCCTTCCAAGGCACTGTTCTATTTCCCAGATGAAAATATGACAGGAATCGGCCCAACAAGAATTATCATGGAAAGAGAAAAAACCGCTGTTGGACAGACTGTGTCGATAAACTGGCAAGGAAAAATCGTGAAAGCTGAGGAAACACGGAAGAAAAGGAAACGTTCGGTGGGTCACATTTATTTGTTCAATATGTCCCAGCCACAGGTTTCTTCTTCTTTGTTTTGTTATGCAGTTGATGTTAGTTTAATCGCTTTAATAAGTGGCTTCGAGTTTTCTTGGTTGTTATATTGAGTCGCTTCAGGAAGCATGCGTTAAATTTTCCTCGATTTCGATGGAGACCGTACAACAATTGTGATGGAGCGGAAGAGCCATTAGCCTAGCTTACACGACAAGCATGTGTTAAATTTTCCTCGACTTTGTCTGTACATGTACATCAGTAGCAAAGGTTAATTCTTGCCTGTTTCGATGTGCTGAACCATGTTTTCCTATTTTCATTTTAGGAGAAGAGTGCTTCATGCAGAAAGATAGGAAAGGCCTCAAAAACAAAAGAGGTGTGCTCTGTGATTGCTTCGGCAGAGCTGGCTTCTGGGGAAGTGATGGATTTGCAAGAGGAAGAGGTAAATTTCTCATCATGTTTACACGCTGGGACAACAAAATCGTTGCTTGAAATTCCAAGGTTTCAAAGCAGAAGCTTTGTTCACTCAGTTAAATTTCATGTTCTCATCCCATCTCTTATTTTATTGTAGGATTTCAATTACAATGACCACAGCCCAGTTGCTGAGGTTCCATTCCCAGCTTCTCCATCTGTATCAGTGAGGACTGCAACTCCACCAGGTCTACAACCAGGTCTACAGCCAGGTCTACAGCCAGGTCTTCCTTTTCTTGACGAGTTATTGGATGTTGATGCCGAAATCTCTATCGCGCAAAAGTTATATGTTATCATGCAAAACCAGAAGGCGCTTTTTAAACTTTTTTTCGGATTTTATAAAAGAACGTAGAGATTATGTCTGTGAAAGTAAAACAAAAAGGAACTAGGTAGGAATCAGGGGTGGGAGAATTCAGGGAAGAGTTCAAGTGTAAAACCGATTGGGGGGCTTTGCGTAAATAATTCAGTGAATTTTGTTACAGGCGGGAGTGAAGAATATAGGTTTCAGAAATCACAGGAAGTAAGCAGGGAAGGGTTGGGAAATGGGTTTGCAAACAATAGTTTTTCAACCGGAAGATCTTCTCAATCGTAACTGTACGGGGACTAGGGGGAAACAGGCTTTGGACGCAGTTACAGGTGGTTAAGAGTGACGTATTTAAATTGTATCCTTGTGCAAGATCACTGGAAGATGCGCAACGGCGCAAGTGCGTAACTTGCATTGATGAATATCTAATGAGGAGGAAAAGAATCGAGGAATGATTAAACACGGACTGTTTTGGGGTAGGGAAAATCAATTAATGGGTTAGGGTTTAGTTTTCTGAAAGGGAAAGGTCACCATATGTTACTTTTCATCTTATTGTCCTCGTAATTGTTTCAATTCATTCGTAAATGGTTAACTTCTTGGTGATATTGTAGTTAGAATTTGGAGTTGACGTTATGTAACCAGAACTGTGTGTGATAAAAATTAGCAATACTAGTTGAGTGCTGTTTAGGATGTGTATTATGGCAAGCCATACAATCAAGAGACATTGACTTATGTGCAATTGAGGGTTTACGCATAAGTAATGTTTTTAAATATGTTCTACACCAAATTTCGATTGTGACGGCGACGACAATGCTCAGCAGATAAGAATGATATATGCTGTATCGAGGTTTTTAAGCACACACATTCTCGCACGCATTTTTATGCACTGAAAAGAAACCATGAATCTTATGCATTTATAAACGGGCATCTCGCACTCAGAGTTGAATGTTTTTTTTTTTCAATCTCAAATTACGCATGCCGTCGGTATGAGCTTATGCAAATTTTTACCAATCAATGAAAGGATCATAATAAATACGCGAATATGGGTAACAACATCATTCGTGGCGAATAAATACTTGATATACATTTACAGTATACATATCGTCCCCCCAAATTAAGAAAAGAGAGAAGATTTTAAGCTGTTTAGCCGACAAAAAAGCAATATTATAAATCGTGACAAACGCTCGAGCATCACAATGCATAATCGGGTTCTGATTTGTTTACAAAAGGAATTTGTGCAGGCTTCCATCACACTACGCTGGTAATCACTTAAATTGGACGTTTCAAACGCATTGTAAATCGCTACGCGAAGCAAATTAAGCTTAATTTGTATGCCAGACATTTCTGCTTCAGTGAGTCCTGTGCTACGGGAATCGCATAGCACCTGAAACGCGACGCGACTGGTAACTTACTTTTGAGCGGTACTGTATACACAATCATATGCAGGGCTCGCAATTAAATAAATTGCTTAGTCGCCTTTTGACACCCAAACAACGAAAAATAGTTACCAGCAGTAAGTGTCTAGTCATCAGTTTTAATTGGATTTACTATACTTTGTGATATATGAAGAGAAAAGGTAATGTCAAACGACAAAACAGACATCGTACAAAAACCTGTTGACGAGTAGACCAGAATTTTTAGTTGCTATGAGGAAATGTTAGGCACATTGGTGCCTGTATCGATTGCAATTTCGAGCCCTGATAGGTACAATTTTTATACCATTCTTAAACAACAAATTCTTAAAATACAATGGCTAGCTATCATCCAGGCATTACAGAACTAGAAAAGAACATGGAAAATGGAAAATGGTTAGCTTGGTAAAGACCACCTGAACAAAAATATAATAGCTAGATATTATACCACCATTACAGATCTAAAAAAAGGAAAAAAAAAAGGATGGAAAGGGCACATGCTCGAAATGTCACTATTTCACACCCTAGGGTTTTAAACTCTGCAGTAATTAGAGCTCACCAGGATTGGTTTCTGAAGAGGATCACTTCGTACGAGAAATACATCAAGGTTTCTCTCCTTTTTGACGGGCAGCGGCAGGGAAAGGTAGCAGAATGGATCAAATGTCACAGAAACCTTAATCAATTAATAAAACATAATTATCAGTTAGTCTTGTTCCAACTTTGATGTAGCACAACTTGACAATTATGTGAGAGCTTACAATTTTACCGTGGAATCACCACGGTGGGAAGAAAGCTGCAACAAAAGTAACCAAATGCTGTGCTCAATTTAACTGCTGTAATGTGCCACAAAAAAGACAATGGTTAACATTACTTTTGTTTGCAGCACTGTTTAGTTTTATATAACACCTTTCCCCTAAAGCAGCCTTCACATCAACATTGATTTAAAGGAATCAATAGCTGAACTGTGACAACACTGATAGAGAATCTCTGTGAGGGACTTAATGGCCATCAGAAGTTGAAATTTTCAGATGTTTTGTTTGCAGCCCACTGTCGCCGGTTTCCTAATCTTGATTTTTTAAGCTAAAAGGGAAAAGGAATGACTTG
>BLFK01000448.1:943515-948515 GCA_014634185.1 Astreopora myriophthalma | reverse complement strand
CCTGAATAAGGCTATGAAGATGTCTACAGTCGTCCGTAGGGACATTGCTACAAGTGGTTTCATTGCCAATGAAGAGAAAAGCCAGTGGGCCCCCTCACAATTGGGGGAACTTTTGGGTTTTATAGTGGATTTACAACATGGAATTTTTCGGGTCACCGCAAGAAGAGTGGAAGCCCTTAAGCAGTTAATAGTCACAATCATAGACAAACAGTTTATAGTTTCTGCTAGATGCCTTTCTCGTTTGTCAGGATCTCTAGTTCCTATGGGTCTTGCACTTGGCCCAGTGGTTCGTCTTTGGACACGAGGCATGTACAGAGATTTTTGCCAGGCTAATTGTTGGGATAAGCCATTTTTGGTGTCACAGGATAGCCAGTAAGAGGTGTTGTTCTGGAGGGACAATTTTTACTGCAGTGGTTATCCAATCTGGTCTCCTAGCCTCAAGGTGGATGTGTTGCCTTATTCAGATGCTAATGGAGAAGGGTGGGGAGGATTTGCAGTGCAGTTTTCTGATAAAGTTGCTAGAGGTTGCTGGTCTTCCACTGATTGTATGAAAAGCTCTACATTCCGGGAAGTGAAGGCAATTAGATTGGTGCTGGAGTCTTATTCTGAAATAGTGAGAGGGAAGGAGGTGCTTCACCGAATTGACAATAGAAATGCAGAAGTTGTTTTACCAGTTGGAAGCCGCAATAAGGAGTTACATCAGGAGGCAGTGGCAGTTTACAAGCTATGTAGAGAGTTAAATATGTGTTTGTCAGTGGAGTGGGTGAGTAGGGACTATAATGTGGAAGCAGACCAGTTGTCAAGGTTTAATGACCCTAATGATTACATGCTAGATCCAGCCTGCTTCAGATATACTGATCGTTTTGCAAGCTTGCAGACCAGACAACTAGAAAGGTTCTGTAGCCGATACTGAAACCCGAGATGTGAAGCAGTTGACACATTTGCAATCTCTTGGTTGAAGGAGAACAACTGGATTTTTCCTTCCCCGTACGTTATTCCATGTGTTCTGAAGCACAAGTCAGCTGGAGGTGAAATTGGTACCTTACTTCTGCCTCAGTGGCCCTCAGCTGTGTGGTGGCCACTCCTTGTCAACACAGATGGATCTTGGAAAGCCTTCATTGTGGGCTCAATGACATTCCAACCTTACCAAGGGATTTTCCTAGCAGGATTGTGGCAAGCAATGTATTCACATCGGACGTTCCATCATTTCTGATTCTAGCCCTTTGTATTTGCTTTCCTGAGTGGCCCAAGTGTGGATAATTTGTGGTTCAAATTACTAGGCAGTGATCCATGTGTCATTGTTGGCTTTTTGGACTATGTTAGTATCAAGTATCATTGTGTGTGGCGGTCAAGGATTATGCCAAGTGTTGTCATAATGTACTGAGATTGTCTATGTTGCCGTTGCAGCAGATCACTGTTCCTATGATGAGTTTTTTGTCTGTGCTGTTTTAGCATTGTTTTGGCCTGGTATTGCTGTCTTGGCATTTTTACTACCCAGCCATGTCGGCCAAAGGGGTTACTCACACTATGTGATTACCACTGCCGTGTTGGCTGTATGGTGCTGGCAGGTGAACGTTTCATGCTGCCATGACATTTCACTACCCCCAGCCGTGTTGGCCAAAGGGGTAATTCAGACCATGTGACCACTAGTGCCGTGTTGGCTTTGTTGTGGCTGATAATAAATTGTTTTTATTACCTCTAGCTGTATTGGCTGAAGGGGTTACTCATGCTACTGAAAGTATGGTATTCTACACAAGAGCATATGATGTGATAGCCTAGGATGGTTGGATGGAACTCTATCTGCCACATGTTGTACCTGTTGTTTGATGTTAGGTTATTGTGCCATGCTTGACGAAATAGCATAGATGCAAGTGTTGGAATCTCTTGTTTACTCTCTGCATAATTCAATTGCAGTGCCTGACTCTGTCCAGAAGGAAGTAAACCTGTCTGTTTGGTTAAGTGAGGAGATTGTCAACCATCCTCAACTAAAGCAGTTGGCGAAATCTCTGCAAGGTATTTTAGTCCAAGATAGAGCACCAAAGACAGTACTTTGCTATGTTCAGGCATACCAAACATGGAAAAAATGGGCTATTCAATGTAATGTCACTGCCCTACCAGCTGATCCTGGTGTCTTTGTCCTGTATTTGGTGCATCTTATCCAGCAAGGGGGTTCAGTTTCATTGCTTAACTCTGCCATCTATGGAGCTAGCTGGGTTCATAAGAAAAGCGGTTACCCGGAGCTGGGCGATCACCCATTGGTCCAACAGGTAGCAGAAGCTGGGAGGAGAATCCTAGCCAAACCATCGAATCGCAAGAGGCCTTGGAAGTGAATCAAGTAAAGAGGGTTATCGGCAGGCTTGGGCAAGCTGATCTTGGTGAAGTTCAAGTTGCTGCATTGTTTGCATTAGGATTTTTCAGATTCCTCCATTGGGATGACCTGAGCAGACTGACTGTTGACAATCTGCAATTTGCCGGCCCTCATCTGGCTATATTTCTTATGCAGAGGAAGAATGACCAGTTCCGTAATGGCTCTTGGGTTTTCATAGCACGAAGCGACATATCCCCATGTCCTGTTGCAGTGATCAAGAAGTTCATCGAAATGGGTAGGCATGACAGCAATTCAAGGCTTTTTCGTTGAATTCTGAAGACCAAGAAGAGGATGGAACTCGGAAAGGAGCCCATGTCTTATAGTCGGGCTAATGAACTAATAAAGAAAGAGCTGCGGTAGGAAAGGCTTGATCCTGGTTGTTATGGTATCCATAGTCTTAGAGCTGGGGGAGCATCGGCAGTGGCAGCCCTGGGTATACCTGATAGGCTGTTCCAGCGGCAGAGAGGATGGCGTAGTGAGAAGTCCAAAAATAGCTACATCCAGGAGCCCCTCAAGTCGCTGTTAAAAGTTACTAACGCCATTCAAGGCTGAGAACTGTATGGACTGTTAGGCCATTTTCTACAAAAGTATTGACGTTTAGGTTCTAGTCGAACTTTGATCATGCATTGTATCTGGACTGGTTTCGATGTGTTATGCGTTTTCCATGCAGTTTTAGAGTTTGGAAAGAGGAGTGGTCTCTATCTTGTTCAGACATTCATGAGTGACATTGGACGGTGGCGATAGGTCATGAAGTGATGTATAATTTTGTTCCTTCTGTTCGGTTTCAAGTTTTTTGCCACTCTATGCTTTGTGACGTTGTGGCGGTCAGCTTGACATGGCTACCAGCGGTGTGTGAGAAGAGTAATTTTTCACTGGCTGAGTGAAATGAAATAAGTGAAAAGTGTTTTTCTCACACGCCGCTGGGGCCTGGGTATAAGTCATGTGACCAGTGGGGCGGGCAGTTGTTTTTGCTGCGTCCGCCATTGCCGACTGCCACTTTTATTAGCTTTGATTTTGCAATAAAGGTCAGGCGGTGGCGGTCAGCTTGACATGGCTACCAGCGGTGTGTGAGAAGACGTTTTATTTCTAGGTCATCTTCACCCTCCATTAAGTAAAAATTCAGAGGCTCAGCTTTAACTGAAAATAATTTTCTGAACCTCGGTTATCAAGGCAGTGACTTGTGTTTATGATAAACATTTGTCACAGGCTTTTCTCAGATCACTGGATTTCTGCAGTGTTTGTGGATGTCATTTCTGGATAAATGAAAACATTAAAAAACACAGACTAAAATATTTTTTGTTGCTTCATTTTTGGGAAACGAGTCAAACTGTTTCGCAAACATGGCCTTTACCAGTGCAATCAATCAGCACAAATATGCAGATCTCAGTGCTACTTTTGTTCAAATTCTGACTGCATAAATTCCCACAAGAAAACAGCTGGAAAGGAAAGCTCCGTGATGCAAGATGTGGCAAGTGGATGAAGTTGAAAGCAATGTTAACAATCATGATAAAGAAATTGAAGAGTTATATGAATGACTACTGTCCCATGAGCGTTATTCACAGGAATACAATCTTCATTTCCACAATATTCCTGAATCCCGTCACCAAATTTGTTTTGGAGATAAGGGAAATGGAAAAATGGCCACATTTTTAAAAATCGCCAGCTGGAAGGAGATGTAGCCGCACCGACTTATCACTTGAAAGTCATGGAAGTAAACTGTTAAAGTAAAGTTTCTGTACATAGGTTTTTAGGAGTGGGTGCTTCAGGTAATTGCATACCACTAACGATGTCACAAACATGAGAGCTAATCCTCAGCAAGTGTCTTCGTAAGTACTATCAGTTTTAACTGCTGTGGGAATTCATGGCACAAGGGAAGAAAAAAAAAAGTAACTTCTTACAGTGAGATTTTTTTTATTTCACCATATTTGTACAGAATAAGTAGAGCAAGTGATTCATGTTGACCATTTATGAGCAGACCAAGGGAGCTAAGCAAGTTCATTAAGTAAGCTGCCCTCACCTACACCATGTAGAGTGCACACTGGATGAATGACGTGTCAGGACAGTACCACACTGTTTGCATGGGCAGTAGCCATGTGCAGAAACAATTTGTGTGAACATCCTTAAGGCTGTTCTTATTCAAAGTGCTTTCTTGACTATTTTGCAACTGGTTGTAGCAACACAACTAACGTAACCAACCAACAAAAGATGTTGACAACCACAGATGTGTGTATTCCACTAACCTTACTGCAGTCTGGACAAACCAGAGTGGATTTGAAAAGCCCATGAAATATGTCCACAATAATGGAGTTGTTTCTTTGCAGGTGATTTTGCCAGGATTCCTTAGCAACGGTCTGTAATTTGAAACAAACAAATAATATTAATCATATCTCCATACAAACAATTAGCAATGCTGTGTCACTCTTTTTCAAGTTTGAAACACCCACAAAATTGTAAATGCATACACATAAATTGATACATAGTCCCTTCGTTTTATCAGTCAAATCCTTTTAAAATGATAATATTCAAAGCTAAAAGCTTGTGGGGTTGTTTATCTAGGGATGGACGTAAGAGAATTTACAACTGGTCTAAAACCTAAGACATATACATTTAAATAAGATCAAAATGTTCTAAA
>BLFK01000448.1:916015-938515 GCA_014634185.1 Astreopora myriophthalma | reverse complement strand
AAGACGGCCAGCTCGTATTCCCCTGTAACGAGGCCAAAGACGTTTAAGAGAACTCATGTCGACTTGCAGAAGCTTCTTGAGAATAAAACTTACGTAAAAATATAAGAACTTGGAGGAGCTCCGAAAAATGCTGCCATTCAAATCGGCGCATACATCAGATACGAAGTATGGAGATACTGGATACCAAGTATGGAGAGGAAGAACTTCTGGGCTTTATCTCCCACACAGGGGCGTGCTCATCGCAGATATCGGGGAACAGACATTCCCAAAACCATAGCTGGTCATCAGCTTCACCAAAAATGGAAGCGACATATTGTACCTCTCAAAAATTGGCAGTGAGCTGCCTTTCTTTCCCTAACTTATAAAAACAGACATAAGTTCAGAGTTGATGTCTGAAATTCAATTATCATTGAAGATAAAACTTATTGTATGCAGTTTAATGCAGTTTGAAGTTGATAACAGAAAGTGGTAGTGGTCTGCTGCTTTTTTATGAACAAAGAGCTGTAGCAGTCAGCGGTACTTTTCCTACGTGCATGCTAATGTGGTCTCTCAGTCACAATGACATGGCAGAAATTAAAAAATACATATATATTTACTTTGCCCCCAAATAAACCATCTTGTGCTGCTTGTGTACAGTTCACTTGCTTTGCCCTCCCTTCCTCCACTGCTTGTTAGTGTGACAGGTGCCTGGATACCAAGTATGGAGGCTCACGGCTGAGTAGTGGGGATTGCCAGCCATGGGAGCATTACCTGGATAAGGGGCTGGTTGGCCAGCCTCTGATGGAAGCCTTTGGACATCCTAGGCACCCAACCTTCATATAGCAATGCAGCTGTTTAGATATAGGTATGAAGAAAGAACTATTTTGCACTGAATAGTTCAGTGTGAACATTAACAAGTAATAAGTAAAGTAAATCAGAAAAAGTATGAGCTCAAATGTCTTGGGACTGACAACACACTTATATGTACTGAGTCAATCCCAACTGAAAAATGCAAAAGTCAAACAAAACTCACATCATCAGGCCTTCCATCAGCATCCTTTAGTTCAACATAAGGTTTCTTTTTAACACGGTTTAAATCCTCATGAAGTCCATCCAACAAGAAAGCTAGAAGCTCCTGAGAATCCTGTTGCTGATAACCAGAAAATTGTGGTGCAAACCGTCCAACCTGCATCTTGAATTGCCTTGGAGCTACTGAGCTGTAATGTTCATTCCAGATCCGATCGAGGAGCCCTGCATATGCATTTGCAATCTCACCTCTCATCCCCAATGGGTTATCACAATTGAGCTCATCTTTGTACTTTCCAGATAAAAAGTACTCAGTCAGTGGAACACAGTTACTCAAGCATTGCAGAGCTGAGTTCATAAAACAAGTATTTCCAAGATTTCCAAGTCCTGTAAGTCCTGGCACAGAACTACTCGACCTACGGCCATCATAGCCCCAACTTCTCGAGCTGTAATTATTGCCATACCTGAAAGAAGTGTAACACAAAACATGTACTGAAGCTTACTCTGCAGCTGTATCCACTAAACCACTTGATTATTATATATAATACATTTCTAATACAACTTTCTATTTAACAGATAGATTACATGTTGTCATGTGTTTCTTTGTTTAATAGATCACGGATGACATCAAGATGTGGTAAGAACAATAAATGGCACACAAGTCATCAAGCAAGTGGGTCTATAATAATAATAGTGTTCTATAATAAATATAAATATAAATGTAATAATTAAAATAAATATAATAAATATAAATATAACGTTGTTTTATAATAAAGAAACAATAGATCATTTGCAAGAATTGTTCAGGCGATTCTTCAAGATACAATTCAGAATGAAACTGAATGACAACTCGAAACCACTCGAAACAAAAACTCCAAATCTGTTACACAACCTAAGACAACTTGAAACGAAAAGTGAACTGAAGGAAGAACACAAATTTGTACAAAAAAGTGCCGCAATGATTTTGTATGCATTAGCATATTTAGCATTAAACAAAAATTGTTATCCTTTCTTGTTTCTTGCAAACAAGAACCAATCAAAATACAAGAATAAACCAGCTGATTATAGTTATCAAAATAATTACGTGACCAGTGCAATGTTACAAGATCCTCTAATAATAAACAGCCAAGCTACTTTTACGTAATGAGCTTAATCACACTTGCATTTTTATTGCTTCCTACTCTTGATCTAATCAAGGGCAGATGCTTAGATGATATCATAACATTTTTTCTTTTAGATAAAACAAGTGGTAAGTTAGTACATAGTAGATCACAGATCACAAGAACATCAATGACACACTTGTCTAACAGCTTGTGTACTGTTTTTTGTTCTCACCCTATTTTGGTGTCACCTCATTCTGTGACCTACATGTAGAGTGTACATGTACAGTGTATTACTGAACAGACACACAGCAACAACAAATGTACTTGTTAAATACATCACATGATGGAAATCACAGCAAACTAATAAGCTGATGTTCAATTAGCATAAACATGCCAAGGGACAAATACTAGTTTAATAATCCTAAAATTACCAGTAATACTCAAGACAGTTGCACTTTGTCCAGGTTATGTACACTGTATGTGCTGTCTGGCGACATACAGTACAGTGCAGCTCAAGAAAATTGCGCATGATATGTGTGTGCACAAACTGTGCATGTGCCTGCATGTGGGTCTGCTTGCATTACTAACAGATCTGATTAATCATTATGAACATGTTGACCTTAATGTGTCGTTACCAGTTTTTGACTGTCTATTTTGGCTTTTAAAATACAACAAAAACATGAATTGAAGGACTCTGGGCAAAAATGTCGCAAGTAACTTTTGCATCATTTTCTGTCACTTTGCAAAAGCGTGGAAAGTTATTTCTCTCTGCAATTACACTAAAATTACAGAGTGAACTTTCCCATGCTGTATGCCAAAAAATAGGGCAATGACATGGAAGAAACCAACACATTTATCCCCATATTTTCATTGGCTTGTACTCAGAGCTCTAAATACTGAGCTGAAAATAAAGTTGTGTATGTATATGCTCAGCCTCTTTTCATCATTTTCTTTATACGATAAGTCATGCATAAGTCATTCTATAACTTTTGCTGTAATTTTGAAAAATGACCGAACATGCTCTCAAGTCACTTAGGATAACTTTGATAGGAGCCCCTCAATCACAATACCCATAAGGACTTGAAGACAATTGACCACTTCTTTCAGTACTTGATGTGACCTGCCAATAGCAAAAAAAGGTGCATGAAAATTATTTTCAAAAGCAGCACACACGCTAACAAAGGCAACTGCTTTCACATTTGATTATTTTCAATGGAATATTCAACACCATACACCAATGTACAGCACCAGTCAAAGGTAAGTTGACAGATCCTTGATTCTCGAAACCTTTGAGGAACTAGGCTTGAGTAGAGTTTCAAGATGCTTGAGCGCTTTTGAGAAATTATCAAAGGCTTTTGAGAAGTTTTTGAGTCAAGTTTGAAGACTTCCAAGTGGGGAAAAGAAAGGACTTGTCACGTGCCTGATTCATATCTTTTGCCTTTTTATGGGGTAGATTTATGTTCACATCATTTCTCACCAAATGTGTTTATTGGCAATGTCATGAGTTTCACCATAATAAAAAAATGCATGCTACATAACCTAAAGTTTGTGATTGACTCGAATGGGTATGCAAATTTCAGTGTTGAAGACCTCAAGTAATCGAACCTGTTTTTTTCCTTTTGATATTTGATAAATGAGTTTTTAACCATTCCAAATTTTCCGTTCCAAAGTGTCTCAACTTGTGTTTCACAGGAATACTACACACGTACTTTGCAGAATTTTCTGCATTCATGACGGCGGCTGGAGACCTTTATGTGTTGTAGATAAGTGAGAAATACACGCATGAATTCTTTGATTCACGATTATAATTTGTAGTTCAGAGTAACCTTTGTTTTTCCTTCTCTTGTGTATGGGAGAAATAAGCTGATGATTCTTTTAAGCTGTATTTAGCAAAGTGTGGTACTCTCCTTGTGCACGAGTAAAACACTTTTTAGACCCCAAATTCAAGGACTTTGAAGGACCAGATTTTGAAATTTCAAGGACCTCTTTTTTATTCTTGTCAAGGAATTCTACCCATGAAAATAGCCTCACAATACATTTTTTTTTCCAGAGGCAATCTTTTGGAAGAACCTAGATGTGAGCAGTTTTCAAATACCTTTCTACCATATTAAACAACAGAACTGCAGGTAGTAAGGATGTTTACCTTACAGCCTTAAGCACTTGGTTTTCATCATACCAATATAGCGATTAAGCCTTAACCAAAGTATCTTTGGCAAAAGCATACGTGGTTTAAGCATGCACATTGCTCACTTTCTATAAGGACTTTGTATATGCATGAAAATAATGCAAAGGCACTGGTAACCATTCTTCACCTCACTGCTCATCGTGTTGGCATGAAAGATTGTGCATGACTTGAGCGGCTGATTATTTTTACTGAAGTTTTCAGAGATTGATTGCAGGTGAATAAAATTAAAGACTTTCAAGGACAAGAAATGAATAGCAGAGATACTCAAGGACTTCCAAGGCCTTGAAAATGTATTCTCAAAATTCAGAGGTTTTCAAGGGTCTTCAAGACATGTACGAACCCTGGAAGTGGATAATATGAGGTTTGACTCTTTCATATTTTTTAGTGAGAAATTAAGATAAAGTGACTTACTGTTGAAGACGAGTAAGAGCTGCAAACAAAAAGTACAAACATAGGTTACTTTATAACAACATAAGCTTTTTTACAATTACAAGTGACTTCTAGTGGAAAGTTGTGGACATCAATTACTTAGTAATAATAAAGGTGCAGTATCTAGCTATTTTAAGTAGCACATAGAAAATCCAAAGGACACTTTTTGGTTGATGGCAGTGGCACGAAAAGTAAATAGGGGAATTTGCAGTGGCACCTCCATATGGTGGCTATTCGTCCACTGAAATCCAGATTGAATTGGAATTTGGAAATGTTGATTTTTTAGGAGAGGGGAAAACCGGAGTACCCAGACAAAAACCTCTCAGAGCAGAGAAGACAACCAACAACAAACTAACCCAAAGGCCCAAAATTCCTTTCAAATACTATTGTAATGCAAAGAAAACGATCATGTACACTGTAGATGTTTTCAGTGGCAGATGATTAAGATATACATATAGATGGCTTTAAACTTGAATAATTCTGTCTGGCAAATGTTTTCAAGTTTTCCTCTGATGTCTTGTAACTTGCTAAAAACCAGTCGTAACCTATTTCAGCTTATTCTTTTGTCTTAGATTCACTTTATTCCTCAAAAATAGTGATTTGGAAATAAGTCAAATGTTAAAAAAGTGTATAAAGATTACATTTAGTGAATTTTGACCAATAATCGTAATAAGAATATCCCCCATGACACTGCCCCTTTAACCCTAATGACATTTACCATTAATCATTTCTGGTATAATACAAAAAATGATTGCAATAAAACTGTCACACAGGGACAGGTTTCTAAAATCACAAAAAGATCCAACTCAACAGTTCTTTCATGTAAACAAGACTGTGAGTGCATGTACCTTTGTCGTGCTTGACGTGGCCAAGTACCATCTTCACTCTTTTGTTCAATAAGAAGAACCTGAGGAACAAAGCACCAACAAGAATACAATGTACATTTAGAATGGCTACTCATGAACAAATGAGTGTGCAAACTACATGTGTACAAGAAAAAAAGCAAAAAGACTTCTTGGTTTGCCTTTGAGCAATTATGTTGTACTGTCCTAGTAGTAATTCCAGGATTCACATTCATTCTAGAGTAAAAATGAATTGCAAGGACTAAAAAACTCTTAAGAACAAACTAATAATTTCAATTTCTTAAGGTGGCTAAACACAGTTTCATAGTGGTCAGCGGTGTTGTTTAAAGGCCAGCACAATTTTGAAAATCAAAACAAACATGGCAGTGATGGCAAAAAAATGTTTTCCTCTTCCTCACAATGGTTCAGGAAATGTGGTGTAAATTCCTTTCCATTATGTAAACCACAGGCGTCCCAAGCTCACCTTTAGAGAAAGCAAAGAATTAATTATCGATTTATTCTGTATTCGAAATTTTTATATTTTAATTGAATGAATATGTAATAAAGGTTGAGGGCGAATTCTTAAAAAAATAATCTATTTATTCATACAGGTGTCACGGCTGTGCGAGTTGGAACGTGACCTTTCATCTTACGCGGTGTTAGGTTACACGAAAACCGTTGAGATTGAGCGCTTTATAAGAGGTTGTATGGGGAATAAAATATCGTTATTTAAAACGCTAAATACTTTAAAATATCCACGTTTTTTAAGTAAGATGACTAAAACAAACTCACCTCTTGTGTGTCCGTTGTGCTTTTTCGGTATTTTCGCTGTTTTGGGCTTTTAATCCCACCACTGTTCTTCCCTTCATAGGACGGAGTCAAGGCTGCACACTCGGGTTTCGACCGTTTTCAACTCGGAGGCGGTTTGCATCCAGAAAATCCATCCGATCGGAAATCTTTTCGACCACAGTTAAGGCTCTATGATCCTTACACCCGCACAAATGTCTCTTGTTCGAAAATCTCCTCTTCTGCGGCCGTGTCCGACCACGATATCACAAGGTCCGTAAAAAGAACGGATCGTGGAATCGGCGGTGGAAAAGGCTCATTTTCAGCGTAATGCACGGGGATTTTCGAACAAGAGACATTTTTGTGGGTGTAAGGATCACAGAGCCTTAACTGTGGTCAAAAAAATTTCCAATCGGATGGATTTTCTGGATGCAAACTGCCTTCGAGTTGAAAACGGTCGAAACCCAAGTGTGCAGCCTTAACTCCGCCTTATGAAGGGAAGAACAGCGATGGCATAAAAAGCCCAAAACAGCGAAAATACCGAAAAAGCACAACGGACACACAAGAGGTGAGTTTGTTTTAGTCATCTTACTTAAAAAACATGGATATTTTAAAGTATTTAGCGTTTTAAATCAACGATATTTTATTCCCCATACAACGTCTTATAAAGCGCTCAAATTCTCAACGGTTTTCGTGTAACCTAACACCGCGTAAGATGAAAGGTCACATTCCAACTCGCTGGCCGTGACGCCTATATCAATAAATAGATAATTTTTTTTAAAGAATTCCTCCTCAACCTTTATTACATATTCATTCAATTAAAATATGAAAATTTCGAATACAGAATAAATAGATAATTAATTCTTCGCTTTCTCTAAACGTGAGCTTGGGACGCCTGTGTGTAAACAAGGGGGTACAGGTAGCCTACACACCAGCCTCTCTTTTAGCTGATTTCCGATTCAAAGGTCATTAAGCATCATTAATTTTATGGTAGAAGGCTTACAGGAAATAGTAGGCAGCCCCAGAAATTGTTCCGTGAAACATTCCACAACGATAGTGATAACATCAACAAAACTTTGATTGTGGAATTGACTTTGTTGTACACACCCAAAAACGATACAATACACCATCACTTGACTTAAGATTTGGAAACAGATGCTTGACAAGTTTTTGCAATGATATTTCATCAGCAGTAATTTTATAATAAAGAGAAAGTTCCTGGCCGAGGATGGCTGAGTTTTCATATGCGACAACCAGATATTACATACAACTTTACAACTTTATTTCGCATTTTAGTGGATTACAGACATAATTGACACTGCCCGCAAATAGCATAAGCTAATCGCGGCGGGCAATGACAACAATTTATTAAGAGTCTATAACAAGATATAAATGAAAAGATTAATGCAGCACATGAATAAATACTTGAGTAAATAAAATAAATAGAATAAATAAATTGATAAATAAACATACAAAATAAGCTATTTCAGGCACAAGGAGCAATTCAGGAACAACAGGAACACATTAACAAGAAAACATGTCATAAGCCACATGTTTTTTGATGAAGAGATGCCGAATTGATAATCTTATCCTCAGCAGCGAGGATATTCATAAGTGTACTAAGGATTTTTCTCTTAAACTGCTTGCGAGTAAGTTCACGTGTAGTGGTACTCATAGAATTCCACAGGATAGTTCCAAATCTAGCAACAGAATTCCGCATGAGGTTTAATCGAGACGGTTTAACATAAAAATTTCCAGCAGAGGCTGATCTGGTGTTATGTGAGTGTATTTGTCTGGAGCGAGTAAAAGCATCGCAAAGGTTTTCCGGTGCCGTATCACTCGAAACATGCATGAGGACAGAGACTATCTCAAAGTAAAGTAGATCAATCGTTACAATATTAGATGACACAAAAAAAGGAAGAGAATGATCTCTGTACGGGAGGAAATGAACAAGGCGTATAACACGTTTTTGTAGCATCAAAATCTTATTTAAATTCGATTTAGAAGCTTGACCCCACGCTATAAGATGATAAGACAAATACGGAAAGATTAAGGATCTATAAAGGTTGAGCAAAATACTCTGAGGAACAAAAGGCCTTAGTCTCGCCATGACGCCAATGGTTTTACTAATTTTGGTAGTGACATAGTCAATATGTGGCTCCATGTGAGGTGACTATCAATCAAAATTCCTAAATATTTCACATACTCTTTCTGTTCAAGATAAGTAGAAGAGTTAATATTGTTGTCTGTTAATTTTATTTTTACTTGATGATTAACTCTTCGTCCTTTTGGGGTGAAAAATAACAAAGTTTGACTTCTTAACATTAAGCGTTAGTTTATTTGCATTTAGCCAATCCCAAACCTTTGACAACTCTGCTGTCACTATAGTTTCTAAAGACTTAAGATTTTTGTTCCCATACAGAAGATTGGTGTAATCAGCAAACACATGAACTTTAAATTTCTTTGAGGCGTTATAAATATCATTAACATACAGCAGAAATAACAATGGGCCAAGTATGGATCCCTGTGGGATGCCACATGCCACTCTTTTCTCTTAAACTTTACACTCAATTTGCGTCGATTGAGAACCGCCACATAAATAAGAAGTAAACCAAGAATGAACTACACCTGTAATTCCGTAATGCCAGTTTATAAAGTAATACTGAGTGGTCAACTGTGTCAAAGGCTTTCTTCAAGTCAAGAAAAATTCCACAAGAGAAGAATTTCTTATCCATATTGTCCTGTATAGTATTAACAATATCAAGAATTGCATGTTGAGTGGAATATTTCTCTCAAAAACCATACTGGCCCTTAAATAAAACATGACTTTTATCAATGAAACCTTTAAGGCGTTTATACATTAGCTTTTCGAGGATGCGATTGAAAATAGAAAGTAAAGAAATAAATTCTTCTCATTACACTTAATGAGGAGTAATCATTTCTGGTCACGTAAAGAAGATTCTATTAGCTATTTTCCCCCATCAGATTCAAGGTTGGCCTGATAGCCTAGTGGTCATCACTATTACCCCTGATGCAAGACAGCTCAGCTTCAAATCCCAGTGCTTGCACTTGTATGAAAGTTCCTTTCCAAGGAGCACCTTAAGTATCATGGACAGTAATCGATGAAATTGATTGACAATAGGGATTTAGAGATCTGCAACGGCAACGTCAGCGACAACGGCGTTAAACAATAGACTTTAATGAGCAAAACAACGGCGCTGCACATGCAGTTGAGGTTTGGTACATTTCTTTCCCGTTCTCTGCCAGTTTAAAACGTCAAATGACCAATTTTCAAGTTCTAAGGAAAACGCGAGCACAAAATGGTGAATTTTGATTTCATATCTTAGTTTGAACACCGTTCCTCACAGTTCAGTTCCTGGATAGTTCGGATAGTTTGCCGAAGTTGAACGAACTGGAATAATGACGAAAAACTTAGCAAAACGTGAACTAGCAATTTTAAATGACGTTTTCATGGATGTCGCCGTCGTAGATCTTAGTCCCTATTATTATGCATGAGCAGCAAAATCGTGACCCCCCCCCAAAAAAGAAGCCTATGCTCTAGCCTTTCTTTTAGCCGATTTATGATTGAAAGGTCATTAAGCATCATTAATTTTATGGTAGAACGCTGACAGAAAATAGTAGGTGGCCCTGGAAACTGTTTAGTGAAACATTCCACAACAATAGCGATAACAGCAAGAAAACATCGATCATCAATTGACTTCATTGTACACACCTAAAGATGTTACAATACACATTGTTTTGATTCAAAATTGGGAAACGGATGCTTGACAAGTTTTTGTGATGCCATTTCCATGATCGTTTCCGGTCAAAAAAAAAAAAAAAAAAAAAAGGAAAATTGGAATAAAAATACTTCAGGCGACAAATGAACGGTCCTAATAAAATCTGAAATTTAACAGAAACAAATTTTGAAGAGAACACCAAAAAATGCAAGTGAGCAAATTATGGAAAATTTGTCTGTTAAAACTCAATCATTACAGCTGTTACACATGCTATAATTATTATTTTTTTTAGTAAGCAAATGCTGCAGAAAAACTAACACAACACTCTGTAAGCGTTAATTCGGGATACCTTGTGGTGCAGAATTTTCATTAATCACATTAGGGTTTCATGATTAGAACATTTACTCCTTGGTTCGTTTCATAGGCTTAGTGCAAGCACTTTCCAAAAACAACACCAGTACTTTTATCTGGGAGTCTCGTCTCACAGGACTTAACATCCCTTCACAGATAACACAGGAGTTAGCCATAGAGCACTTTTGGTTTGAATGAGGTGTGCATGTGTGTTATTATCAGCATCATCACCAGAGTGTAATTATGTGAATTTGAGTTTGGGTCACGGCACAAATATAACGTAATTGGTAACATCGCCCAAATACTTTTCTGGAAATTATATTTTTCTCTCACATAGGCATACTTGAAGTTGCTTACGTAGTAATATGGTGAAGTTTGGATGACCTCAGTACAATTTCAATTATACATGTTCAAGCAAGTTTCCTAATGTGTCAGCTGGTTCTCTACCCAAGCCATGTCTGTAAAACTGCTCAGTTCTCAGTAATAGCAGAGTCAATTAATAGGTCTACACAAATGTGTCTTCTAGTGCACGATGAAAGTAAATAAACTACCTGCATTCCTTCATTGGAACCAAGTCTTCATTCATTAAATAACCACCACCGTTACCAGTTACAGACAACTGTGCAGATTTTTCAAATACATCACAATCATCTCCCTCTGTTCCTAATATGAAATGTTTCAGAACTAGAAGCATGTACGAGACAGTCATAAACATGTTCGATATATATAACTTAGAAATATGGTCAACATGCACCAAGGATAGAACATTACAATCAACGAAACTGTAACACAATGTAAAGGAAAAGAATATAACACATAATAGACTTGAGGTTATCTTATTTTGTCATTTCTTCTGGCTTCTGGCTATTTCTTTCCCGCAGAAATTCAACTACGTGTAGCTGAGGTGCTGACCTTCCATTGTTTTTGAAGCATTACAATATGTCGTCTGTTGATCGTTGGGATATTTCTTCATCCCTGTTGTATTAACAAATTCTCAACGAAGTACATGCTTGTACAAGAATTAATCTTAAGTTTGCTTCTTCATTTCAGTACATTTCAGTGGCATCCGAGTTCATTTGAGGTCACATGCACATATATGCACATATGACTTCTCTTGTCATTTCTCTTGGCGTTCCTGGACCACTGCCATCTTAATCTTGAGATAGGTCCATGGCAAAGCGAATGCATGTTTGTATGCATTTTGACCGAAGACAAAAGTGATTCATCATATAAAACAACATCCTCAGTAATCCAAAGCAGTTCAAGCTATGGTGCAATTGTCAAATGAAACCAGAACAAAAATGGTGCAATTGTGAATGACCTAGAATGACCTCGCACTCTTGTCCCTCCTGGTGATGTAATGCTTTGCCTTAGGCAATTAAATCACCGCCACGTGGTTTGTATTGTGCATTTTGCTGCACAGGAAAAACCTAAGGTATTTTATGATTCGGCATACCTTACAGGCATCTGGAATAACAAGTGAATTTAGTGTAAATGAGAAAAAAGCATTCTTTAGCCCCTTTTTAAAATCTAGATGTGTTACCATGTCAACAGCCTGCAGAGCACCCAAACTGTAAAAAATATAAACCTTTCTGGTAGCACTCCTTTGTGACCAGGTTTGAGCTTTCATGCAAAAACAGCCTAAATACTGCAGTTGAGAAAGTACAAGTACTTAAAAACTGTGTTCAGCAACCTTACCTTCTATGCACTCTAAAGAATACTAACTACAAATCATGAGTCAATGTCATGTTGCTTTTAGTCATTTCCCAAAATTACCACAGCTGCAATCTTTCTCCCCTTTACACAACTCATTGCATTTATGGATCACTCAAACATGTTCTGTACTTGTATTTCATTTTGAAATCTGGTTAACTGCTCACAACTGAACAGCAACTGTGCTGAGAATTGCAAGGCACATTTCATTCAACCATGAAATTTACTTGCTTGCAAAGTGCGGCTCAAAATGAAGGTTTACCTAAAAACCAGAATCGAGAACCTGGAGAATACTTCCTTAGAACGAGGAGTGGATGAGATATACTGCATAGTTCATAAAGAGCAATTTCCTAATGCCTTTGTGGATTTTTTAGTGACAGAAAGACATTGTATTGCTTCGGGCTGTAAACGTTATATGTAGCAGACTCTCTAATCAATATATATCTGACTGTTCACTTTTCTCAATTCTTCCTCTCTTGTTTCGTCCATTTTCTGGATCTCGTTTCGATTTGTTCTGAAAAAGGCTGTTGAAGTTAATTGCAAAGTGAATCTACATGCAAAGACAGAGCAAAAATTTTCAGGTGAGTTAGCTAATCAAAAAGAAAGTGCACATGAGGAGCAAAGTGCATTGACAATCACTTGGTTCATTAACAGTATCACTGATTTTATTCTGGGCTGTGTATGACATATCCCAAAATACTGAATTTTGAACTACCGAGTTTGCATTTTGTTACGGTGAGAAGCTCATGACTGGTGTTTTGCTGGGCCATTATCTCAAAACAGCTAATCTGTTAAAGCAGTGCAAAATTAAACCTTGTGAATGTAATTTGTATAGGTAATCAAATGATTCCAAGTACAATTTGGAATTAATAAGCACAAGTAAATTTTTCAAAGACTACAAAAAATTGCACGAGCCCGTATGGCGAGTGCAATTTGTAGTCTTTGAAAAATTTGTGAGTGCTTATTTATTCCAAATTGCACTCGAAATCATTTGTTTACTTGTTAATAATACACATGCAAAAATTTAATTTCACCTTTCTGCACTCAATTTCAACTTTCTGCACTGTTTGGGATTAATTGACATGCTCTCAGCCAATCAGCATGGTGAAATTTTCGCATGTATGTTATTAAATGTGTAATTTATTTAATGTGGGTGATATTAATGGTGTCAATTAAAGGGACTCTGTCAAGGAAGTTTTGCTGCCAAAAACATAGAAATCCTTCTTTATGACCTTTACTTGTGCCCAAAACATTTGTTTCAATTTAGGAGGAGAGTATCAGATGATTTTTCTGCAGGAAGGGTCATCCAGAATGCATTCTTGGCCATGTCTTCAAGACGACATGCAAAAATTAAAAAAATGCAATCCATCTGCATACTAGCCATCCATGACAACATAAGTAGTCTCTGTGCAGTGACATGGTATTCAATAAACAAACAGCATTATTATTTTGGGTTTTCACTTATTTAAAGCCCCTTCAACAAAGTTCCAACCAAGATATAGACTACCAAGATGAGTTTCTTCATTGTATGGCCAATCATTCTGACATTTTTAACTGTGGGAACAATAGTTTTTTCAGTGGTGGGGAAACAATAAAGTAATTTATTTTTTAAAATCTCTTTTGTTATGACAAGAAATGCAAATTTGTGTGGACATTATTTTCCGCTAGAGAGTAGCAAAATAGCGGTACATTGTAATCATTACATCTTGAACGATGTAGCGGCCGCGACCATCACTGTTTTTAGAAGTTTTTTTTTGTGTGTTTTATTTTGCCTAAGTGCTTTTCCTTTTACACTTTTTGATTTCCCATAGAAAGGCCTGGAAGTGAACGCTCATGCATGCAATTTTCTGTGAACGATTTTTTTAAATTTACGAAGAGAGATAAAGTAAGAGCTGCTTAGCAAGCCAATTTGGTAATATTACGTTTTAAGAAGCCTCGTTCTAGTGTTCACAGGCAGTACTAAGGTACATGTAACAATTTCTCCTTGTTTAAAGAATTAAGTGTAATTAACGAAATTAATAGAAGTTTGTTTCTCGTCACTTTTTGATGCTGCTTTACTTGTAAATATTTGTAACTTTTTCTTGTTTTAAGTGAAGACTGTAAATAACTTTTATTCATGGCTTGTTCTAAGAATTTTAGTTCATTCCTTGTTTGTTGTAATGGCAAAATTTTCTTATTTATCCACATTGTAATCTTTTTGTAATTGTGTCTTTTTGAGTTCTCATGGTTTTGAGCCAAAGTTAAATGTAAAATAAACGAGATCAGATGGTATCAAAATCAGTGTGAGGGGACTCTGTTCCCCCCCCTTTTTGGAAGCGCTGAAGCTACAAACATTGTATCTTCAAAACTAAAATTGTCCAGCAAAAGTTTGAGGCAATGAAAAAAATAAACTAATAAATAAATCTACCCAATGATTTTCACCACAAATTGCTCTCATTGTGAACTTTGTTCAAATCTGCTGGCTCACCTGCAACTTTCTTTCTCTACCTGTAGTTTCAGTTCACAATCCGCTGAAAACTTTAACAGCCTTTTTCAAAAGAAATTGATCAAACAGGTAGACCTGGAAAAGGTTTGCATTTGGGTAACTCACTTCTTAATAACTGTGAAGTCAGCCATCCCTATGGCCTGAAGCAATACACATCGTCTCTCTTCTGCCTCTCTGTCCCATCAGACATGTTGCAGCATTTGCAAAGTTTTGTAAAGCACTCCACTTCAAAATCATTTTGCAACAACGACTGTGATTGCCATGCAAGACGGGAAAAACAATCAGCCCCAAGCAAGCTGCCCCTTGGGCTCTTGTTCAAACTACGAATGAAGGGCTCCAGGTAAAAACGGCATTAGTACATGTACATGCAAGTTTTTTTAAGTACATTTGGTCATTTTGCAAGGTTGTGGCCAAATTTTGTGCAACACATGATACAAAGTAATGGAATTACCTATCCTAAGTGATTTGAGGGAAATAACGAAGGAAAAGAAAAATTCTGGGCACTTGGGGGAGGGGGGGGGGCAAGGGCACAAGGGAAATAAACTTTTGGCATATAGCACGTGGAAGTTCACCTGTAATTTTCATGCAGTCGACTTGATGGAAATTGGTCAGGATTTTGCTTAATGACCTGAAAAGTGCACAAACTTCACCAATGTCGTTTTTGTCCAGAGCTCTTCAAATAAAATTTCAAAGTTTTTCTAGCATCAACTTGCACTTTACAAGGAACTGTGCAGCCTATAATTTTCATTGTCCATATCAAGAACTTATCATTTTGTACATTTTTCACTGAAACTTGCACAGATTTTGACAAGATCATACAGGCTAATAAAATAATATTACATATGATGATTAGCACTCTCAAACCCTCCAAAAACTAGTAACAGTTAAATTGTCTTAAGTGCATACCATACCTGTCCTGCATAGAGACCCACATCTTGAACAGTGTGTTGCATATTATTGAGAAGTTCACATGAGTTGCTCATGTATTTGTTCCATACACGGGTTTCAGTGTCGTCTGGTATATTAAAAACTTTTTTCATTTCTGACATAACGTGACCTAAATGGTACATTCAAGGAAACACACAGTTAACTCCAGCTCATTATGAATTCACCTGTGAAAAAATTATTATGATATGAAATGCAATCATGGATGTTTCAAGACTCACACCTCTTCTATCAATTCAAATGCAGGGCAAGAAAATTTTTTTTGAAATTCAGTGGCCCAGTGGGCCAGTACATTTCAGTTTTCAGTTTCCCCTACTAAAATATTACTTGCCCAATAGACAGCACAAAATGTTCATGCATTATCAACTACATCATTTAATTGGTATATGCACTGTCTATAGTCAGTGATAGGCTATAATTAACGCCTGAGTCACACATGGAGGTTGGGTGCCCAGGAACCCTGGGGCTGGAGCTGCCGACCCCAAACCCAGGTAGCAAGAACATCCCAAAAGCCTGCCCTACCCGCAACCCAGCCATGAGCCCCGCCCACCAAACCCAGCCCCAACCCAAGCACCCGTCACACAGAGCCAGGAGCTCAGTGGAAATAATAATAACAATATTCAATAATAATCATAATAAAACAATGGGAAAAAAAAACAAAAACAAAAACACTAAAACTCCACAAACTGAAGACGCCCACTATGCACACAGTAAAACTACGACCACATGTAAAGGCGCACGCAACAATTGCAACAATAAACCGCTGACCTGAGGGGACAGGAAACAGTTCTGCCCCAGGCCTATTACAGTAACGCAAACCCTAGCAACACAAAAACAAACGCCACGCTAAACGCCACCAAAAGCACGGCTAGTGTCGGGTTGCTTAGCCTTCCTCGGGAGACAAGTGTGCAAACGTTGTATCCATTGAATGAATGAATGATTTGTTTATTCGCAGCTCTCGCAGCCAATTGGCTGAATTACAGGTTCGTAAGCAAAAATATTATAAATACAATACACATAAATACTATCAATATACCAAATCATACACCATATTCACGAGCTATATTTAACAGTCACAAAATTGCGAAATCGGCCTGTATTAACTGCCACCGGGTTAGCGTGCTTGGCAGATCTAAGTGAGTAGCTAGAAGAGGGCGGGGCAACCATGCTTGTCATTAGGGGGTACAAGGGATTACCCAGCTGGATACCATCCATTGTACACGAGCGAGTGGCCAGGCGTTGTCTCGCTGAATACAGTGCTGCAGGATGATTGCCATGGCATCTTCTACTTCGGCAGCCTCGAAGTCCTCCTATTCTTGACTGGAACATTTTGCTCTTCTCGAAAAGTGTCCCTGTACTTGAACTGTTAAGATTTCTGCAGCTGGGAAGAACCTGTTGCTTTCGTCATCTCTGACAAGCTTCACCTGTCTGCTCACAGGTGTCGCATCTAACTTTTGACCAGATGTTTCTGTGACCATAAACGTTTCTTCAATGAAGGCCTTCTGTTTATCAGTGAAGGGTTTCCTTTTTCTTCCTCAGTGCCCACCCCTCCTCTAGTGCTATAGTCTCATCCCAAGACAACAGAGATGGTCTGTATACCAACATTGCTTGTACATTATCCTGCCATCAACCTTTCCCTATACCATTTTCTTGCTTTATCTAACAGAGTATATTTTTCTTCCCTATATGCTACATGGTGATCCACTGCACTGAAATGTTGACCAGCAACAGCCTTCATGTGGGCATACATGAAGCTTCGGAGTCCTTTCAGCAATCTCCTCTCCATCACTGAAATTACTTTCACTTGCTGCCTAAACTGAATCCTGGGCATTAGGAAGAGTGATGTCACTCTCAGTGCCAACCTATGACTCACCACTTCACCATTTAATTGTATTGACCAGATGGAATGCTGCACTGATAACCTTCCTTCAGTGGTACTTACATTCAGTGCCTGAAAATCTGATAAAAAATAATTAAATAATGCACTTATCATAATGAGCTCCAAAGTTAGACGACTCTTTTTCTACGTAATGGGTTGTACTTTGTTAGAGTAGTACCGTAGAATTATCTGACTTCACCTAGGCAATGCCATTATTTGAAATGTCTATAGACGAGTCAAATTCTATAATTTGTTGTCAACATATCCTATCATAAGCGCACTTTGGGTACGACTCATCTTGTAACCTCAAGTGCGGGTTGAATACTGAGTCGTTTCATTATATATATAAAATATATATATCGCTGCAGTGCTCAGGAACTGGTGATGTTGAAACTTGCACCTAGATGGTTACTACCACAAGCGTCGTCCACCAGCTTATGAACTGCCGCCGTCTGCCAGGGCGGTGCTACAAACAAATATGATCCACGGCACCCATTTTGTCAGAGCTATTTTCCTGTTTCCAGTCTTCACTATTTTCATCAGCTTGAAATGTTCTCAATGCATGGTACCCTGGGCCAAGTTATTCGAGAAAGGGTTAGCAGTAACCCTGGGTTAAGTCCAATTTAAACCTATTGGTTGTCATGGTATTTAATCCTGGTTTAGCACTAACCCTGCTTTGAACAACTTTGCCCTGGTTGTCAGTACCCATATTTGGGTGATTTCCGATTAAAATAATATTTCTGTCAGAAAATTTCCCCAACATCTTGGCCAAGTTTAACTAAGTTGCACTGAATCGTCCTCACACATAGTGTTTATTTACTGGCGGTTCCCCAGGAACCAGCCACTCACTCCCTAAACATGGAGTTTAGGCACAAGGAAACAGTTTACCGGTTATTTTAACCTGTTTTCTGATTCTCCACTGTTTATCTGCACGAAATGTAGTGAATGCAAGGTTGTTAATGGAGTCTTGAATAATTTTACAGTTAATATGAAGGTGCTTCATATGTTTGTGCATAATGTACACTGTTTAATGTCTGGTTGCCGAAGAATTACCGGTAAGAATTTTTAAAAGACTCCTTGACCGGCACCCTTTGTTGCAAAAACTTGGCAACATAACTTCCAAGACGTTGTGGTCAAGGCTGATAAAGGTCTGTTACATTCATTATCATATAAACAAAATAACATCAAAATAAGTTTTTATCTTTCTTTTTCAATACTGTGTGAAAAGCACAACAGCAATGAGTACAAATGACAATGGGTAACGTACACCAAAAAAATCTCAACATCATTTACTTGACATGGAATGAAACACAAGCTACAAGTAAATGTCTTTCTCCCAAGGTGAAATGGTAACAAAACACGGAACTTTTACTGAATGTTCTCAGTTGTCTCTTGCTGTATAAATTCACCCATACATGTACATCAATGTGTTCAAAAATACCTGAAATTCAAAAGGGTTCTTTCTCAAGTGGTTTGCTCATTATGTTTGTGCCAGTCTGTGAAACATTGACCTTCGCTCCCTTTCACCACCTTCCTTGTCCCTTGTCCACAGCAGGCATTGGATCATACTCACTAACTGGTGAACCCTCTGCTGAGACCTGAATGAGATCTTCCACTGTTGAGTAGCTGAGGTTTGCATGCAAGCTGCTTTTGATCCTGTTTTGTGCTGAAACGGTGCCCTCACACTGGGCAGCTGAAAAAAATTGGTAGAACCAACATGATCTCAATGAGATGAAGCACATTGTAGTAGTCCTGTTTGTAGGGCATCTTTGTCAGCATGGTCTGCCACACACTTTCATGATCCTTATCCCGAAAGGCACTATTACCTTGTACCTTGAGGGACAGCCATTCTTGTGGAATTTGAATTGCATTACAACTGGCTTTCTCAAAAGCCGCTCCAAACCATTGAGTCAGACACTCTATTTTAGTGTTTCCAAATGCCAACAGATATTTCATGCTATTTGGCCATGCATCGACATTAAACACTAGTAGGTTGTTGACAACTTCACTGGCACCGTATTTGGTAGGTTCGCTGTTTTAAGCTTCACAAGACTTGGAAAGGAGATTACCAAACCTTTCCGTTAGACCAGTCAGACACAGCTGGATTGCTTCTTCCTTTGATGACTGGAAGCTGCTGGTGCAAATGGCCCCTAGCTTAGGTGTACCCTCGGGAGATCCACTTCATCTGCAACTTCAGACTTATCGTCCTTGTTCAGGGATCATTGTAAATGGCCATTTGGAACCTTGACAATTCTTGAGCGATTCGACATTAGCCATTGTGTTGCAAATAGAAGAAACTGCAACTGGAAGAATGAGATAATTTCTTTACATCTTCAAGCTCAGTCTGGCAATAATAGCAAATATGTCGGCTAAAAATGACAAAACGCTGCAAACTTTATGCTTCTCATTTTTTCAGAGATGAACTTTGCCCTTCCCTTAATGTCAGCACTCTTGGACAATGCACTGAGATGACCCATGTGGTGAACCAGTATAGAATACTGACCGGAGCCATCAACGCTTGGCTGATATGTGGAAGCCATCTCGTGCCACTCACTTGAGTTGGTTTCAAAACATTTATACCCAGTTCAGTCCCCATACTTTGAAGCTCCCTCACACATTTTGGGTTGTAGTGGTAGGTTTTCCATATCAGCTGGAGCATGTCATAGATGGTGTTGACCAGCTGGCAGCATTTTTGCATTTCCAAAAGCGCTAGTTCTAACCTAGGTGGAGGACAGTGGAAATCAATTAAATGCAGCACTTCCTGTCGTAGCAATCCAGCCACGCCTCCTTTCTTTCCCATGTTAACTGAAGCACCATCTGATCCCATCCCAACTAGTTTTTCCTTCCGCTGGCTAATCCCAAGTTTGGAAAAGGCTTTGACTGTTTCCACAAGACCTTTGAGTGATCAATAATTGTTAGATATTTAGTTGCATCTGTAAGACTGCATCCAATAAAATGCTCACATGACTGTGCTCCATAGTACGAATTTGAGAAAAATAAATATTGAAAGAAGATTAATAAAACACAAGCTATACAGAATGCTTGGGGAAAGAAAATTGAACGCCATACTTTTTTTTTTGATACTTAAAACCATCTTCCTAAAAAGTACTTGTCTGCTTACCCACGTACAGCGCATGAAAAAAAAACCGTTCACAAAAACTGAATGCTAAGACCGAGTTTATCAGGTGGAACTGTCACCTAAAACTAATACATAAAGTGGAAGAGTACCCTAAATAAACAAAGATTAAGAACAAGGTTACCTTGTGCATGGCCATGCACAACTGCCTTGTGGCCTACCATATGATTAGCTGGCTTCCCATCTTTTAAAAATCGACAAAGGATGGTCTCATTTTCTATCCGGGAGAAGTCTGTTGCGTCATCAATCATGATGCTCAGATGTTTCTTTCCATTTATCTCACTTCCATGTCGATCAGAGATTTCTGAGCTTACTACAAAGACCAGCTTACTACAAAGACCAGCTGTTGTCACTTGCATACGTTAAGTTTATGTCATCACCATTTTCCTTTTTGAGATAGAATTGGCCCGAACTTGCTAAATGGCAGCTCCTCTTTTGTTAAGAAAATTAATACCGGTATGCTGTATTGATTGTCATGGCCATTTCTTTTCATGTTTTCTTTTCTGCAGCTTTGTTCCTCTTTCCAAGCTAAGGGCAATAGGGGCTTCTTTCAAGGGTTTTTGTTTAGCAAGAAGTGCATCTCAGGCATGTAAATGTGGACCGCTGACAGCACATTTTTGAAGTGCATCCTTTTTTAAGGTACCAGAACCTATTAAGAAATCTGATTTGCCAGCTAATCCAGGCAATGAGCAGCATATTTCGCATCTCATCCTGTTCTAGTCTTCATGAAAAACAACCCATGGACATTCATCTTTCCAATGAGGCAGGAACTTCTACTTCACATCGGCCTTTCATGTCGACTGCCTTCCTTTGTCTAGCTGGGCCGTCATTGCTGTTCTCTTTGTAAGATTGCTGAGGGGTTGGCCAGTTAAGCTGTTTGTTTCTTTAAGGTTACGAGCACAGGAGGAGGATTTGAAGACAGGATGCTTCCTTGTTTTGAGCCTGAGCAGATAGCTTCTTTATCTGTGGGAAAAACTGGAACTTGCAAAGATACCGTACCTGAAGAGGAAGCCACGTTACTGGAACAAAGTGGTTAGGAATGTACCACACCTGCAGTTGGTTGTCCAGGTTTCCATCCCTTGACCAAACTAAGTATACAGGTCGGGCATTTTCATCATTTAAAGCTGATAAATGGGGTTTCAGAACATTTTGAAAGCAAGCATGAAATCGAAACTGGACATTGGGGTACAAAGAATAAATGGGTCGTCTTAATACCGAGGCAAGAGACATGATGTGAAGCAGAGCTCCAATTATTATCTTTGCATCCACCCATAGCTTTCAGAATTAACTGAGACGTTTTGGTGACAGAGGCTGGTGATTGTCCATTTCATTTGGATGCCTAATTTTTTAAAAGGAGCAGCACGCAATAAGCTCGCAAACTCAAATAGCTGATGTTATAATTATACTTCTTGTTGATGAAAGTAATGTTCTTAGATGTACATCACAACACTAAGTTTCCTCAAAATTTGCAAGGAAAAATTTGAAAACCAGCATACAACAAACCACAATCCTAATCAGCACATTTTTTGCCTAGAACATGTACATCTATAATTATTTTGATGCCGGATTAAAAGGCAAATATGCTGTATGGACATAAAATTATAACAAGGCTGTGCTCTATGAAAAAAATAAAGGCTGCTGGGCTCGTAACCGTGCCAACTAAGGTGCCCCAGCCCTCAAACTAGTAGGGAGTTTCTTTGCATGAGTTTCTTTCTTTGCAGGAGTTTCTTTGCAGGAGTTTCTTTCCCTACAAACTTGTTGGGAGTTTCCTTGCATGGGTACTCACGTCCCGTTCGTTACTCCCTTTTGGCCATCTCTACCGTGTTAAATTTATTTATTTTTTATTACTATTGTAACTGAGTAGAATGCCAATAAAGCTGTTAAAAAAAAAAAAAAAAAAA
>BLFK01000448.1:911367-912604 GCA_014634185.1 Astreopora myriophthalma | reverse complement strand
GCTTCTATTTGGCTTCTATTTGGCTTCTATTTGGCCTTCTATTTGCGTTCTATTTGGCCTTGTCTTGGTGTTTTGTTTTGCTGTGTTTGGCCGCGGTTTGTCATTTCATTTGTTTAGTAAGCCGTTGTAGCTTACACATTTGGATTTTTGACACTTTTACCATGGTTTTGGCATTTATATTTTTGTCTTTGGCAAAGTTTGGCTGCCATTTCTTTTTTTCGAATTGGAAATAAACATTGTTCGGAAAATCAGAGCGTGTTGTTTGTTGTTGATTCCATTGCATGCGTGGATTGCATGTGCATTTATTTCCGTTTACAGGCTTTCTTGCAACTTCTAAAATTTCGCTTTTTTATCGCCTGTTCTTTTCCATTTTGAGTCTACCTGACCTGAAAAAAACTCAGATTACTATTAGTTAAGGTCACCAACAGTGTAAATATTAATTATTGTCCCCAACTTTCGGATTTTCAGTGACTCTAATCTTGTGTGTTTGTTCAAAGCGTTGAATGTTCAGTTTCGGCGTTTTTCTTGTGGGGGAAAAAAATACTTTTTTACGCTTTTCGTGCCCCTTTCAAGCACTTATTTCAATCTTTCGAGCATTCTTTTTACAGATTCTGGCTGCTTATTTAGTCAATTTAAAGAAAAGGTTACGCTTGTAACCCCATCCCAGCTATGATTCTACTGCGCATATGATTTATTTCAAGCTGTCGTGTAATCCAATATTCTGTCAAAAACTGCCAGGGAGATGTATGGTCACGCGCGTAATTGGCCAGGAAACAATGGGTTAATTACTAGTTTAGTAGATATTCGTCAATAATCAATCCTCTTGTAATCTGTATTGTTAATTTGTTAAACTAAGTGTTGTTGTGTAAAATTATTGTCCTTTAATAGGTGTGTTCTTGTATTTGGCTTACCCTGCCTCGATTAGCTTTTTCTAGCTATTAATTTTGTGGGGTAAGCCATCCACTAATTACTATATTTAGCTAAATACTGTAAAGTTGTTGTTCTTATTGTAAAAAAAAACAGTTATTCCCAAAATTTCATTGCCATATCCAAACAATCTTAAAATAACTTTCATTTGTTTTGCAATAATTATTTGCATACCAGGTGAAATGGTAATTCAATCTTGTTTTGGAAATAGCACTTCCAAACAATCAACAGTCTACAAATGGCAATAGATACATGCAATTGTAAAGTCATTAGTTTATTATTTAATGATTCACATTTGTGCATGTGTGTG
>BLFK01000448.1:896367-906367 GCA_014634185.1 Astreopora myriophthalma | reverse complement strand
ACACCACGGGAGATTAAATTAACAATCCAGGATTGAAAGACACGCCGTATCCTTTGTTATTTAAATCCTTTATATCATCCTATTGCCCCTATTTAATTTCTATAGTCTACATTATGCAGGTGCAAGCGTGCAATTTTCCTCTAGTTGTACATGAACTTTGCTTATTTAGTTTACGTGTGTGCTTAGTTCGTTATTTGAGCAAGTGCTTTGAGCAAGTGACATAGAATTGCTATGAATTTTGATTGGCTCATTGCACTGTTTCCACCTGCTGTGATTGGTCGGAGCAATTACTTTGGTCTTGGTTTTATGACACTCAATTGAAAACTGCTCTAAAGTGTTCTGCAATTGGTATAGGATTTAATGGAGCCGAAACCAATTGTAGTATCGCACACATTTTAGCAACATTTATTTACAGTCTGTAAACTTTGAATCCTCATGAAAAAATTGCTTCTGGATTAAAAATTATGTGAAAGTACATGTAGGCCCTTTCAATCATTTGCTGGGTTCTCGCTCATCAGGTTTGTTGGGAAAGTTGGGTTCTCTGACTGAATGTAAAGGGCTTGCAAGTTTGAATTCATGATGTGATTGTGGTCTGTCCAGTGGTTGAAAATCAATGCTTGATGTTTGTCCCCCTTTCCTCTTTTTTTTTTCTCTGTGAAGCAAGGGAAATTGTTTAGTTGTTCTTTTAAGAGGCAATGGTTCCTGGTCTTTGCTTGTACATGTATAAGTAGTATGTGTATCATAGTCAAAGACACTATCTGTGCATTTGCTGCAGTTTTGCCTAGGTCACACCGCAGATTCAATCTTCAGTTTGACTGAGGTAGAACTTTGTGTACCATGACCAATAGCTACAATTTAGGGTTTTTTCCCCATCTGATTTATGCCACAGTAATGCGAGGACAGCGAGGGTTTCAATAGGCTTTTGTTTGCTTTGTTTTCCAGTTCAAAAGGTGCCTTCTGTGCTTGAATGTGACACATCTTTTTTCATAATGGAACTCAGGAAAGCATGAAATTTATAGAATTGCATGTGTGGAAATTACTTCGGGAGAAAGATGCTATCAGTGATAAAAAATTCAGGGTTGGGAGTTTCAGATCCTTTTATTTCTCCAGAAGAAAGCTCTCCTTTCCAGCTTTTACCTTGTCCACTATTGGTGCATGTGTGAAACACCTCGGCAAATAACTCAGAAACAACGTACCAAACAGACCAAGTATTCTGAAGTTGAGTTGTTGCTTATGTACTGGTCTTCTAGAACATTTCACGTTCTTGGCTTCTTTCATTGAACAAAATGATCAAAACTCTGACCTGACGTTGCGTGATGGTTGCCATTTTGAGGGTCAATATTTAATATTGCAAAGGATTTGAGAGGTATGTTGAAATTTGTCCAAACAAGTCATTAAAACGTACTCTATTTCAGCAGTTCCCTTTTCGCTTAAAGAACCAAGATTGAGAGGACTGGGAAGCAATGGCAGAGTTGAGACATGTTGAAAAACCGTCTGCCTAATATTACTTATTTGGATGACTTAATGGGAAAAATCTCTTAAGCTACTGGCCCCAGTTGTTCGAAAGGTGAATAGCGCTATCCACTGGATAAATCGCTATCCAGCAGATACTGTAGCTGCTAGCAAATCCAATTGAGTTATCCTGTGGATAGTGATTTATCCAGTGGATAGCGCTATCTACCTTTCGAACAACTGGGCCCTGCTCAGTAAAAGAAGAACAAGACAGTTATCCTCCGACAGTTCTCTAGATACCTCGCCAGAACCAAAGAAACTTAAAGAGTGTGACAGTTCTAACTCTTCCGAAGGCGAACACGAAGAAGAAGGTGACGATATTATTCTATCTGCTCTGAATATGGCTGAAGACCTTAGAAAACCACTGCAGGATATTCTTAAGAAGCTTGAAAAGCTGGATGCCATCGAAGAAGCAGTGAATAACCTCGAGAAGTTAGAAGGAAGAATACTCTCGAAGATGCGTACGCTACCACCAAGCGTGATGTTGAACATCTTAAAGAAAGTTTAAATGCAAACGAAACAGATAAAAAGATGACAGCCGAGAGAATACATAAGCTCAAAGACAACACAAAATCGAGCCTAGCAGCCCTACAGAAAGAGAATGATGAGCTCCGTGCCAATTTTAAACTGATTGAGGATAAGAACTTATATTTGGAAGCATATTCTAGGCGCAAAAACACTAAGTTTGAAAACATTCCAGAAGAAGAATTGAACAAAGAGGACATGGAGATGCTGCTGTGCACCTTCCTGGAAACGGAATTGGGTTTTAGGGACCCTGCCAATGTTGAAATACAGCAAGTCCATCGTCTAGGAAAAAAGAGAGGAGAAAGCCCCAGACCCATACTTGCTAGATTCATACAACATAAGGACTGTGGAAAGCTTCTTTCGCTGGGACATCGTCTACGAGGAACAAACTACAACAACAACAACAAAAAAATGTACCAAGATCTTCCGTTTGAGATCGTTGAATGTAGGAGAGCGCAGATGGAAACCTTCAAAAAGGCAAGACGCAACAATATTCCCGCAGCCTTCAGCAAAGCCCAGCCTGACAAACTGTACATAAGAGGAAAATTATGGCCTTTTGGAATGCCATTAGAACTACGAGTTTAATAATACAAGTCTTAAATACAGTGTATTTTAAGTCTTAACTTTTAGTATTTTTTCTTCAACAAATTATGTCCGTTATTTCACCTGAAGATTTTTGTGTTTACTCCAAATTATGATGGGTGATGGGACGGAAAACACACTTCTGTCGGAATACATCTCTTTTCTTAAACTTTGCTTGCTTTTTTGACTCTTGAAACTAAGCAAACTAGATTTCCACACAAATGCCGCGCTCAGTCAGTGATCTTTTTTATTTCTTTTGGTGTGTTCATTTACAGGTATGATTTCTTACTTTTTTGTCCGGGAAAAAGTGTCCGACAGCTATGTAATTAGTTCTTTTGAAAAATCTTCTAATCTTGATTCTATGGAATTTTGTCCAACAAATGTTTGTCTATGGAAATCAACCCGAACAGTTTTGCATTCGAAATACCGCTTCTGTTCAAAAGAGGCAAATCAAACAGGTAACACCTCATCTTTGCTAGTTCACTGTTTAAAACAATACCCTGCAATTAACTGTAGTAATGGCTGAACTAAAAATTGCATCTATGAATGTCAGGGGAATAGGAAACTACAACAAGAGAAGAGAGACATTCAACTGGCAACAATCAATTATCTTTTTGCAAGAGGTACAATGTACGGAGGCAACCATGCACATGTGGAGATCTGAATGGGGCTAGAAAGCTCTTTTCAGTTGCTTCTCAGGCAGCTCAGCAGGCATTTGCATTCTCTTTAACAACAATTTTAAATTTGATATTTTGAAAACCTTTTCGGACGCCTCTGGACATTACATTGTATGCGATATTAAAACTGATGAAAAACTGTTCACCCTTGCTAACATTTTAGCTCCTAATGAAGACAACCTGACCTTTTTTAAGCAAGTTTTTGATCACTTACACGATTTTGCGTGCGAAGAAATAATTTTGGGAGGTGATTTCAATCTCATTTTGGACGTTAAGGAGGATAAGAAGGGCGGCCTTCCCAGAACCTACCAAAATGCTTTGAAAATAATCAATCAAAATTGCGAAGAACTTAGTGTAACTTAACTGATATATGGAGAACGCTGAACGCTGATAAACACAGATATACATGGCGCCGGAAGAAGCTCAGATTTAATCTGTGATATCAACCTTGCAGACATTGTGCCTGGGTATAAAACCGATCATTCAATGATATTGCTTAAAATAGCCCTACACTAGAACCCAAGAGGAAGAGGCTTTTGGAAGCTAAACACCTCGCTCTTGAAAGAGGAGGAATATTTGAACTTAATCAAAACAACTATTTACCAAACAAAAGGCGAATACCAGTCTGACAACTCGGTTAATCTGGCCCAGCTCTGGGATATGATCAAAATGAAAGTAAGAGAAAAATCGATTGCATATGCAGCAGCTAAAAACTACAAAACTAAGTTCCGTGAGGATATCCTTTACAAAGAAGTATCAGGTTTGGAAAAAGAATTGGATGAAAACACTGCTCTAAGCGACACACAAAAATCGCTGCTACAGTCAAAACTTGATAATCTTAGAAGTGAGATGGAAGAAATTATTGAGTATCATACAAAGGGTGCCATGTTACGGTCGAGAACCCGATGGCATAATGAAGGAGAAAAAAACACAAAGTACATTCTAAATCTAGAAAAACGACATTACAGAAAGGGAACCACCAGTCGCTTAAAGAAACATGAAAACGACTTTGCAACCACAGATAAGGAAATCCTTCATGAATGCGAGTCTTTCTTCAAGGATCTTTATTAAGATGAAAACTGACTCCATTCTTCCAGAAACTGAATTTTTTTCCTCAGAGAACGACACTGTTTTAAGCAACGAAGAACGTGATTCGATTGAAGGTTTGTTAACTGAATTGGAATGTCTCAATGCTTTGAAAGATATAGAACCAGACAAAAGCCCTGTAACAGATGGCTTGCCTTCTGAATTTTACCAAATGTTTTGGAGTGAGGTTTCCAAACCTCTGCTAGAAGCTTTAACCCTTTCAGCCCCAAGGGGTGCCCCAGTGACGAGTAAAATCGTCTGGCGTTAGACAGAGTAAAATCTGTAAGTGGCACTACTGGGAGTGAAAGGGTTACTGGAGACATAGTTTCTGATCAGACGGAGAGGTGGTTAACCCTTTCAGCCCCAAGGGGTGCCCCAGTGACGAGTAAAATCGTCTGGCATTAGACAGAGTAAAATCTGTAAGTGGCACTACTGGGAGTGAAAGGGTTAAATTATGGTTTCAAGATCGGCCAGCTGTCTATATCTCAAAAACGAGGTATAATAAAACTTATTCCCATGAAGAGTAAAGAACTTTACTACATAAAAAAACTGGAGGCTGCTTACACTCTTAAACTGCAATTACAAGATAGCTACAAAAGCGATTGCAAACCGCCTCAACACCCATCTCTACAAACTGATAAACAATGACCAGACTGGTTTTTATAAGGACAGTTTATAGGAGAGAACATACGTCTAACTGACAGCGTTGTTAATTACACTGCTACTAAAAAAACTCCTGGACTTCTACTTTTCCTTGACTTTGAGAAAGCATTTGACACATTGGAATGGTCTTTTACACAAAAAGCACTTATTTCTTTCGGATTTGGCCCTTCCATTGTCCAATGGTTTAAAACCTTTTATAACAACCCTGAAAGCTGTATTATGAACAACGGCTGGGCAAGCAACTTCTTTCCGGTCCACAGGGGTGTCTGCCAAGGCTGTCCTCTCTCCCCTTACCTTTTTATTCTTTCAGCTGAAATTCTGACCAAAGCAATCCGGCTGAGATTAAATTAAAATTAAGTCAATATGCTGACGACACAACTTTAATTCTTGCCGGTTCAGAGAAGTCCCTCTCTGAAGCCCTGAGGATCTTAGAAAGCTTCGAGAAACTTTCAGGTCTCAGACTAAACAGTAAAAAGACTGAGGCTCTTTGGATAGGCCCTTCTGCTGGCAAAAGTGAAAAACTGCACTCAGGAAAAGATTTCAACTGGCAAAATACAAAGGTTAAGGCGTTCAAAGTTTGGCTATCAACCGACCTGGAAATTACAATCAAACTTAACTTTGTCGAAAAAATAGAAAAAATGTGGAAATGCTTGGGCTGCTGGTCAGTTCAAGGACTAAGCCTCATTGGGAAAATAACATTTCTTAAGACTTTGGTTGCCTCCCAAGTAATTCATCTTTTGTTGCCTCTTCAAATCAATTCTCAAATTATAAAACAATTAAACGACCTCTTTTTGACTTCCTTTGGAACAGTAAAGGTGATAAAATAAAGAGAAACGTTATCACACAAAATTATGGCAATGGAGGACTTAGAATGATCGACATTTCTTCTTTTAATAAAGCCCTTCAGTCTGTGTGGATAAGAAAGTACCTGGACGAAAGTAACAAGGGGAAATGGAAACTTTTTTTTGACACTGAGTTCGAAAAACTTGCAGGCCAATCAATCTTAGCCCCTTTCTGAAAGAGATTCTCCAGATATGGTCTGAATTAAACTATCAAGGTTCAATAGAAATGGTAGAGTCCTTCCTCACACAAAGCTTATGGTATAATTCTTTGATTAGAGTTATGTACAAACCGGTTTTCTATAAAAGTTGGTATCAAATGGGCATTTCTCATGTGAATCAAATTGTTAAGGAACAACCAAGTACTTTCTTGTCACCAACAGAATTTGATAGCAAGTATCATACAAAGGTTTGCCCTTTAACATTCTATGGAATGACATCTACCCTCCGAGAGCTCTGGAAAATCAAAAACCACCAAGTGTACCACTAAACTGTAAAGAACAAGAACAAGTCTTTCACAACCGCCTTTCTAAAATCGGAAAAGCCCAGCGGACTAGCTTATCAAAAAACTGGTGGAAGTAAAATGTAACTACAAAATTTCTAGTCAGGAGAAATGGAGCAAAGTTTTCCCAGAAGCTCGTGATTTAATCTGGCATAATGCATGCATGACTGCTATTAAATGTACCAAAAGCACCAAACTGATTGAATTTCAATTTAGATTGCTTCATCAAACTTTGGCAACAAACGTATCTTTAGTCAAAATGGGATACAAAGATGACATTAGGTGTACATTTTGCCACAAGGAAGCTGAAAATTTCATGCATCTTTTCTGGTTCTGTAGCAAAATAGAACTTTTCTGGAAACACCTTGGGTCTGAAGCCTGATACTTCCAAAAACAAGGCTGCAATTAACTTTCTGTTACTTGCGAGATTCTACATTTGGCTTTGCAGAAGCAAAGGAAATATTCCAACTATTGAAAATTTTAAGCCTTTTTTTAAAACAATATAAGAAAGAAATAGAACCTTTCTCTCTTTAGTAACCTTTTACCAGTTTGAAGTCTCTCGCTCTTTCAACACTTTCCTTCCTACCAGACATTCCCTTCCTATTTTCCTTGCTTCAACATTCAAAGTATATAAAGCTAAATTTGAGTGAACCAGTAGGGAAACTATGTTTAATTGTTTTTTTCTCCATTGAGTTAGAACTACAGTTAACTAAAATTTACCATACATCCCCGCCCCCTTTATTTTCTGGATGTTGTAGTGTATGTAATCCGTATTGTAAGTAACACAAGTAGCTGTATTTTTTTTGAATATGTAAAGGGTGGAGTATAGCAGTGTTAGTAGTGTAAGACATTGTAAGTAAGTATTGTAAGTAAGTATTGTAAGTAGAGCGTAGTATTGTTAGTAATGTAAGTAAAAAATAAATAAATTAATTAAAAAAAAAATCACGATCAGGGAACCAACAACAATGGGCCACAACCTGTGCAAGCCATTAGGCCCCATGCAGAGATTTTCTATGAGCGTTGTCACAGTTCGGCTATTGATTCTTTCACATAAAAAAAAAATGGCACAACGGCTGCTTGGGGTAAAAGGTGTGATATTAAAACTAAACAATGCTGCAAACAAAAGTAATGTTATTACCACTGTCTTTTTTGCAGCACATTACCGCAGTTAAGTCGACCACGGCATCCGCTTGCTTTTGTCTTTGCCTCAGTTGCAGTTTTCGTCCAAGGTGCAAAGAATTTGCTAAGACAAGGATTTATCGCATGCAAATGTACTAATAGTTTCGAGTGGCACTGTAGAGAAACCATAGGGAGCCCAGGCTACCTACCTCTGAGATTGCGTAAACGATTTGTATGGAAGTAATGAAAATGTGAAAAAAATATGTAAAACAAAAAAATGTCATTAAAGGAGACCATGTATCCCTAATGTTGTCGCCTGAAGTTCCTATGGCATCTCAGGGCATCTAAATTGCTGTTTTAGAAAGTTTTGTCATTGAGCGGTTCACTGCAAGCTAAAAAATAATAATAAACAAAAGGGTGCACATAACAACTCTGACCATTGGACGATAGCATCCAAAAAAGCAACTTCAAAACATCAAATTATCCCGTGTGAAGAGAGAAAGGGTTTTAGTGTCACTGTGTCACTGCTGTCAAACTTCTCTTCTCTCCCCACACGGGATAATTTGTTCTCCATTCCATAGCAATCATCCACCAATCATGGCCTACGCTCTAGCAACAACATTATAGAGGTCTCCTTTAATGACACTTTTTTTTATCTTTTACATCATATCTTATTTTGATACAAATCCTTTACACAATCTCAGTAAAGAAAACAGCTCAAAATTGTGAAGGACCTTCCTGCAATTTCACACCTGAGCTGCGCTGTAATAGACAAGATTTGCGTGCTCCTGTGGTCAGATATGCCTGGAAGCCACGAAATTCATCGAAGGAAAAAATTGGCAAGTATTCATTGTTGCTGCTCATGTACCTAAGCTTCAAAGGTCTAACGAATCATCGAACAGAAAGCAAAAATAAGCAAGAAACGTAAAGATTCCCACACATCGATCATCTGGTACACTCACAGGTGCGAGTCCACATCTATCGAGTTATAGTGCATGATCGCGCCACTGAATTAGATAGGACGTATTCCGTTATAACTGTTTCTTTGCTTGAATCACTCGTTAATACACCTGTGACACCATGGAAGATGAAAGCTGATTCTTCCCAGGTTTCATTTTTTATGAAATCATACACTGACAACAAAAAATGTTCGCTTGGTTGTAAAACCATTTAGTGCCAGTAACTTTGTAGTGATACAAAGGCTTATGTGCCAAAAAACGACCGAAGATATAAACATGACACAGTTATCTTATTTAAGCTTATCAATCAGGGTCGCCTGAATTGAAGAAACTTTCACTTCCGTTGAGAAGACAAATTCAGCTGAAATAGCACAAAACTAACCAATTATCAAAGCTTGCCCTTTCAGACTTACCACGTATCACCTTTGCGCAATGGTTTCTTCATTTCCTCGGTTATTTCCTTTTTCTGAACTTCAAGGTTGTCCGGTGAATGCTCGTTTGGAGCACTTTGCTCAGCGTTAGCACTCGCACCGGCGCCGGCCATATTGGAGTTCGGAGTTATGTAAAGGCATTTTGGTCTGCGGCTTAAATAAAAAGTCGTGCGCAGGAGTCTTTGGCCAGTCTCGTTCCCAGAGCCCACGTTCCCCCGTCCTGTGGTCGGGACCAAGTGACCTCGTGAAGTAGACTGTAGCACAGGCATCCCAAGCTCACGTTTAGAGAAAGCGAAGAATTAATTATCTATTTATTCTGTATTCGAAGTTTTTATATTTTAATTGAATGAATATGTAATAAAGGTTGAGGGCGAATTCTTAAAAAAAGATTATCTATTTATTTATATAGGCGTCACGGCTGTGCGAGTTGGAACGTGACCTTTCATCTGACGCGGTGTTTAGGGTACACGAAAACCGTTGAGAATTTGAGCGCTTTATAAGACGTAAAAAAGCACAACGGACACACAAGAGGTGAGTTTGTTTGAGTCATCTTACTTAAAAAACGTGGACATTTTAAAGTATTTAGCGTTGTAAATCAACGATATTTTATTCCCCATGCCATACAACGTCTTATAAAGCGTTCAAATTCTCAACGGTTTTCGTGTAACCTACACACCGCATAAGATGAAAGGTCACGTTCCAACTCGCACAGCCGTGACGCCTATATAAACTAGAAATAGTGTTCACTAGAGCTGCCCCCGCTTTTGATAACCTGTTTATGGGATGTGTATTTAATATAAATACTGTGCATAAGACCGTTGAAAAATTAACGTTTCAAGCATTTTATTGAAGTTCACAATTATCTGTAAATTTGTTAAAGAAGGAGTAATAACGTCCACTGAATCTTTCAAGAGACGCGCACCAATTTTATCAAGGCCAACCGCCTTATTAGTTTTCAAAACACTAATGGATCTTGAAACAAAATCTCCATTAATCGGTTGAAGAAACCTCATGAATAACAGCGGTTAATCTAGAAATACCGACATAAGTTTATTTTAATTACTTTCTTTGCTATGTGCTAAGATTAGGCGATCTTTTTCGTTAT